>CAJVRN010000211.1:4215000-4597500 GCA_911728415.1 Lagocephalus sceleratus | reverse complement strand
TTTATTGGTAATAGCTTCCCGTGTAAGAGGGCTTCAAATGCAGAAAACACAGGCACCCCCCCATCCCCCCCCAAAAAAAAGAAAACACCCCCTCCATCTCCCCCACCTGGTTAGGATGTTATATTTGTACTGCGGCTTCACGTAGAGCAACAGACAGGAATTATTGGTGTCTCTCATCAGAGATTCAGAGGCCATTTGTGTCTACACAGCCTGTCAAAGAGCCAGTAAGCTGGGTTTCAAAATCTAATAACATCAGTGACTTTAAAGGCTAAAACAAATATCAAAGGAAGGCGCCTTGTAAGTGCCCAGAGATGAATATTGAGATTTGGGTTTATAGACCGTCTAAAGGGCAATGATGGACCCCACGTCCTCTTCATTATTACCCAGCAACACATACAAACACATTGTAGGTTTTTCTGGCTATTTTCTGAGTCCCTGTCTTTTCCATGACCCCCCTCCCTTTTTTTTACCTCTTTTTTTCCCTGCCTCTCTTCCCCTGCCCCCCTTCCCCATTTCCTGCTTCCAGCCCAGCTACCCCCGTCCCCTGTCCTTTGGTTCCGAAGCCGAGCAAAAGAGTATTTTTTTTTTATTATTTTTTTTTTCCTCAAGCAACTGGGAAATAATTTGTGGCGCGGAGAACAAAAGGAAATCTTCACTGTGAGCGTAAAGAAATGGATTTTTGCGAGGCGGATGGAAACTGCGTTTTGAAAAAGCAAACATCTGACGAAAGCCTGTGACATTAGAAGTGTTAACAGGGTGTAACGTTTGGTGGATGAAGATAATTAGAAATTCGTTGGTGGGGCATTTTTGCCTTGCTCACCGCTCGGATTTGCGAGTCGGGCAGGATGTGTCAAATTGCAGTTCCACATTTAAAAAGGCGCCGTGTGCAATCCATTACGGTTCACTTATTGACTACAGATTCCTCAAAGCCCCCCACAGATCTCGGTGCTTCCTTATCGAACTGATCAATGGACTGCTTCTGTCATGGCTCAAGAGACCACCGATGTATTAGCACCACATTAATCGTGTGAGAAAAGGCGAGTTAAGAAACCAAAGATGCTTAATTCTGAAACCACACACATACATGTTTTATTTATGCTCCAGTGGCTGTTTTACTTCACAGCATTGCCCCCCTCCTTTCTTTATTTTATACTACTTGAAACTAGCTTTTTGGAAAACTAGGCAACTGTATCCAAACAGCATCCCCCGGAACAAAAGGGGTGGGTTACCAGACAGAATCTCCTCACTTCTTTTCCGGATTAAACACAATGTCTATGTGAAGACATGAGTCAGTTGGTGAGCCTGGCAAATTCTTCAAAGTAACCCAAAAGTGTGCTATTAAATAATCATAAATTGAAGGAATAACATTTACAGTGATGTCTAAAGAAAGTAAAGTGGTGCGCTCAAGTAGGATTTAATGACCCCTTTTCTGTTCAGTGCTTGTTGGCTTCATATCCGCTGGACATTTCTGCTGATGATGGCCGCGCTGCTGCTGAGAAACCCCCTTTTTTTCCCATTTGGGAACAAATGACAAAGTGTTTGCTGCCAAAAATGCAGTCTTTACTAAGGCTTGCTCCTTCAATAATCAATATCAGGGTCGATAAGACCAATTTTTGAAATAATTGTTTGAGTGGTGAAAACATAAATGATATAGTCAATTTGAGGAGCAGGCCTGCTTTCAATGGAGATGGATTTTGTGGGTGTTTAAGAGAAGTGACTAAAACGAGGCTCTGTTGTATATAATATTTACACAATTACATTGTTATTTTTTTGGAATGATATATTTGGAAGTAAATATTTGAGTTATTTGCCAAAGTAGAGAAGGATTTGGACGGTCTAACTACAAATGAACCCTCCCACCTTGAACACCCTTACGTGTTTGTTGAATCATCAGTTTACTTTATCTACATGTTTATTATTGTAACTATAACAACCAAAGACCTTTTTAATGTTTAACCACTCCCAAACACATCACACTAAACGTGTGAAACTTTGTCCTCCAAATACAAATCCAAAAAATTGTAATTTATTATTCTGGCAGGACCGTTTTTCTTTTGGTGGTGTGACCCCATTGACTGCAACAGATGTTCAGAATTAGTTTAGGACATCAACCTTATGAAGTCACGAAGCAGATGTGACAGACAAGAGCTGGAAAGGAAGCAGAAATAATAAAACCCCTTACCCATGAGTGGTGGAACCTGCAGCACACAGAAGTTGCTCGGGTTCTGCAGCTTCTCCAGGACCTCATATTTATACATGCTCTAGGCAGGTAATCTGTGTCAGGAGCATGGAGGAGGTACCAGTGGACAGGCCAGGACACCAGGAGAGGTGGAGGGGCCTTAACCTGGCCCCAGACCAAGCAGCAGCACCACTATAAGGAGCGCAGGTCGATCTCTACAAATCGACCTCCAGCGAGGCCACTTGTGTCCATGTTTCTGCCCAAAGTGCCAGAAAGAGGCTCCATTAGGGCGGCCCGAAGGCCATACGTCAGTGAGCGGGGGGGGCTGTGTTCGCAGCAAGCGCCGTGCTGCCTGAGTGGCATTTGCCAGAGAACAGCAGATTATCCATCGGTGCCCTGTTCCCTCCACAGATGAGACCAGGTTCACACTGAGCACACCTGACAGGCGAGAGCCCATCGACCTGTCCAGGGCGCCTGCCTCTCGCCGATAACTGGGACAGACTCCAGCAGCCGTAATGAGGAAAATGCACCATTTTACAGAAAAAAAAAAAAAAAAAAGCAAAGATGTACGATGCTGCTGTTGTTTCAAGGTGCGGACGGGGAAACTTTTTATCGTAATCTTTCGTTTGTCAGACCCGCGCGGCAACGTTTCAAAACATCGCGCGAATGGTCTCAGTCCCGCGCACCATCAGCTCAATAAAGCCACAAAAGCCACAAAGCCTCTTTCCTGAAAGATCTTCCAGGATCGTTGGGGCAGCTTTTTACCCAGCATCTCTCTCAGCATCTCTGAGCAGCGGCGGAGGGGGTGTGAAAGAGGAGGTTACCATTAATCACAGGCCCAGAGGTAGTAAACACTCTTTGATGGTCATTAGAAAACAGTTCTATTACAGAGGTTACTGTGTCTAGCGGTTAACCTTCTCCTCTCTAATGTACAGCATCATGGATTTTTACAGGAGGAGGAGGAGGAGGAGGGGGGGGGTGAGCATCCCTCACCTTGGCTGGAATGTCCCCCTCCGGCAGCTTTTGAGTCGTCACGCAATCACTGCGCAACCTTTTGCACCCTCGCCCCCCCCACCACCACTCGCCGCCCCCCCCCTCTCGCGTGCCCTGCTCCGCCCGCTCTCCTCCCTCCCTCCCTCCCTCCCTCCCGACGCCGTGATCTGAAATGTGCCCTGCATAAGTGGAGGCAGCTGCTTAAGTGCTGAGAGAGGGAGGCGAAGGGGAGAGCGGAAGTGGAAGGTAAAGGCTGAAGAGAGGGGGAGAGAGAGTCTGACTCGCTCTCCCGCCCCGAATGCTGCAGCATCTCCTCCCGTTGCACTTATGCTCCCTCTTTCTCCCCCTCGCTCTCCCTCTTGCACACACACACACACACACACACACACACACACCCACACACACACACACACACACACACACACTTTGTAAGCATAAATAAGACGCATTTGGGGTTTGTCTGGAGGTTTTTGGATTGTTGAAAATGACTTTGCCGCTTCCCTGCATTATTGATTCGAGCGGCTTTATTGTCATCTTGTTTTTTATGTTATGAAATTTTAATGCGGACCCTCTGTAATTAGGGTGGCCGTGTTTGATGCAGCCCCGTCTCCTGCAGCCGTGCTTCGGCGGCGGCGGTGTGCAGGGCCACTGATGCAATAAAAGAAATAGCGCGCGCCTCAGAACAGTGACAATTGTCTTTGTCAATAAATTGTCAGAAGAAATGTTTCTGGAGCTTAAGGGCAATTTGGTGATGGCTTGCGCCCCTGCCTTTAGTGCTCTTGTGGTAGTGGTCTTCATAGCTAAAAGCACACTCCCTTGCAGTGGAATTACATACTGGCAGTGACGCCAGCAAAAGCCCAGGGCTTTTATCAGCTGTCATTCTTCCAGGCGAAGCTGGATATAGACTGCAAGGCCACTGCAGCGTGGCACAGGACAAAAGCCTAATAGTGGGCTGTAATTGTCAGGAATAAATGGAAGCTAACAAGGCAGGGGAGATGCTGCACTCCAGTCAATGTGTGGCAGCAAAGCAACGCCGCAACCTTGGTTCGGAGTCACAAACCTGCGTTTCAAAACCGCCCGAAAAGGTTTGGATCTTTCCAAACGGCGGTGGGTTGAGGCAGACTAATCTGGGCTGCGACTTCACACGCGTTCGCAGCACTTTTACGTGTTCTGATCAAACTGGGCTTTTAAATAATGAAAGACATCTAAAGAGATTAAGACATCGATACTACTTGAATTATTTACTAATGCTTTGTACGGAGAGGAGCCGCGGTACCGCAGACTTCAATTTTTCATCGATGAATCAAATGATAATTAGCAGCAAATCAGATTCCTTGAAGTAATGTTTTAATTAAAACACTAAAATCTCTGCTAGTTTCAATTTTTCATACGCTTTTCGCTAACTTGTGCAGTTGAAAAACTACAAACGCTCATTAGATTGCAAAACTGACAACGTGAAAACTGTCACCTTTCTCTGTGTTGATTTCTCCTCCACTCATTTTGCACATGAGTATTGTCTCATGTAGTCATGCCTCATATCATCAATGTTCTCACTGCAACGGAGGCAACAGGTCCTTGATTTCCTCCGATTTGTTTGAAATTGCCCAGATCTTGGCGGACGGCGGACCACCGACCACTCGAGCCACTCTCGAGTGTGTCATTAGCTTTCTCGGCCACTTCCTTTTCTCCTCTCGATCGGCGATTTTCACGCCGAACAGCAAAACCCGATCCCCCCGCATCGGCTGACAAGCAGCGTATTGACGGGCACGCAAGCATCTGATGCTGTCAACATCCTTCAGCCGAGCTTCTGCGCGGCGCGTCCCAGTCATGTCTGAGCGGAGAACTGCTGGCATGAGAGCGGGAGATGGTTATTCTCAGTTTCACATGGAAACCCAGCTATTCACGAGATAATGAGCATGTGTTTCTGCGTTTGACCTCTGCAGGTAAACCTGTTAATAAAGGACTATTTATATGCTGGAGAGGCGCATCACATTGCCTGGCTGTCAGGAAAGCGTGGCCACTGAAAGGGAAAAGACAATGTGTGATCAAGTAGCTTGTTTGTTAAGAAGATGTATAAATGTGCAAGATGCTGTCGGACACACGAGGTCACCGGCTTGCTCTCTTCTCTCGTGCGGAAATGCGCGCATTTCGGCTTCAACCAAATGTTTGTACCGATAACCAGATAAGTCTTTATCGAGCTGGGCTCCAAAAAAAAAAAAAAAAAAAAAAAAAAAAAAGATTTGTCTCTTTGTGTTAGCACATTAGACCACAACATTGTCTCTGAGAAAAGGGTACGAGCCAGGAAAACCTGTGTCAGTCAGCTCAGGCTTGACTGACTGATCCTTTCGGTAGAGGAATACAAAAGCATCTGACACCAAACTCGAATTCAGCAGCTTTAACAAGGAAAACATTTTCAACAACAAAACTCAACACGCCGGAGTATTTTAGCGAGGCTCATTACTAATTTAAAAACTCACATAATAACACAGAGTGCTCTCATGGTGTTTTTTTTTTTTTTTTTTTCTCCAGGTCAGCGTCTTCTCAAAAACACAATTCAGGCTTTCTTACAGCCATCGCAGAGCAGCTCTTAGATATTTTTCTGCTGTTAGACAGAAGTAAGAGTGGCACCATTACACCATGCAAAAGTCAACACAGTGAACTGTTTTCCCTTCCAGGTGGGCGGGACTTGATTGCTCTCCGGGAAAGGTAATTGAAGTTGAAAACTCCATTTGATTAAAAGTAAAACTGAGTGTGAATCTTTGTTTGGTTGCTCTATGAAAAGTTAATTTAACAATTATGCAAATTTGTCAAATCCTGTTGATACAGATGGAGGAAAGTCACATATTTGGTGTATGGTTATAATAATGTCATCACCACTTCACATTTACAGCTGCAAGGGCCTAAAAAAATAAAGCATTATTATATCTGAAGGAAACGCAGGCGCTGTGGTCTTGGAGAAACACAGATGTGGAGTGGATGACGTGGGCGTTTCAGAACACGTTCATAAATGAGTTAAAATATAAGAATTTATTAATTTACACGTTCCTTGTTTTAAATAGCCAATAAAATGACTTTAAAAGTCAGTTTTCTAACCACTGCGCCAAAATAAACTTGTTTGACTTTTTTTTTTTTTTTTGAAAACAAATTTAAATATATGGGAGGCCTGTGTGATGTGATCAGAAACGTTCCTCTCTCTTCTCAAAAATATTAACGATCTGGTTGCAGGTCTGAGCTGCGGGGTTCCTCTGTCAGATCACGTAACAAGAAAGTTAATAATATTCCATATGCATGCGGGGATGATGCGAATGTCTCTTCGTTTTTCTCACTTTTTACAAAGACTGCTCCGTCTTATGCAAAGCGACAAGAAGTGCCACGCAAACGCCTTTTCTATTTTGAGACTGCACTTTCCGCACTCGACACTGTTTTAATAGCAGATGCACATTTGCCCCTTTGAGCGCCCACGCGCGTGTTGGCGTTGATATGAGGCGTTGAGAACCCAAACTTCTGGTCAGTGTCGCCTCCCCCCAGTCTGAGCGAGGATGGCAGCAGCTTCAGCACCTTGGAGAGTGCCACAGCGCGCGCTCCAGACACAAGGCCGATTTACAGGACCGATGTAGACGTGTGAATATAAACCTTTTCTGTTAATTAAGCAATATGGAGGGCCCTCGTTTATCCACATGTTGAGTGCGTAACAATTATCCTGCAACGGTTTTCAAAAAGATTCTGGAAATATGTCATCAGTATGTGTGACTACAGACGAGGGAAAGGGAGCAGAAAAGATTGTTGGTGGGGACTGAATTACTGAACCAGCAGGGAAGTTCAATCAAATCAGCTCCTCGCATCTCATTCTGAAGCAGGCGCTTAACTAAGAACAGTCCAAAATGGCGTCTTAATGTGGAGGAATATGCGATATGGTGAGGCCGCCTCAAAGAAACAATGATTTTCTTGTTCCAAATGTAATAATGTAGAGTGAAAGAGAGAGATGCCTTCACAGTTGCCTGTAGTTTCATCTTATTTGTGTGCCCAGCATTCAGTCACAGCGTATTGTTTGCTATGTCTCTTTATGTATTTGGATCCCCATTAGACCAGAGCTATTCTTCCTTAGCTTTGTAGAAAATATACATGGTTGCAAAACAATCAGCACTTACAGTATGCGCAATTGCACAATGACATTATGTTGCACCGCGGTCGCCTTCCTATTGTGTGAAAACAATTGCCCATTTTGCTTTAGTGTTTCACATGATTGCACTTCTATTTTCCCCATAGAAAATCTATTTTTTTTTTTTTTGAGAATCAATTCAACATTTGCACTTTGGCAGGTGTGTCAGTAAAAAGAAAAAAATCTTTTTCTTGTCTGTTTAGCAAATATATGTGGTGTGAAGGAAATTCATCCAAGGTCCAAGGCGCCGGGGCCTTGACTCTCCTCTGAAACGACTCGTTTTGTGCGCCCGGCTTTGACCTGCGATGGTGTTTTCAGTCAGCACCGACGCTGATGGCGGCGGCTCATGCCCGGGATCTTTTGTTTTTCCTCCAGGCAACGGCCGATAATGGCGTGTGGGTCTCCTCTCCGCATGTGCTGAATTTTATCTCGACCTCAGACACAAGTTTGCTCGGCACCGCCCGCGTGTCCAACTCACACACAGCAGTCAAATTCAATTTGCATTAACCCAGACTGGCGTTATCAAATCAGGCCGTTGGACTTGAAAGAACCGAAACAACAACAACATCCACATTCAAATGAGTTATCTACAAATAATGTTTGTGCATGTTGGCTGATTGTTTAATGGAAACAGGCAGTCATTCAGTATGAATTCCACTCAGGTAACTATTTCCTGACCATTTATCTCTTTAAGCTCAAGTAAACATTTCTATCAGTGTAGTGAATTTCCCCTTTAACATATTCGGCTCATAAAATAAACTGCCAGCAGCAGAGGCCATATTTTAACATCTCCATCGCTGTTGTTACCACACAACACGGGCTGGACGCCTTTTATCGATGCAGCGTACGTTACTGTCAGACTGACAGTGCTATTGTAGCGCGCATCCTTGTTGAACAACTAAATGTCGGTTTTGGTAGGAGGCAGGCCTGACGCGTGCTATAACCCAGTGAAATTACACTCGCAGAAGGATATACAGCAGAGCAACAAACATTAATGATAGTAATAAATGATTAGTAATAGGTTTTCCCATCGCAGCACAAGATTATACAAGATTAGACCAGATTATTGGCTCTGAAGGATATGCATAATTGCAAGAATCCTATTTATTTGACATAATGTGATGTTGATGGAACAGAAAGGAATACATCTGCAGAAGTGCAGCACCATGACAGTCGACAGTGCGTGTGACTTTCAAAGAATGTTTATTAGCTTGTTTCTTTTTTAATTGGGGGAACTACTGGCCCTAAGCAGAGGCCTGCACGGTCTGGTTGGCCTTGTTTTTGCACAGCGTTACAAATAGGCTAATGTCCCTTTTGCGATGTCATCTTTTTTTTTTTTTTTGATATTTTTATTTCAAATTGACCAACGTGAACCTGGATGTTTCCATCACATTTGAGGTAATTGTAGTATCGCTGAAATCTGATTCCTCTCATAATAAAGATGATGTAAGAGATGCTACAGAGTGGCAATTACCCACTGCCCCACATTTGAGCATAACACCAGTAATAACAGCTAAATGTGTGCATACATTATACAAGACCAGCACCATGAAATCTCTCCAGGCCTAATGACAAATAACATCAGAGTGAAAAGCGCCGTGAGCCCCCTGGTTGAATTTCTGTGCCCCGGGTGTGTGTTTTTTTTTGTTTTTTTTTTAAGGCCTCATTAACACCGGTGCCGCTCTGATGGAAGAAGTGGGATGTGAGAGTGCGTCTGTGTGGCTGCTGCTGAGGCAGCGTCTGTGAATGGCTGCCCTGGGCATTCAGCAGAACAAGGCGCAGAGCGGGCTGAAGCAAGCAGCTCTCGAGAAACAGCAACACTCGCTTATTCAGCCCTTGGCCTGTGCTCCAGAACATTGTGTATACATCTGTAATCTTACCTACCCCCTGGGCTCCCTCAGACCCCACCCCCACTCCAAACCCAGCACCTTGCTCATTCCTTCTCTCTCTCTCTCTCTCTCTCTCTCTCTCTCTCTCCCTCACCTATGTGCACACATTGTGTAATTTTTCTTTACACAAAGATAGTCAAGCAGATACTCTGTGCACTTCGCGTCGAAGGCCGTCACAAACACGGCAACAGCCTTGGAAGATGAGCCTGTGTGTGAGGATCATGCAGTTTTAATATGTGGCTGACATGACACATGCACAGTACATATCTTAATCCACAACACTGAAAAAAAAAGAAGCAAAACAGTGATGGGGGTGCTCTTTTCCCCCCTTAGGATCCTCTGTCACCTCATCTCCTCGGTTCCTCGGTCGACAGATTGCACGTACACACATCTGAGTGCGTCTGTGTGTTGTTTTTGGCTGAAAAAAAGGGCCGTGTGTGTTCAAATATGCATGAGGGCTGCCTGAATGCGATCCCATCCTGGGCGGCCGAGCGGCTGCGAGCTGTGTCACGCGTCGGCTCTTTCGGGTTGCTCCGCGCGGAGCTTTCCTGAGTTCTCTGCCTCTGTCACCGAGACGCGCCCC
The DNA here is from genome assembly GCA_911728415.1 of Lagocephalus sceleratus. NCBI lineage: Eukaryota > Metazoa > Chordata > Actinopteri > Tetraodontiformes > Tetraodontidae > Lagocephalus > Lagocephalus sceleratus. The sequence goes on along the minus strand of CAJVRN010000211.1, from coordinate 4,587,697 downwards.
TCTCCCCTCCCTGCCTCCCGGTCTGCTTCGTACACCGTAATAAGGCATTCACACGGCCTCTCTGGTGCCTCTGCTGTTTTGCTGCACCACTACATTGCGGTCCAACTGTAAGTGCCTGCTGTGGTGTCGGTGAATGTGTGCAGCTCCCTGACATGTATTGATTTCACTTCAGCTGCAGAAGGTGATGTACTGGTAGCACAAAGGATATGTATACATATGTGAAATGATTTGCATTATTTTACCATCACCTGCTTGTTAATGTGTGTTGCTGTTTCCTTGGGGATTGCAGGCACAATGAAATTGCACAGCTGCCCCCCCCAACCCCAACTCATCCCCAACCCCCTAATATGTCTTTATTGTTTTCATTCCATTACCAATCAATCATCATCTGGTTAAATTGCTTTTTTTTTCATTTTGATACATACCAAGTGTTAATTGCTGATTTTAGCATTATTATGTTAGTTTCTAATGGTCTGTGTTATAAAACGTCTTTTAAGCTCCTGCAGAGTTCAACACAACAGCCATGTATTTTTCCCCTTGCATCTATTTGAATTTGAATGCCGTGCTTTTAGCACCAGGGTTGTTTGATTATCCACAGACAGGGAGCTGTGCTGGATTCCATTCCTTTCATCATGTTTAACCAGTGTGAGCTGGCTCCCCTGTCGTATTTTACGAGAGGTGATTTCAGTGCCTCTCCCTTATGCAGATGATTTTGGCTGCCTCTCCCCGATCTAATCTTTAAGAGCTGGATATTGCTTTTGACAAGAGGGCTAACCCTGTTACCTCAGCTCTCAGCGGGTGGTCTTTCTGACTGCTTCACCTGGCTGAGCAATTTAGGCCATATGCGGATGTGAATTACACTCGGTGAAAGGATGGATCCCGGATCCATCTGCAGGTGATGGAGGCTCAATTTGACACCAGGCTGGACACCCCAGGCTGATGAGGGTGGCGTCAGTTTTCATATCTGGAATGTATTCATTTACATAAATAAATGACAGCTCAATTTAGAGCCTCTATATGTGATCATGTGTTGTCATGCGCAGGATTTCCCCCATGCCATTGATAAGTATTCTTGTTTTTGTTGCTACTGGGGCGTCCATGTCTATCAAATATAGCTCCTGGTAAGATTCCCAGTTTCTTTATGCCGCCAAGCTGCCGTTTGATAATGAAAACCATTGACATGTATTTTTTGGGTTCTGCTCTGCCAAAGCTTTGGCTTACTCTGAGATGTAGGCAGCACTCTTTGCTGCAGCATATGAATTTAAGGTTGGGTTTTGCTCTATATTCAGGTAGAAATGTTAAAAATGCTGTCATAAAGAACAACAAATTCTGACCTATGCACCGTATATTGTGCATTCAGACCTTGAGCATTCTGCACAACCTTGCAATTGTATCCAATCAACTGGGCATTCATAATAGCTGTTTATAAATCTTGCATCAAAATGACTATATGCCAGTGGCATTAGGCATTAGGATTCAATCATATATTCAACACAACAAGGGTCGTGTTTTAGATGAGGAGAAACACGCTGCGTCTGACTAAAGTCACCTTTTCGCTATGAAACCAGCCAGGGAGAGCAGCTCTGAAACCAAGACAACAAGCGGGACGCACCATGCTGCAGTGCCGAAAATCTGTTTTTGTTCACTCGTGAATATGCTTTAGCTTTGTGCTTCACGTCCCGACTGTGAACGTGGACACTTGCGCTATTTTTGCATGTGCTCCTGCTCATTTGTTAGAATCACTGAATCCACTATTTCGCCGTACCACCACCACCACCACCACCCCCCTCAAAAAAACCCAAAGAAAACACAACCCAAAACCAACACTGCGTAATTCTTGCGGGGCTGATATGAGCAGAGAGCTTAGCCTGGCTGATTGTTTCACCTTAATGCTGCATCGCTCTGTCGCTCACATGTTCCGCCTTCGTCTGTTTAAATGTATTCATGGAGCTGGAAATCCCAACTGCTGGCAGGTTCTCTGCTGCTGCAGTGCTCTCTACTGTGGTAAGCCTCTATCTGATTGTTATTGTTCTTTTTTTTTTTTTTTTTTCTTAAGCTGGCAAACACTATAAAGACAGCACAAAGAGTAGGTGAGGCAAGTCTGGTCAACTCGATTGGCCAATAACACACAAGCACCATTTGTCTCTCCTCTGTCTGTGCTCAAACAGATAGAGTAACCGCGTGGAATAAAGGAGATGCTCCTCTCTCTATCACACTCCATCAGCATTATTTTCCAGGCCTGCCAGTTGCTTTGTACAGCACCTCTCCCTGCCAAGTAGGCGACTGGCGCTCGACCAGAGGCGAGTGACAACAGGCTACAGTGGGAAGCAAGGAGAGCTGCGCGCAAGCCAAGTCTATTCATTCCCCTCGGCCGCCGACTGAAGCACAGAACCCGATCTGCTCTCGCCGAGGAGAACACGGATCTTTAAGGATTTGTTTTATCGCATCGCGCTCGGCGCAGGAAACGATCAGAAACCCAAGTCTGTCTGCTTCTGCGTGACAGCACAAACGCCCGGGAAGTAGCGCTGCTGCCGCCGCCGCCGCGCTAGCCGGTTTCTGATGCCTGCGAATATCCAGATTTGCTGACTTGCGCTGCTGCGAGCGCACGCATGGTGCAGCAGGTGAATCGCACATGCCTATCGTAAATAAATGAGCCTATAATACATGGATCATTTGTTTGTAGTCCCCAGCCACACTCCAGACCTCCTCACTTCCCAGCCTGTGGAAACATCAGCACATGGGGGGTTGGAAGCAGAAAAGTAATTTTTTTCCACTGTGTGTCACAGATGGTGGGAAAGCCTTTGTAATGCTAATATAATATCACACTGTGTCGGCCTAGCACTGCAGTTTGCTCTGTGTGCCAAGCAGCCTGACTGTGGAGTGATTTACCCCTCTGTGGAGAAAAAGACCTCCCTCCGTTTTTCCTGAATGGCTGTGTGGTCGGCAGGTCCTGCTGCCCGACCTGCTGCGACCGGTCCCGCCTTTACATTATTGATTCCATGGTCCACCCAGTGTTTTGTGCTGTTAATTATCTCGGCCTCTGAGTGGTTGTCGCATTGTGCGTGCTTATTAAAACTGAAAACACAAAGGGAGAAAGGGGCTGTTAAAAACATCAGGACAGGGACTCGGATGAGGTTAACAGCACATATTTTATAGACTGCGGCGCAGGTCAGAGGTCGTGGTGGAAATGACAAATTAGGAGAAATGTGTGTATAGAATTAAAATAACATTAAGCTGCAAAAAGCATTAATCCCATGTCTTTGCGTTGTGTCTGCTTACCAACAATTATAACTGATTGATGCAGACGCAATTGTTGTAAACTTCTCTGTTTCTGTAAGAGACTTTCTAATTGAGTAAGTACAGTTTGTTATTCATTTAGAAAGCTATTCTAGCTGTTTACATGCAGTGGAAAGTAATGCAAAAATAAAATCATCCCTAACTTTAATAATGTTTAAACATTAATATTCTCTCAGTGGATTTTCCAGTACAATACAATATCATTACCATGTCAAAGTCCTCCTCGCAAAATAGCAAAATGAAATGTTTTTCTTACGCAAAGATGGTCTCATTATTGAAAAAAAAAAAAAAAAAAAGTAATCATTATCAATAACATGCCACCTCCCAACAAACAAGCCAATCAGAGGCCACTTCCTTCTGTGGGAGCCAATGTCATCGTGCCTCTTTGAGTCAGCTACCACAGAGGAGGAGACAGGGACGCTGATGTCTCTTTCCAGCAGCGCCACGTCATGTTGTCTATTCGATTTCCAGCCCTCATCTCTGGTATTTGAATCACAAGGGGGAGCGTTTCATATCCTTGCTGGGAGAAGAAGGGTGATCTTGTCTATCTGAAAGAACATGCTGGATTAAGGGGGTTATTTCCCCAGAGGGGGGATATGAGAGTGAGTGTCACTCACAGAGCACTCAGTCTCGCTCTCCTTCCGCATGTTGTCAGGGAGCCCAGCTTTGACTTTTCCTCCCTTCCTCTCCAGCATCGTGCTTTTCCTCTCCTCATCTTCTCCTTTCTCTGTCGTCTTCTACTTCTTCATCAATGCTACCATCTCGTCACGCTTCCTTCCTCCTTCTATTGCTCCTAGTGCTGCTAGCTCTAGTGCCGCCCTACAGGGACTGGAGAATTGCGTGGTTCGGAGGATGGTTGTTATTCCAATCACACCCCTGATGTAGCGAGAGTCCAGTAAAGTACAGAATAATTGGCAGGTTCCACCAGCTTCAGGCAGGCTTTCTATTCCAGTGTGTGCCTGTGTGTAGCGTTGATGAGAAGAGGCTGCTGAGGCTGCATTCGGAGGTCATTTAATTAATTACTGCTCTTGTTTTATGTACTGTACACATTCTCACATTTTTGTGTGTCAGTGATAACATGTACACTGACTGACTAGCTATAAATAAAATAGAAATGCAACTTCTAATTTTAATTGTTTCAATTAACCAGCTGATAAAATGATAGACGGTTCTTAGTTAGCTCTCCCTGTCTCTTGATATTACATTTCTATCAGTCATTTGAAGGCAACTCTGGGAAATATGTGTACGGAATGAGAAAAGGATCTTGAGTACCCTCTGCTGGCTGAGTGCAGTAACACAACAAGCTCCCCCTCCCCTGGTTAATTCACAAATTGAAAAGCTTTTCAAATAAGTTTTTTCCCTCAAAAGATGTTTTTATTTCTTTTAAACGCTTTAGCTGCTCCTTTTTCAGATCATGTAGCTATTTTTCTATGTATGTATGTATGTATGTATGTATGTATGTATGTATGTATGTATGTATGTATGTGTGTATGTGTGCATGTATGTATGCATGTATACATGCATGCATGCATGCATGCATGTGTGTGTAGATGTATATATTTATTGATACACAAGTTATCATTTGGGACCCAGCATGCAGAAGGACAAGATCATTCCAAATAGCAGGAATAGTAAGGTGTCATTACTTTGTTGTTTACAGGCCATTGGTTTGTAGCATGTAAGATGTCACAGCAGATTCAGGCCTCTTTTTATTTGGGGTACACCAGCTTGCTCTCATTGATTACACTGCAAGGCATCTTTATGACACTTTGGTGTCCTTCTGTATGAATAACAAACGATTGGTTTCTGTTTTAAATTGGAAAAGCATTTACTCGCCTCTGTGTTACAGCACATTCACAATATTGCTGTCTGTTGTAAAAATGATTTGGCTCTTTCCGACAGTGGGATAACGGCACAAATGGACCAGATTCTTTGGTAAACACACACCTAATTAACTGAGGGTCATCAAGGGTCAGAGGGCAGAAGTCTTAGGTCACATGGATTCGCCTCCTGCCTTCTGAGAGGCCGCTGACTGATGGGACTCCAGGGGTGACTGCTGATACACATCATTGGAGCAGTGAGGGTCAGCTAATAAAGCATGTGGGGCCACAGTGATGGGGACAATCATCAAAGAATATAACCCAGTGCTATCTTCTGGCAAGCACATTCACCCACAAATGTCATGGAACATCTCTCCCTCACACACTGCTCCATCAATTAGTTTGATAGCAGGTGTAGCCAACACTGATAGCGAGTGTGATCTTACCTTCTTTTGCCACCATATGTGTACTGGGCCCGTCTGTTCTTGCAGCGGTTCAATTAAATTGGTACAGTATATAAATGTGTCACTTCAGATGCTGCCAGGTTTTTTTGTAACCTGTGATTGGCTACCATGGAGACTAAGAACCACGTCGACCACCATCACTTCTTGTTCTGACACCTTGCCTTTTTGATCCAACTTCACCTTTAAGGGCTTCTCATTATAAAGGGCTTTTTGTGAGACTCTCACAAGAGCAGACGTGTAGGGTGTGCACAAGTGCAGACACTAAATATGTAACATACAGTGGATAACTCAAAGGCACTCACAGAATCTTACGACTTAATACAGAAGCACAGCCAAGGGAAAAAAAAAAAACTCATACAGACTGATGAGGTGCAAACAGCATGCCCGCTTGTTAAGCAACATAAGGCACTGGCCCTGAAAATTACATAAATGTCAATTATTCTGCAGCTTATGCAGGTAAGGTAGAGCAAAGTGTTGGTAATAAAAAATATTGATCAGTCCTAGCTATAATGTGTCTGACAGGCATTCTTGCGGTAGAAACAAGCACTGAATGACTGCGTTTGCAGGAATGTAAGCCTGCAGGGTGTTAGACGTCCCAGTATTAGCACCGATCACTTTGGTGCAGTGGCCCCCCAGTCCCGCTGCCTGATTAAGATTCAGCAGAGCAAACCAAGGGTGGCTGGAACAAGCGTGCATGCACCTGTTACAAATATGATAATTGCATTTCTGATGGGCGACTTTTTTTTTTGTTTGTTTGTTTGTCCCCTCCCCCCCCACACACTGTTGCAGGAAACGTTCTAAAGCGGCGCGAACGTGCGTGATCGTGCGCGCTTTTGCTCCGCGCGTGTCGCTCGAGTCGAAAGGGTTGGTCATGGGTAGTGCTCAGCGCCGCGTTGTCGGGCGCATCTTTCTGCATTTACCGGCAGTTACTCATACATCAGCATCTTTTTAACTCCACCGAGTGGGTGAGGCGCGCTCTTAACGAGTGTGTGCGGCGATGTGGGCGCGCGAGGGTGCGTGCCTGCGCGCCAGCGTGCATGCGCAGCCTCATTAAATCCGCAGTTGTTTCCAAAGACTGACCCTTCAAGAGCAGTGGGTGGACAAAACACAGATTTGCACAGAAATCTGGAATGCAGAAGTTTATGGTATTCGCGCCACACATTTTGATGATTAAACCTTCCAATCCAGTTTCTTTGATGGAACATATAAGGTATATGATTCACTCAGCACTCTTCTTCTATACTGTGTGCGCTTATGTGAGGCATCTCCTTACATTGTTATATATTTCTTTTGTTCTCTTTTATATACCTAAGATATTTCCCTTCATGAATTAGTTCACTGGTACAGGAGAGTGTGGGCAGTAGTGTGAAAAGAATATGATGATGACATCCTAATGTCAGCGTTTATACAGGATTGTTATGAACTATTTAATTAACTTAAGCTGCACTAATTGAATCTGACTTCAGGACCCTCTTATCTGGGCTGTGCCTCACGTCAGCCCTGCAGATGCCTTCATTTTGCCGTGGAATCCATCAAAAGGGGGTTGAGCGCGCATCAGAGTAAAAGTGAATTCCACAGGTGAACATGAGAGAACGATGTTTGCATATGTTACTGAGTATGCCGCTGCCTCTGTCTCATTAGCAGCAGTGCTGAGGCCCAGAGCTGCTCCGCCTGCTCAGGTGGGACAACTGATTAGGCCTGACTATGTGACCTTTAACAACCTAATCAACTTTTAACACCTCGCCTACCTCCTGCTTTATTGCTATTCTTCCCCCGTCACTCACAGGAAAGGGCTCATCCCCAGTTAGACCGTTTTTTTATTTAATCAGGAGCTTTGTTTTAATTGATCATTGCGAGGCAGATGAATGAAGCGCGATCGTCTGCACAAACGCGCGCGTGCTCGTGCACGCATGCAAACGCGTGTGCAGCAGCAACAGTCTCTGGAGGCATGTAGTGATTCACACTCTTGACCTCCCTTCTGCTTGTTTTTCCTCTTTCCTCCTCTCTTTGCAGTTCAAGTGCTCAGGTTACACAAAAGATAAACAGAAACATGAACATTGTTTGCATTTCCCTAACAGAATTCTCCATGTCTCTCCATGGATTACGGGTTGATCTGATTATGGTCACATCTTCAGTCATCCAGTTAAGAGCATAGGCACTGTGTAATGATGGAATGATGCAATAAAAGCTGGTGCAAACCCACAGTGGAGTGTCAGCTTCACTTTAGAGCACAACTTACTACAAGAGTGACTGGATTTGAACTGGGAACTCCTTCAGCCTCAGATGCACTGACCTTTGCGCTGCTTCCCGCCACGTCCCTGAGAGGATTGCCCTGCTCTGCCGTCAGCTGCTAATTTCCGAAGCTGACTTTGAAGCGTTGCGAATTACGGAAAATGTTGTTTTAATGAGATCAAAATTTTGCTGTGTGCTGCTTTTAGGAGCATCGCTTGCCTGATGTGAGAGCTTCCACTTTCTCCTCCTTTCCCTCTTCTTCTTCGGTGAATAACAGTGACTTCATTCCGATAAACTGGCAGTGAGGTTCTGCTTTTTAAAATTTAAATTGATGGAAAAACCCGCAAATAAGATACGTGCCTGAACAACCGAGTGTAGACTCACCAGAGAGAAAAAGCTGACTTAAAGAGGCGCGCGTCTCTGTGACGAGGCTGCCTGGAGGCCTTTGATTTTACGGTGATTCTGCAGGTTGTGCTGCGCTGATAAGGATCCAGTCCTATAATCCTGATTCATAGTCAATCTCCACCTATCAGATTCGCGCGGCCTGTTATGCTGCCCGTGATTGACAGCCGCTATCTGGAGCAGATATCAGATCTACGCAGGCATCTGTGACCATGTCGGGGATTTTTGGCGCTGCTGCTTGATCTCATATCTCAGCCTGGAGCTTAGAGACGTACCAAAGAATTAAGATATACCAATAAGAAACCCCCCCCCCGTAATTGTCCTCGCTCGCTCAGTGTGTCGGAGAAAATGATTATAGGTGTCAGTGTTTGGGGGGGGGGTGACTGGGGTTACATTGATGAAATCAGTGAGAAGTTTCCAGCAACAGAGTTGCATGTAGACACTCTCCAAAACACACCACACTTGGATGGGGAACACTGCGACGTCTGTCTGTAAGCCCTGAATCTCACCCTAACCAGCAGGAATCGTCGGGGCGGGAGGACGTTGGATGGCTGTAAAAATAACTCACGTGGTCGGACATGTTAAAGCGGCTGAAAGGCGTCTATAAATAAGACCCAGTGTTATTATTGTTATTTTACAACATAGAAGAAGGATGTGCACACAGGTCTGAGGATCTGCAGCCTCTGCAGAAGAATGCTTTGATATGAGCCGTTATAGTTACAGAGGGGAGTGTGATGATTAAGTAACATTTTTGCTATCATCACGCCGCCTTGACTGTAAGCCTGCTGCAGGTTTGGTCTCCTGTGTACATTCCATTACTTCCATTATTGAGAAATACCAAATGAGTCTAAAGGGCTCGGGACCCTCCCTGTGCAGGTAGCGAGCGACTCCGCTAGTCCGACTAACCTGAACATCAAGGAATGCGCCTTTGTGAGACAGACAACGGAGATTTGTCATTTTGCAAAAAAAAAAAAAAAAAAGGGGGGCGAAAAGAAGCAACAAAGGCGTTCCAAGGTTACATAATTTTTGTTCAGGCAGATTAATGTAGCTGCATCAGCCCTGCCAGGTGCTCAGAATGGGAAGATGTGTGCAGCATCGAGAAGACAATGTTCCTTTTTTTCCACTCTGTGTCAGACGAGCTGTATTATTCAAGGTGGGACGCCTCGTCTGAGTGCGACAACAAGCGCAGATAATGAGGCAATGCTAAATCGTAGCGAGTTTCAAATCCTCATCTTTAAATGTTACTTCCCCTCTTCGCCTTCTTTAACTCCATTTGGCTGCATTCTTTTCCTTATCCTTTTTCCTCTTGCGTGGGAAAACAAACCTTTTTTTGGCAGTTGCACAGTGGCAGATGTGTTTCCCCTGTGCTGCGAATCAAGTCTTGATTTTTAAATCCATTCCTGGTGGCTGACAGAACAACCATCATGAAAAGGTTATAGACGACCAGTATAAAGATGTATCCTGTCCTTTTTATGGCCCTAAGTCATGCAATCAATATTTATTTGATAATGATGAGTAAAACCATCTTACCACAATCTAATATCTGCACTTTTATGTCAGTTCACTCCTGTAATCAGGATAGGAGACTGTTTTTGTTGCTTTGCTTTTTATTGTTTATGTGAAAATATATCAGGCTATTAAAAATGAAAAGGGACTGTCCAGAGTATCCTGGGGTGATTTCGTGTTCTGTCTGCCGTGATGTTGGAGGCTATCTGGACACTGCATTCGCCAACTTCATCACAATCAGATGAGTTTAGTTCAGGTGCTCAGTGGGAGAGAAGTTTTGCTTCCCAGGTTTGGAATTTTTGGCCTTTAAGATAAAATTCAAATGTTCTAATTCACAGTGCCGACCCTGACTAATTGGGCGCCCCAGGCAAGACTTTGCACGGTGTTGCAGTCATCTCCACCAGCAGCGCTCAGTCAAACAGAAAACACTCTTTTTTTTTTTTCCTTTTAGATTCGCTTTTATTTCAATGAAAATTAACTCAAAAGCAACCTAAACCACTCGCTGCTGTTTCATCTTTGTGCTGCTTTACAGTTGACATTCGCAAGCGTTTTTGTAGCCTTGAGCAATTCGTTTGAGGAGGAATTTTGAATTGATCTGCGTAGTGATGAAATTCATGACAAGTGGAGATGTGAAAGTGTTTTATCTGACTGGATGTGAACACGCATGTCCTCTGCAAACGCACATATTGACGCTGCTTTAATGTCATTTAGGGTAACAGCAAGAAAACACAGCGCATTTGCGGCCACTCGTTCAGTTCAAGCTGTGAGAAATCAATGACTTCTGTAGGAATATTATATAGCGATAGTCTTACGGCTTCACTCTGAAGAACAGGCAGTTAGCTAGCTCTATTTTATGAAGTGCAGTTCAGGGTAAATTGACTGATGATGTATTTTCTGCAGCCTGATTTTCCTCGTTGTGCTTTCTTGCAGGCATTATATAAATACATCCCTTGAAACAACCCAATAGGACTTTTGCAGTAGAACTTTGATGCAGCTCAGCTGTTCCTCCCCGTCTTCTCTTCCCTCTCCGGTCAGCTGAGAGCTTTTAGCATTTGATGATACCGACTGTTGTCAGGGTGACGTCGCCCCCCCCCCCTTCTCCCCTGGAGCAGGTAAAGTGTAACGAGCCGAGGAACAGGACTCCATTATCAAATAATAATCAGTTAGCTCTTTTGTGAGTTTCCTTTGTTGTGGCCTCTTTTAACATCTCAAAAAGAAATAACAGCAGATATAGTGTAACATATTACATAACATAGAAAAAGAAACACCCCACCCACCCACCCAATCTACGATGTCTGCTAATATCTGTGGAAAACCTCAACCCACCTCTAGTAGATGAGTTTTTCTGTACCTTAATCACATTTTCCAGGAGGCAGCGCGGGCAGTCATTCAGGCTGTGCGCAGTCGGCCGGCGAGGCTGCTCTGAAACCGTACACCTGCGCGGCACAACGGAGTGGCCATTTTGGTGCTGTCTGTTGGGATCACTGTTTTCCTGCTATGCCCTCCTCCAGACCCCCGGTGTTGACACAATGGATCCTTTGTGCCTCTGCTGCATCGGTGTGATCTCGCCTTGTGTGTGTTGTGCGGTCGAACGCGGCTCCTCTCCAGCCAGGCCCGTTGTTGGGGCCTCGTCTGAGAGACCCGTAATCAAATCGATGGTAAACGCTCTGAAATAGGGAAGCGGCGAGAGGCTTTCAGGAATTAGATTGCGGTACTGATAAGTTCCACGTAGAGCAGGTAAACATGTTCTTATCTTGTTATCTAGCTTTCGCATTAACACATGGTGTGCGGAGGAGGTAGGAGAAGGTTAGGGAGGATCAATCAAATCCTATTCTTTCTCTTTGACCCGTCCTGCTGTCTCTTCTTTGTTTCCGTTGCTGCTCCTCACTGTGCCAAGCGCCAGGGTGCACACGCAGGAACAATGGAGGGGGTCAGAAGTACCAGCCATTTTCCTGCACCTGCTGAATGCTCCTGAGATGAGTGCATGGTGATTACGTACACTAATGCGTGGTGTTTAAAAAGCGGTTTCCTGCAGCAGGGTACCCGTGATGGTGCCCTCTGTGAAGTATTAATGATGTGGATGAATGAAACAGGTCGCCCAAAAACCTGTTGACGGCTGCCACGGCGCGCTCTTAAAGCCGCGCGCAGACATCAGGCTTAACTGCTGGGCAAATTGGACATGCTTGTTGGCCGTAGCGGCAATTTATGTGCACTCTCTATTGCAGTTAGTCCATCTTCATTATTGAAATGGCCTCTCGTCAGGTCTTTGCAGAGTGTTGCAGTCAGGAAGGGAGGGTGAGGGTGAGCGCAGAGGATAATCCTCTATAAATAAGCTTGGAAATAAAAAACATTTCAGGTGCTGGAGCTGTGTGAAGAAACCCCCCCCCCACGTACATGCAGCTTCTGCCGCAGCTGTCGTTAACATGCAGAACCCAGAGGTGTGGGGGAAATTAGAATATCCAGTTTCTAATATATTCAGATGAGCAACAAAGTTCTTCTCCTAAATTTACATCGGAGCTTCTGATTCGGAAAATGGGGAGAGATTTGTTGTTTTGTCCAAGGTCAGAGGAACAACATCGGGGAGCCCCAAAACAAACAAGTCACAGATGACAGCTCAGGCGACTGTTGCACAATAGTAGCCCGTGAAGTTGGATGCAAGACCATTTTTTTTAGCATTAAATGAAAAATATATCAGTTCCCCCAACAAGATAACTTAAAATTAAAAGAAAAAAAAAGCTTTCTGTTTAATAAATGCTCCCTTTTCACCCCTGGAAATCAGTGCAAGAAAATTCATAGAAGGGGATAAACACCTAATTTTTATTTGAGCTTCTGGACTTGAAGATGGTTTGTATCAATGTTGAATTTTAATTAATCAAGGATACGTCTCCGAGATCCGAACACGCCGCATGCGCCTAAGCCTGAGCTTCAGCAGCGGCTCTGATGACAAGAGCGGGGTCCGGCTGGGCAGATCGACAGGGTCCCGGTTCCTGCTGCACACATGAGCAGGTGTGATGGCTCATGAGATAATTACCTGCCGAGCGGGTGTGTATGCAACTGTAAGATGAAGCAGGGGTTCCCTTCAGGTAGCCCTCCCGCTCAGGTCAGTGAACAGCTAATGACATTTCCGAGCGATGGGATGAAAGAGATGGCAGTTGTTTGTAGTCAGCTGCACACTACCTTTCTCTTATTGTCTGCCGTCTGTCTTAATCTCCCAGCCGCCGTTTTCACACCTCAAGGAGATCATGTTATTAGATCCCCCTCCCCTGCTCGTTTGTCATCCCGCACCACCGCTCCTCCAGAGAGGAACTGCGGGAGCTGAAAAAAGAAAACAATACAAACAGTCAGGAGGCCGCAGCATCAAATGTTCATCATTTACTGGCTCAGAGTCTGTTCTATCGCCATTCTCCTTTTAGGACTCACTGGGTTCATGTTATTTTCTTTGCAGAACGTGAAAAGGATGAAGAAAAAAAAAGATCTCTTCTCTTCGCCCCCACATGTATCACTTTAAGTTTTATTATTCCGATTTTTTTAAAAAGTAAGATTAGAGTAGAATGTTTTTGCCTTATTGTTTTTGCCCCGCACCCGTCCTGTTTGAGGGTGGTTTACATGCAGCTTAGACACACAGAAGCCAAGAAGTTACCTAATTACGAGCAAGACGCCCATGTAAGGTTTGCATAGGTTAATAACTCTGATACAAATGTTAACTGAAGCTTAAAATAGGAATGTATTGCGTACAGTTGCCATAGCAATCTTAGCGGAGATTCTTTATGTACACTGCTGGTTGGTGAGGTCCAAATTAATCTTAGTCACAAGTCACTGTGAAGAAAAGACTGATTCTTTGTGCCCTGAGAGCCTTTGTGGGTTTTTTTTTTTTTTTTTTTTTTAACACCATGTGAAGTAATTTCTGTAATCACTGTACATGTTTTGTGTTGTTGTCATGCTAAGGTTATTCCACTCACACGCTCTTTCTTCCGTTCAACAGGTGGGACGGTCGAAATGATGCGTAGGAGGTGAAGTGCTGAGCTGTATTGATGGACGTGTTAACAGACAGCAGTCTCACATTGACCGTGAAGACTTCGGAGCAAGACAATGCAAATGCACAGGAGAACACAGGTGGAGACTCCTCACTTTTGCCTCATATCTACAGCCCTGACTCACGCTTGTTGACCAGAAATAGTTGACAGTTGCTGTCAAATTCGAAGGTGGTAAAGTATTTGTCAGGATAAATGAAATCTTAGTGACACGATTCATCTCAGAACACCGTTCAAAGTTGAAAAAAGACAGTGATTAGGAAACACCACAGAACGGGCTCCCTTTAATTAGCTCTCTGCATTCAATTTTTAAGCTCTTTAACAAGATATGGGTACGCTTAGTCCTATTTTAAAATGAAAAGTGGGAAAGAAACATTAAATTTGCCTTTTTAAGCTATCACTAATCCCCTCACCCAATGCTTCTGTGACAATGGCTTCTACCATTTCTCATAGAAAGGTGCAAATGTGAAAAAAGGTGCGACCACTAATTCTCTCACACTCATTTACATTCATCAATATCAGCCAGAATGGGTGTGTGAGCATAAAGCATTGAAGTTTTTTTTTATTTGTATTGATATATGTATGTATATGTATATGTATATATATATATATATACATATACATATATATATAGATTTAAATTTTTTTTTTTTTTTAAATCACTTGCTGACCACATCAGTTTAGAGCCTTTTACATCAGTAAAATATGAAAGTAGAAGTTGTTGAATTATCCGATTCTTCTCTGAGCATTTTTAATGAAGTGAACATTGACACTGGACTCATTAGTGCTGTAAAAACCCACTATTTCTCATCCAGCTCCATGTAGACATTTATACAAGTGAACCTGAATAGTGTGAGATATGACTGTGGTATAAACTGTGCGTACTGGTTTACAAGGACAAATATATCCACACAGATGATCCAATAAAAGTAGCAATATAAAGGTCAGAAACGGGCCTTTTTTTATGTAGTCTTCGAGATTTCTACATGTTGCTTGGTAAGAGCTTATTTCCTCATCACAGAAATTCAAGTTAGGTTTCTCTACATTTATATCTGGTCATTAATAACTAAAATACTGAATGCTCATGAATTAAGTCTCTCCTCTTATTCCCCAGAGAGGACAGGGAGAGACATTTTACGAGTCTTAAATCTCATCCCTTCTCTCAGTCACTGGTTTGGATTGAGGAAACAGATTACCGGTACTCAGACTGTCTTTGACATTTTGCTCCTGCCTGGCAAATTATAGCCAAGAAATGACAATCGCAAACATTGCGTCACATATCAATCTGAAGGAATGGTGGTGAAAGCTGCAAATTTGACACAATTATATCTTGTGTCTATTTGTTGTCGAATGATATTGCGCTCTGGCTCTTGAGGCCTGACCGCTCCAGCCTGAAGTAGACCTGGACCAGAGGCTGCTGATCCTTTGGGGGGGGGGCTTATTTTTGCGCCTGTGCTGTGGTCAGGTTCAGCGTGTCAGGCTCCCTGTGACAATCCAGATTATCCCCACCACAGGCTTGTTCTTTTAGAGGAAAAAGGGAGGGGAAAAAAAAAAGAGAGCGCATCGAGGAGGAAAACAGATGACCAATAACCAAACTGCAGTTTGCCGTAGACGTGCCGCACCCTGGCTACCTGGCTGATCCTCGCCCGCAACAATATCACACGGGATGCAGCGGAGGCAGCGGGCGGCTCCGGGTTTTTGCGAAACAGCTGGATGATCGCCCCAGGTGGCTGAGCTGCAGAAGAGCTCGCTCTGCATTTTATGATTGTGAGAAAGCCCCCATAGAACCAGGATGAGGCAAAGACGACAGCCTGCAGAAAAGGGTGGCAAAGGAGATGAGGTGGGGGGGGGTGAGAATGAGGAGTGGAAAAAATCTGTCCAGTTGTGAAGGACGATGTACTCTTCATATGCGCTGGACTGTAATTTCATATTGACGTCTCTGAACATCAATCGACAGACAGTCAGCACGCATGGAGACAACCTTTTTTTTTTCTTTCCTTTCTTTCCTCTTCTTATCGAGGGACAAAGCCGAGTCGGGTACGTGCGGCCACGCGTGCGGAGTCAGGCGCGCTAATCGTCGCGACCGCAGGCTCCACCTCGCCCCTCGCCGCGCGTTCATCTCCCCGCGGAGCCGCCTGGCGCCGGGCGCAGGCATGCCGCGGGTGTCCGCGGCGGCGCTCCGAATGTCAGACAAAGGCGCGCCAAAAACGCCCGGTGCCCCGAGCGCTCGCTGATCTGGCCTGGTCCAGTTTGGCGGCGGCTTCGCTGTCTAGCACGGCTGGGCTTTGCAGGGATCATAAGATCAGCGCCTCCTGCCAGCAGCTGCGGTCCCTCCATATGCTCGGTAGTGAAGGCCCATGCCAAATTTATGAGCTGTGTCACATCCAGCCAAACGTTCTTCTGCTCTGTTAACTGGTTGGGTGATTTTAGTTGAAGCATCAGTTCTGAACGAGATGCTCCTTCTCAAGTTAATTGGAGGACATTTATCATATTATACTGTAGCGTATAACATATATAAGGCTGCTGATTCCCCTCTGACCTCTAATGTCAAACCTGATTTGTCATCTCCACTCATCGCCATGAGACCTTGTTTGTGTGTGTGTGTGCGTGCGTGTGTGTGTTGTACCTGTCTGACTGACTGATCTGTGGCACATTCTGAACAGCTGAAGAGCTAATGGTCCAGCTGGAGACAGATGGCCTCTCGATAACACTATACCCCCAAGCCAATACTCACACTCTGTCACTCTCTCTCATACATACACACATATATGCATTGAGGACACACACACACACTCGTGCGTCAGCTCTCACATAGGCACACAGGCGCGCACCAGAGAATCCCATGTACACACACAGTGGAGGGGATAGGTTGTAAATCTATTGTAAACCCTGAGGAAATGAGTTTTTTTTTTCTGTGAGTTTAATGTTTCCCTGCAATTTTGAGGCCACTTGTGGTAAAATTAGTGGAAGGTTGAATTTCACAAGAGCATGGAATACTCCCCCTCTGTATAATTTCACTCTTTCTGCAGCCTTTTTTTCTTCTTAAAAACTTTAACCCAGCTTTCTGTTTTTTTTTTTATATTTGAGTTATCTAGGAGAACTGGAAATTTACTCGGTAGATTTCATCTAATAACACAGTTTATTTTCCATATAATTCCAAAGCCATATTCATTCACCCTTCTCACATGCTTCCAGGAAAATCCATGTCATTTCACAAACAACAAGAAGTACTGCCACCGAACGTTGATGTCATTGACAAAAACAAGGATGGGTAACACATCCCTGCAGAAACTTGAGCCGAAATATCTTCCTGATTTATTTTGACAGTGCTGATTTATTTGGACAACTCCATCCATCCACCCATCCATCCATCTTTACTAATTTCCCCTTAATTCAGCCTACCTCCAACCACCAAGGGGTGTCATGTTTTTATGCAGGTTCCTTACACATGTCCAGCAGTTTTCTAAATAGGTAAATGGACAGTAGGGTCTTGTTCCTATCTGATTTTTTGCATACAGCCTTCTGTTTCAGCATGCTTTCTATTAAAATAAATTGATAATAAAGCTAGAAGAGCTTGTTGATGTGTGATGGGTTATTAGCACAAGAAATCAGCCCCACAGGAATAAAAATCAGTAAATCTGTAACATAGCTTGACTCTGAGCTCACAAACTGCATGGATCTGATAGCAAGCACCTAAGTGTGACGTGTCTGCAGGCTTTGGTTATATAAGACACGGGACTGTGTAAACATTTTATCTCAGTGGCGACTGGGAGCATCACGCTAAAATAGAAAACAGTAGTTAACCTCTGTGAACGTACATTAATTGATGTCATCTGCTTTCTTTGAGTCTAATTTTTTTTCTTCCTGGCATGATTTTTAGTCTGTGACCAAGTAGCTTGAGAGTGGAATGGGAAGCAGCACCATATTGGTTATACTGTCTCCAGCATATGGGCCTGTCGCATGCCATGTGTACGTACCTGCCTACTCTGCTGTCATCTAATCATGCAGAGCAAACAATGCGATACGCCTGCTGCAGCGAGCCTGCTTCCCTGGGTTTTGATTGTTGCTCATCAGATGGATGCCTTCAGCTGATTAAGACATTGTCACAATTGAAAATTCTAAAAACCCACTTTCAATTTAGTCATTACTGCCTTTGTTGCTGCCAGTCTGCGTAATTATGTTACTATAAAGTTGAGCTGCATCTGCTATATGCAGATAAAATGCTAACAAGAGGGGGAGGTAACATAAGATGACAGGATGTATTTGATTTCATATATTGCTTTTGGGCTGATAAAGGAAGATATATGATACCGTAATATTCTCTAGTAAATTATTATTATACAATAGGTGCAGCCTGCGTGAATATAATTTACAGAAAACCAATTACAAAATAGAGTTCCTATTATTGCATCTGTTTCCAGCTATCCTGATTCTTTTTGAAGAAACTGTATTTATTGTAAAATTTAACTATTAATAAAGGATCAAATAAAGTTTCAAATACTTCCACTTTATCCTTTTGAGATGATGTTAATGTTCTGGTACATCAAACACAACTGCAGTTCAAGCAGATTTAACATTTTCTCCTATGTCATGTTATTTTAATATGAAGTTGTCATGTATAATTGAATATAAAATTATTCTACTCCAGAGCTGCAATCTTTGTGTTTCATGTCTTTTAGTCATTGGAAATTTTGTAAAAATAATCAGCTCTTCTTGGCAAACTTGACATCGCCAACATCCTGTGTTCAATCACGTCTCAAAGCAAAGTATTTATGATTAAGAATGGCATCAGAAAATTGCATACTGAGCTGTGGGGGGTTAATTGAGGCTAATTGCCTTTCAGCTGTCAAGGAGATGTGTCACTTTCACTACAGACAAAATAGTGTAATATTAACCCCACAGTTACAGTTCACAGTCGGTGGAGCTGAAATGTTGTCTTTTTATTGTTTTTGCAGGGGCGTGTGAGCCGGGTGGTGATCTGAGTCTGTGCGGACTCGTTGATGCAGCTCTCACTCCGTTCCCGCCTGCTCCCGCTGCAAAAAACTCACAACGGGCCTGCACGATACATCAGAAGACCGCACCTACCGCAGCCCCATGCACTCCCCCCGGTGATGTTTCAGCTATAGTCCCTCACCTTCACCACGCTCCTGCACCTCTCCCCAATCCTCCTGTGAGCCCCTGGGTTCCGACGGGAGGGGCCCAGAAGACTTCCTCTCTGCTGCCTGTTGACCTCCCTCTGTCTGCTACCATGATGGAGCCTGGTACCGTGTCCGCCCTGACAGAGGAGTGTCTTCTTCCACCTGCGCGCACCTGCCTTGGCTGCTTCATCGAGACCCGTGATGCCACTCGCCCCGGTTCTAACCAAAATCCACCCCATGACCCAAACAGCAACGCTGACACGGAGTCCGGGCTGAGCGTTCGGATAGGGGACGTGAGCCGAGAAGACTTCTCTGACATCAACAACATCAGCATTCAGTGCCTGAGCCATGCAGGGGAGGCAGTGAGTCATTATGGAGAACAGCTCCTCTCTGACCAGCTACTTAGTTTTCCACTGCCGAAAGCCCCTAGTGAGGGCAAGAGAGAGGATGGAAACAAAACAACAGAGGATTGTGATGACCCAGAGGATGATGCAGCAGCTAAGAACCTGTATGAGGGACTGTTACTGGACAAAGTGAGTGGAGAAGAGGTTCTTCTGGCTAATGCCAGCCAGGACTGGGGTTATTTTGAGTCCTTTATCAGCGAGAGCAAGATGGAACTGTTGGACCTCTGTTCGAAGAATGAGCTGTCAGTCAACCTCTTCTCTGAGGAAGACGTTGACAATTTATTTGATGATGAAGATGATGACTCAACCCTAAGCAGTGACGTCTGTTCGCTCAAAATTCGATACGAATCTTTCCAAGATAACATGAGGGAAAAAACGAATGTGCTCCAGGAGGAGACGCAGTTCAACTTCTTCCCAAGTGTCCTGGCTAACTGTGCCAAGAAGGAGGAAGGAGTCGGCATCCTAAAGAGGAGTGCTGACGAGATTCAGTCCAAAACAGAGGATCTCATCCTGGAGACAGGCCACGATGAAAAGGCTGGGGACTTCAGTGGTAGGAGCCCCCTTGATGGCTCCCAGGGCTCACCAATGTCAACCTCGAAAGTCAACTACTTAATGGACTTCAATTCTACCGAGGAGTCAGGTGAATTCAGCGACGACAGCTCCTGCACTGGCTCTTCTTCAGACACCCTGCAGGAGGGAAAGTATAAAAAAGGCCACTCAAAGAGATTACTCAGCCCTTCTAACCCTCTCAACTATGGTTTACGCTCCAAAAGGAAGGTACGATACAGTGATGATTACTTATATGATGTTGACTCGCTCGAGAGTGAAAAGAATGCAGAGAAAAAGGAGAAAGCTCCTTCTGGCCAAAAAGAGGAAGAGGACGTCGACTGGTGCCCTAAAAAACGTCGGAAATCCTATCGCAAAGAGCCGCCGGTGGTGATCAAGTACATCATCATCAACAGGTTTAAAGGAGAGAGATTAATGTCAGTAAAAGTGGGAAAGTTGGACCCTGTGGATGCTCCGGTGAGCTTGAACATAGACACATTAAGCAAATACGAAACACTGGCTCCTCTGAAGGATTTCTGGCAGGAAAGGCAAAGAGAGAGACGGGAACAACTCCTGCTGGCTGCCAGGGATAAACAGCAACGTGGTTTTCATCTAAATGGTCGCCACCATCGCCCTTGTAATTCCAGTCATCCTAAAAGGAAATTCAAGATTGAAAACAGGCTTAAGGTTCAGAGGATTCACACAGTGGAGCAATCAGCAATAGCACAGTGCTCTCCCCTGTCTGATCGGGGACAGGGAGGTGTCAGTAAAGAAGAGGCCGCCACCAGGGTAGAGGAAATCATAGCACCCCCAGGCCTCTCGGTGACATTAGACACAAACTCTATCATGCACGCTGTCACAGCCAAGAGCCGCTCCCAGGAGAGGGAGGAGAGGGAGGGGAGGAGACTGGGAGGAAATAAAATAGTCAGGATAAGGAAATTCAAAAGTGAAGCCAGACTGAGGAGCAAGAAAATGAAAGAAGCAGAAGGAGAGGAGGGAAAGAGTGTGACAAATGAAACAGATGCCTGTGTTGCTGTGGCACAGATTCAGGACCCTACTGCTGGGTTGGACGAGGCAGGCATCAGCTCAACAACAGACAAACCCCCTTTTCCTGACAGTGCCAACACCGCTCACACGTCTGAGGAGAAATACCCCTTTGTTTCACCCACCTGCTCTCCCGACAAAGCTTCCTCCTCAGAGGGGGTGGAGACGGGTGTCCCTGTCATCCCTGGGGGCTACCTGCAGACCCTCTTAGATGCCACTGACTCCTCGAGTGGAGCAGCTATCTCTTATTTCCCCCAGCAACCTTCTAGGCAGCAATATCCTCTGGGGCTATCCCTCGAGGAGAAACAGTTTTCTTCTTTGCAGCTTGCCCAGAGCTGCGTCCTCTCTCCACCGTCGGAGTCCGAGCTCCAGCAGTCTCCTCAAAACTGCCCCAGCTTCCCGCAGATGTGGCACCCACAACTATGCCCAAGTCACAGCCAGAGCTTTGATCCCGAGACCCCCGAGACTCCGATCCTGCCCAACGACTTCTCAGCTGCCGTGCCTCTGAATGAGAACCTGCCAGTTTCTAACTACAGCCAGCTGAGCCCCGAGGCTGACAGAATACTTTACGAGAAGAGCTACCTGGCCGAGGCTGGGCTGCAGCCTGGAGCAGATCTGCAAGTGTGTCAATCTGCCGTCGTAGAAGGCCAGGCGCAATACCAGAGAGGTTCCCTGTGCACAGACAATGGTAGGCTTATCAGCTATGACTCAGTGGGCTCTCTATCAGCCTCCTCCAGCAATTACAGCTCCCTCAGTCTCAAGTCTTGTGAGCGTGAGGGTGAGGAGGAGGGCAGAGACAGCTTCTTAGCTCACTGCAGTCCTAAAGTGGTGATTCAGCAGAGTGTGGATGCCCTTACTCCACTCAGGGAGTCCTCAGACCTGCTGGACATCTCTAACTTCACCCCTGACAAATTTAGACACTCATCGCTGTCAGAGCTTTCTCCCCCTGAGACCCCTAACCTGTCACCCCAGGTGGTGGGGCGTGAGGTGAAGATAGCAGGGAATTCAGGAGAGTACCAAGATGTAAATGAAATGAGTGTAGACTGCAACAGGGAGGTAAAGTGGAACTGTGAAGTTATGCAGCAACAAGAGCACACAACAAACACATACAACGTGGAAGACAGTCAATTTCCATTGCGCAATTTTAACAATCAGGATGTGTCTGCTGACAAAAAGGAACTCAGAGGTGCAGAGTTTGACGAACAGACTGGTGAGATGTTAGCTGGTGAGAAAGGTATTAAGTCAAAGAGAAAAGGCAATTGTAAGCAGACAACGGCAGGACAGAGTCCAAAGAAAGTCCGGGCTCCCAGGGCTCCGAAATCAGATAAGGTCAAGACGCCGAAGCAGAATTCACGCTCCACTAAAAAAATTAAGGCCATGTTGGAGAGTAAGGCAGCGAAGAACCAGGCCGGTGGTTGTGGCACAAGTCTGACTGACAGCAGTAGCACTGGCGACTGGACTGGCACCGGCTGGTCCGAGAGCAACAGCCTGGTGGGAGACGACCAGAGAGAATTTGAGGAGCCCTCCAACATTCTGTCCAACATTGTATCGGGCATGGCGGAGGTCCAACGGTTCATGATGGCCTCCATTGAGCCGCTGTGGAATCCTATGTCTGAGGCCTGCATGCCCTCTGAGGCCAACAGCCTCAACCTAAAGACCCTCAAAATCTTGGCAGGTACCGAGGCCGACCTGAAGAAAAAAGGAGCCGTGTTAACAGGGGCTGGGAGAGGCAGGAAGGTGGGGGGTAAGGGAGGAAAAACCCAGGCCAAATTCAACCCCTCTCACCCTCTCTTCCCTCAGCTCGCTCTTGGGTGCAACATGTTCGATAAACCCAACTTTATTAATCCGGGGCCTGCACATAAAAAGCTGTACCGTCATAAAACCAGTGCAAAGTTTCCTCGGATTGAGACACTGAAGGGGAAGCGAGCTGAGAGAGACCCAAACAAGGACATAGCACTGATGACCTCTTTTGAGAAACTGAGGTAATATTTTGTTATCAGCCGCTGTTGCACCCCTTCTCGCTTCCCCCCGCTACCTGTTCGCCCCCCCCTTCCCCAAGCATACCTACACTGATGCTATGCCAGAGCTGCATGAGTACTACGTCTCCCCCTGACTCCTCCCACTTCCTTTTAACCCTCCCCGAAGAGGAAATTAATATCTGCATGAAAAACTTCTTGTACTTTGCAAACTACCTATTGAGTGATTGTGTCAAGCTTGACTGAGATTTGAAATGACCATGGCTGCATTTTTCTTGCTTTTGTTGTTTCTGCTTTGTTCTTCTTATAGTCGTTTTTGGTTTACTTTGTCTGAAAAAAAAAAAAAAAGGAATAAGCCTTGAAAAACTGTTCTGTCGCCTTGATGAGGATCTTTGTTTTTGTGTGTTCTCAGCAGAACTAGCTCCCCCCAATTATGTATCTCCCCTTCCCCTAAAGATGTAGCTATATACACAAATGCATTGAGTGACATCTACGCATCCCCCTCTTCATCTGTTTCTGTATGCAGAATATGGATGTCCAGTTGTTGCCGTCCTTCATACACTGCCTGGCTCATATCAAGAGGGAATACTAATGAGCTCTATCTAAGCCCCAAGACATCTTGAAACACAAGATGGGACCATTTTTGTATTGATGACATATCAGACATTGTCTTTTTTTCCTCCTAGGAGTTGGAACGACTTCCTGTTTCTTTTTATCAAGTTGTACTGTTTTTGTTTTGCTCTTCTTTTCTTTTCTTTTTTTCTTTTGGAGTTTAGACGAACCATTTATCGAAATTTACATTTCTACGCCTTTGCAATTCATAACCTCCACCCTCAGAGTATTTTTGTCAATGTTGTACAGGGACATGCAATATTTGCAAGAAAAAAAAAGAAAAAAAAGATTATAATCTTAAAAATCAATGTGCCAAAAGTAACAATGCTGTGTAAATGACCTCTTATCTATGTGTGTGAATATTGGCTGTTGCTCTTTTTTATCCACTGGAGCATTAGCTGCTTGGGTTAGAGGTTTCTCGCAGAGACTCGCCACTACAGGAATTCTTTATTTGGGACTTTTCTCTCTTCTCTCGACGAAAGGCACCAACAGCTGGCAGTGGTACACCGCCGCTCACGAAACCAAATCAGAAAGACTCCGAATTCTCCTCATTCCTCACCTCTCCCCACCCCCAACTTTGTTTGCCAAATTCAATTTACCTCAACATCGTCTGGCACAGAGAAGCAGGAAGGGAGAGGGGGAGATCTGCTCTGAAGGCCACTTTAGAGGAAGCATGTGGGGGAGTTAAAAAAAAAAAAAAAAAAAAAAAAAAAGGAGATGCTCAAACAAGCTTTCTCTGGACCGAGGAGAGCGTAGTGCAGATGTTTGAGGGTAAGCAAGGAAATTATTTGCCAGTTGGGGCTGTGCCTCAATGAAAAGCTTGTTTTGTACTGAATATCAAATCCATTCCTCAGAGAGATTCTGATGTCCACATCAGTCGCGAATGAACATTGCATTTTTGCAGCTCGATTTAATGTGAATGTGAACGCAATTTTAAGTGCAAACGGGATCGGTGACGTTGTAAATGAAGGAAGCATGTATTTGCATCAGCTCCACACGAGACTCTTCTATTGAACCCGAAATGATCATTTAAAGATTAATTCTTCCTTTTCTTTCACAATGAGTTTGAACCTGCATCACTGGTGGTTTCATTGTTCCGTTGCTCTCCACCTCGCGTCTAAATGTGACCTCTTTCTATTCTAGTCTGTCCTTAATTGTTTTTGATTTGGCAGAAAATATTGTCACCTTATAAATGGTATATTGAAGGCACAAATAAGAATAATATCACTAATAATGAAAGCTTGCTATCTGGGCTCAGTCACTGCCTTGCCCATGGCTCATCAATCCTAAAATATTTAGTAAAGTATTTTTTTTGCAGAGCCCTTTGCTTTCAAAAAAATGTCTTTTTTCAAACATTTACCCAGGCAGTAGACCTTGTAGACCTTGCTCTCGTTTGATCGTTAAACATATTTTTCTTTAATTATGTGGCAGTAATTACTCGACGCTGTACGCAGACGTGCAGGCAAATGAAGGCTTGATGTAAAAACAGGCACATTCTGATGCAGACTTCGCAGTAATTGATAGTTTGCGTGTGACAAGGATCACAATCAATATTTCTCTGTCTGTTTTTTTTCTCCTCTCTGCCATAATCCTTTTTTTTTTGTTTTTATTTTTTTCCTTTCCTCCTTTTTTTTTTTTGCCTGTCTTTGTTTTCCCAGCGTATCAGGGTTAGGACCAAGACAAGCTGCTGATGGGAAAGCTCCACATGGGCCTCGTGCCCATTTAGTCTGCCTTCTCTCATTTCTGCCTGTTGTCAAATTGAATGTACTTCTCTGAGTTCAGATTTCATTTCTCCTTCTTTGGGGTTTTAAACGTGCCACTGTTGAGCTGCCTCATGTTAATGGTGCTAAGAAAGCTGACAGATGTTTTTCTTTTCCCGTTTTCTTTTGTTTTCCAGAGTTAACAAAAAGAAAAAAAGAAATGCAAACTAGATTAGGTACCTAACCCTCTTTATGAATGTATATTCTAATGTTCCGTTTGATGTATTCACTTCATGATTCTTTGACATTGATTGGAATTACTTTTGCTCTTTTAATTAAAAGATTACCAAGCTTTATATATACTGTCTAGAGTTGTTACCAGAAGGAATCTTAATGAACTCTTGACACTACAAAATCTTGTATATTTTTTGTGTGCCAATTTGTAACATATTTTGTAAGTGTATATTTTTCTTAGAAAGTGCTGTGAAGTATTTGTGTGTGTGAGTAACCTTTTATGCGCCTCTCTGGGCAGTGGAAAGGATATACGATGACAAGTTTCTGGTTTTAAAAACCAAAAATACGAAAGTATCAACAGAAAATTAGAAATATTTACATTTTGTTGGGAGTTTTGTAATAAGACCATGATCTTGTTGTGGGAGTGTTGTGTTACTGTGCAAAACACAAATAAGCAAAGAAAAAAAAAAGAAAACTTGGAAAAAATATAATTTGTGAACAATTTGCTGTTTTATAGATTTACATGTAAATTATTTGAGTATGATTTTGTTTTGTTCTTTTCTTTTTTTTTCTTTTTTGTTTTGTTGTAACTGTTGCAAAGGTTTTAAATATTTGTGATCAAGCCTGTATGGTGATAATGTAATATTGGTAACTTGCTGAGTTTTGTAATAATGTTTATGGAGTAAATATACAAATTAAAATAAGATTTTGAATGCTGCTTTCTGAAGAGATTTTGGACTATGTTTTTATTTGAACACCAACACAATAGAAACTGTAGGTTAAATGTTTGTAACCCTGCAAATCTGTATTTTTGATTCCAAACCAGGATGCAACTCTGTCCACTGATTTAGTGTAGCTTTTTCATGAATTTTAAGTAAAAAATAAAAATCAACACATAGTGGAGAAGTGCATCACGAAAGCCTGCAAAAAAGAAATAATAATAATAATGCCTGAAGACAGAAGAAAATGTTTTTTTCGGATGTTACTTTAAAATGTAGTCATAAAAAGGTCAGGGATAATCTATACGGCCATATAATCATCCAAAATGTGATGATTAGGTGAGGATACCTACTGCAGCTCATGGATGAAAGGCATTTTAATTTTGGCACAAGTCAGCCTCGTGTTATTTTAATGCCATATCTAATTAGCACGCAGGGTCGAGCATTGCTGGAGTTGAATTCTCATCCACAGCTCTGAGCGGTGCTGCTGTGGTCCACACTGCTGCTCGCTCTGCCATCCCTAATTGGAGCTGGAGATACAGACTCAAACCATAAACAGATCCAGTGATGTGCGCCTCCCAAATTGTCAGGTGGTATTAGCATTGTTTTTGTTCTTCAGTCACCCATAACAGATCAGGGAGTGGGCAAATGATACGATGCAAATGGTAATAGAAGGGATCAGACACACTTGTGGTTGGTAAATGAGACCCCTGTTTGTTTTTCAGCGCATGCTCACATGCAGTCACACCTCTGCACAGTCTCATTAAAGAAAGAGATCATGTACGGCAAAATTCAGGTTGCTTTATATATTATTTATACGCTAGTGTTTCCATTTTGTGTCACTTAAAACTCATAGCCTGCAGCCTTTCGTAAAGAAGATCAAACCTTTCTTCCACTATTTTAGTGAAGCTTTACTTTCTTACCAGGTTCTTGTATCCATTCCAATGAAAACCACAAATCCCATTGGTAAAACTGATTCAGAATGCTTCCCATACAGCTTTTCTTTACAGCTTGATAACCCCACGCGACTTCTCAAAGTCAATAAGCTATTTAAAACCCCTCACAGATGTGCCAGAACGCACTGAGGCATAAAGCTGAAAACCTTATTTTTTTATTTTTTTATTTTTGAGCTCGTGAAAAGTTGACACGGTCATCAAAGGACAAGCAGGGATGCCACTAAATAAGATGCACAGCTGTGGATAAAGTACAGCAGCCATAGTTAAGACTAAGGAGGAGATTAGGAGGAACCTAAAGCACCATATAATATAGAGGAACCTAAAGCACCATATAATAACATATAATATCCAAATAATATCCAGGGAACATTTTTACGTCTATGTCACCAACAGTTTAATATAAAAATGTCTGCCTGCCAGCCTGTTTGCAGCTTTCTATGTGGAGACTGATGACAAGACTACGTGAGACCTGTGACCCTGATTAGGGATAATGTATTAGTTATTGTAAAATGATGGATTAATAAATGGATAGCGTTCCTTCTCTGTTTTCATGTACACATTTGTGGGCATATTTAATTAACCTCTCTGTCCTGATAATAGAGAAGACAAACTGTCTTTGTTGTTATTTTGACTGATCAAACCGTCTAATTTTATAGGTGTAATATTCCAGGATACTGTTGAGTAGTGACGTCTACAAGGTTAAGCAGTTAAGCTGATAGATGAGTGTGTGACTTCCTCGTATCAAGAGACAAATTTATTTTTTGAATACAATTAAGACTTGAATTCATTGGCACATCATAGAGCGGGGTGATAATATGCATTTATAAATACATTCCTGGATGTTCGCGCCGCTGGATAGAGAAACATTTAAATACACATTTATTTATAAAACTATTTAGTGACACACTTTGTCCGTGTCATGTCATAGATTGTTAGTTTCAATAATCATTATCCTTTTTCTGAAGTGGGAATGATTCATTCTTACTGTAACTTGATTATGTCTCTCCCACTTGAGTAGATAAAGAGCTGGCATGGAGAGAAGGTGTAAATGAGGTTATAGGTACTTGAACGGTTCTTAGCTTGCTTTTATAGCTTTATATAGATGAACGTGCAGATGTGGAAAAACACAGAGCAAAACATAAATCTTTTCCACAGCTTCACTGATAATAATTGTATTTTGCAGTATTATGTTTGATTAAATTACGTGTTTTCTATACTCACTAAGTTAATTCATCACATGATTTGTGATTTCATTTAACTGCAAAAGCATTGCTTGATGATGTTATCTAAGCCTCAGACACTGCATTTATCTCCATCTCCAGCAGCAATCGAGAGCACTTCCCTTTACAGCCACGTCGTGGCGCTGCAGGAACCAAACGCATCATTTTGACAACAACACTCGCCTACCAAGTACTCTCCTCCTTTTGGTAGCGCGACACACCCTGAGTTTTGTCTGTCAGGCATCGGCCCTCCTCCTCGGGCGCCCGTCTGCGCGCTGACGACCAGACCCGCTCGGCCACAGCTCTGCCTGGCAGTCAGAGCCGAGGGAAAACCGCTCCCCACAGGCCCCTGACGTCCGACCGCTGTTGCCTTCCTGAAAGAAAGAAAATGGAACCCTGAAGTGGCTCCGAGCTCAACAACCAGGCCTCCTTCGGTGGGATTCCCGAACGCACAACCGAACAAACCCGCCGCCGTTGACATCCCGACAGGTAATCACACAGTTTCTCCAGGCCCACCCCCCCCCCCCTCCCCGTCGCCCGGGGGGGTTTTTTCCCCCCTCGCGTACGTCACCGGTTGACGTCGCCCGTTCACAACACTCGCCCACAGCGACGCCACACTCGCTCGTCCTCGTCCTCCACGTCCCCTACCGCCGCCGGTGGGCACGATGCGGCCGCCGGCCCGTCCTCACGCCCCCCCCGGTGAGTGTGCCCCGGGGGTGTTCGCTGCCGGGGACACCTTTTACCGGGATGATGAAGGGGGGGGGGGCGCTCCGTGCTAACTAGCGCTAGCGCAGTGAAAGTTTTTTTTTCTTTTTTCCTTTAAGGTTGTCGGAGCCGAGGGGTCCCTTCGAGGGTCTTAACTCGACCGGCGTGTGACGAGGCGTGGTTGTTTAAATCGGTGGCCGAGCGGCGGGTGTTCGTGGGGTGTTTTTGTCAGCCCGCAGCCGTGGGTGATGCTAACTGCTGAGGGGCTAGCTCGGCTACGTGATGGCCATTTTGTTTTCATCATTTCTTGGACAAATGCTCTATTCATGCGGTTTAAACACACACATCTGCGGTAGTCTGAAAAACCCCCACACCTATAATGACCTCACTCGGGCAGCTCGGAAGGTTATTTGTGGAACCCTTTGTTAACCAGTGTAATAATAATGATAGTACAGTGACGATATTTGCTGTTTGGTGGATATTTTAGTGTTAAAAAGCCCCCCCCCACCGAACCAGATTAACGATCAGCCTGATAGTTCCACAATTCCCACATTTGGGATCACTGTTGTTACAGTTTTTAAAAGTGCCAGTGTTGTTTGAGGTGTTCTTGGACAACTGAAGACTACTTTGGTTGTAAACACTGACTGTGGTCGTGTTCAGTTAATACCATCGTTTTAACTGTGTTGTTTGCATTTTTGGCCCTGAGTCACTGTTATCTCTTTGTTTTTTTTTAGATATATAATTGATGGCAAACAGGATGCTGATTTAAGCCTTATCTTATTTCCACCCGATCACATCTGCAGCTGCTGGACGCCGCTGAAATTTGGAGCTCCTTCGCCTCCCTCCTCTCTGAATCAATGGAGGGCTCAGACAGTACAGACCAGAGTGGCGGCGACCGGCCAGAGTCGCTGCGCAGGAGGCAGCAGGACCGTTTGGGCAGGGAGGAGGCCTTCTATCAGTTTGTCAACAATCTCAGTGATGAGGACTATCGACTAATGAGAGACAACAATCTGTTAGGCACCCCAGGTAATAAACCTTTATCTACAGTACTCATTTATTGGTGTTGCTTAACTGTGGGGGTAAAAAGGGGGAAATCTAAGGTTAAATGCCACACAAAGCTGTCATGGGGTTCCTAGTATGAGTATATATCCTAGAAAACGAAGAATGGTGTTAAGTAGTTGCTCTCTCTAGTTTCTTACACTGGTGGAAATGCAACAGCATGTGGATGACTGAAGGCACCCAATCCATTTCTGTCCCAGGACAGTGGGAAGGGGAATGTAAGTTTGGAGCATCCTTTAGTGGAGCACCCTGCAAGGAGAGGGCATTGGAGGGAGAATGGCATGCCCTGGTAAGTTTGGTGGTTTTCAGTATTGTCCTGATGCTGTATTAGAAGAAAACAGCTCTGTGGTCTAATGAAGTACATGCATATACCCCAGTGCTTTCATATGCAATGCTATGCCACATCTCTATTACTTGTTCTCTTTTGTCTCTCTGCAAATATATAGCCATAGCCATGTTTAATCAAAAGTACCTTAGGTACTTAACATGGTGTCTTAATCCTTCCAAGTTCTTTTCCAGGAACTTTATTTTATTTCTTTTTTTTACCATGTTATTCACATTGCCACTGCACCAAAGTCACTCTGATGTGGTGGAAAATTTCTGTTGCAGATGGATTAACTGGTATCTTTATTCAGGCAATATTACAGTTAGTTGCTGACTTGAATGTGACCGTGACATATTTCTGGAGGACAATCTACAGCAATTCTTTTGCAAATTGAAACATAAGTGTTGAATTCCTCTGTTGTGTGGCAAGATAAACTTCTGAGTCTATGCGTTCATGATGAAAAAGTAAGTTTCCCAAACATTTGGAGTGCCTTTCTCTTTGATCAAGAATTTCTCCTGGGTGAGGAAGACTACTTTGACTTTTGCAAAGTGATCCAGGTTTCTCCAGAGATTAGCTCAGACTTCCTGGAGTGGAAAAGTGGCTTATTCAGCTCTCTTTGTGGCTGAGTTGGGAAATGTTGAGTCAATGCATCACACACACAGCAGTGGTCCGGCAAGAGAAGAGTGCTCAACAAAGAACCCGTGGGCTGACTAAGAACACATTTTCTTTTTAATAACTGGATGTATTTTATTATTGTATGTTGTGTGTATTCAGGAGAGGCAACAGCAGACGAGCTCCTAAGTAGACTCCAGCAAATCAAAGAAGGTCAAGAACAGCAAAATACTGCTCCCAGTACCGATCGGGGAGAGGAACCCATCGGTAAGTTTGTATTTTTGCTGTAAATCTTGCATTTCAGACATGATTTCTGACTCTGATAACTTTTCCTAGAACCAACTGAAAGTGCCGAGGATTCTGCCAGCCTCTTGGATTGGCTGAACACAGTGAGGCAGCCGGGCAACACAACCAGAACTGGCCACCGCGGAAACCAGTCATGGCGAGCCGTGAGCCACACGAACCCCAACAGCGGCGATTTTCACTTCAGCTTGGAGATCAGCGTGAACCGCGACCTGGCCGAGCAGCAGGCCGCCGCCGAAGGGGAGCAGGACGCGACGGAGCAGCCCCCCGAGGCGGCCCCCGAGATGTCTCCCGAAGGTCAAGAAGCGGCGGCGAATGCCACGCCGCAGGTTCCCATGGAGACCGACGTGGTCGAGGAACCAGTTGTTGAAGAGATGGCTGTAATTGTGGAGCCGGAGCCGGAGGTAGAAGAGACCGTTTCGCCCGCTTCCCCGCCTCCAGCGCAGCGCCCCCTCTCTCCCTCTCCACGCAGAGGGCTGAGGAGACCCTGCAGCCTCAGCCCAGAGCCACGCAGGACCAGAGCCCGCACCGCCAGGAGTCGCTCGCCTTTGAACCTGGACCAGTTGGACGGTCTCTCCAATTACAGCTCTCTGGGCCCCACCTCGGCCACCAACCCTGCCCCCGTGCCTCAGGTGGAGGGCAGCTCTCGGACTCGACATCACGTCCCCAGGCAGAGCGCCGGCGACGGCGACGCTCAGCCCCCCAGAGCTGCTGCGGAACCCCCACCCGAAGTCCCAAATGTTTCATCTCAGGAAGGTGAAGCCGCGGCGGGGGAAGGCGGCGCCGCGGGGCGGCGTCCCCCTACTATTATGCTCGATCTCCAGGTGCGCCGCGTCCGCCCGGGCGAGTATCGGCAGAGAGACAGCATCGCCAGTCGCACGCGCTCGCGTTCCCAGAACTCCAACAACACGTTTCTTTACGAGAGCGAGCGAGGCGGATTCCGCAGGACTTTCTCGCGTTCGGAACGAGCCGGCGTAAGGACTTACATCAGCACAATTCGCATTCCCATCCGGAGAATCTCCGACGCCAGTTTGGGAGAGGCGACGTCAATGGCCCTCCAGTCCATGATCCGTCAGATCATGACCGGTTTCGGGGAACTCGGCTACCTCATGGATTCAGACTCCGACTCTTTAGACTTGAACCGCGGCGTCAACCCCTCCGCCGACCCCGGGGAAGTCCTCGCCACCACAAACTCTGCCCCCGCCGCCGCCGCCCCGCCCGCCGACGCCGAGGACGAGCCCCCCGCGGCGGCCGGAGCCCGAGCAAGGACAGCTGAGCCCCCCGCCGACGAAGGCCTGGCCGCGGCCCCGCCCCCCTCCGGCGGCAGAGCGCGGCCCAGACCCCCCGCCGGCCTGGAGGAGCCCAGCTCGCTGCCCTTCCTCCGGCTCGCCCACTTCTTCCTCCTGAACGACGACGACGACGACCAGCCCCAAGGGCTGACCAAAGAGCAGATAGACAACCTGTCCATGCGCAGCTTCGGAGAGAGCGACGCCTTGAAGACTTGCAGCGTGTGCATAACGGAGTACGCCGAAGGCAACAAGCTGCGGAAGCTCCCGTGCTCTCACGAGTACCACGTGCACTGCATCGACCGCTGGCTGTCTGAAAACTCTACCTGCCCCATTTGCCGCAGGGCCGTGTTAGTTTCGGCGAACCGAGAGAGCGTGGTTTAGCCCGACGGAACCGCAGGCGCCGTAGTAAACCCCGTAGGAGCTTTTGAAGAAACACTGTTCACTCTTTATACCGTTGTTTGATCATTCTGACGTCACCGATTAGATTTGATTTCTCCATGCAGTTTTTAGTATGGTATTTATTGTCCAAAGTTAGGCACAAACACAGCATGCTGTTTGAGCCCGTAGTGTCCCAGCGGTTGATAAGCGTCGCGGGAAAGTCGGCTCTCGCTCGGACTGAAAGCGCCGCCGACAGGTGGGTCAGACACGCGGGCTGTTTCTGTGTTGGCACGTCAGCTGCGCTCCGCACGCACGCACACACACACGCAAAACGCACACACACACACACACTGACACCGACCGGGTATTCAATATTAGGACATTATTCGTCACACCAGTTCAAAAGTATTAGCTGTAAATAAAGCTTGTAAAATTTTTGAATCATGCTTTGTATCAGTGAATTGGTTTTGAATTGTAAATAATCTCCTGAGAAGTTGGAACGGCTCTGCAACAATTCAGATGAAAGCATCCATGACTACATGGTATTGTGCAGTCAACAAATTGAAGATTGTTATGTCCGCCTCATACTGGACAGGGACTTGAATCTTATGTTGTGTCTTGTAATTCGCCTGTAAAAAAACATCTATATTAAAGGTGCATATAGAGATGATGATTAAATGGTCTTGAAAAATGTGTGTAGGTGTGTTAATAACCCGTTTGCATTGTTTTAGCCATTTTATGTGTGTTGATATGAACACACGGTGTTCTTTATTTTCCACACCAATAATATTTTACTTTCAGTCCACGCCCTCAGCGTACAGGTTGAAAGGCGGGGGAACCTTATTAGGTCACTTGGAAACACTGGCGATGAAGGACAGTGACCCCACCTCTAGCAATGCTGTCATTCTTCTGGGGTCACCTGGTTTCATATGGAACACGTGTTTGATCATAAATGAAATACATTTAAATCAACTGTGTTTTTATTTTAAAGTCTGCATTTGCACACAAACCTGTGCTAAAGTGGTTAATAAAGGGCTCCACTGAGGATTATATCTAGTCAGTTTGTCTGTGATGGGCGGACTTTGTCCCGGGAGAACTTGATTTGTACATTTCACACATTTATATGAACAGTTTACATTAAGATGGACGTGGAGCTGGCCTACAGATAAACGAGAAAACACAGCGAAAATGAGTTAACACGTCAATCTAAATTGAAAACGTTGAACCGGGAGCGGGTCCTCAAGAGTTTTGATAGTTATTTTGTTCTTATGTGGAGGTGATTGAGAGACGTCAGTGTGACGTCACATCGAGATCAGGAAACCAGGAAGTTGTGCAGTGGGACCATTCGGCCGGGATGGCGCTGTGTAAGGTTGGACGACGTCTGTGGAGCTTTCAGAAGAACAATTTTAAGGTACATTTGACCCTTGATCTTTTTTTTTTTTTTTTAAAGGAACCTGGCTTAGGAAGTGTTGACATGCATAATATATACGTGTAGGAAATCGGTCACATGGAAGAGGTAATGGACTTCTTTTGCACGGTGAAAGCTTAAAAGTGAAATTATAAGTGGGGATTTGAAAACCGACGCATTGGTTCGTATAAAGCAAATAAATCTCTTGTTTATGTGACGATTGGAGAATCGTTGACATGGAAGTGCAGTACTTTATTTGACCGCACGGTGGCGCAGCTTCAGAGGACACCTGTTTGGTATAAATAATGACGGTGTTATTATTTATGATTTCCCATTTCAACGATCGCTTCTTTTATAGACCCTTGCGGATGGGGTTGCCAGGTTTAAAACGACCTGCCCAGTCGAAGTGAGTCATTTGGATCATTTAGTCCTGACTGTGAAAAGCGTGCCAGACACGGTCCACTTCTACAGCACAGCCCTCGGCATGAAGGTCATCACTTTCAAGGTATGCAAGGGGGTCTCCTGGGGCGTAGGGCGCACGGACATGTGTCAGTCTGGGAGAGCAGCCACTACATGGGATGCTTTTGGTGCTCACGCTGAGTTGCTGTCATTTCCAAGGGAGATCGTAAAGCTCTGGGCTTCGGGCAGCAGAAGATCAACCTTCACCAGCTGGGGCAGGAGTTCGAGCCCAAAGCCAAGCATCCGACTTCAGGCTCCGCCGACCTGTGCCTCATCACCACCAACCCTCTGGCCCAAGTGGCCGCGCACCTGAAGGTACTTGACCCGCCGCCGCCGCGTCTCCTGCGGCCCCTCGGTTCATGAAGGCTGTGGTTGTAGACCTGTGGCGTCGAGATAGAGGAGGGTCCAGTAGAGAGGACCGGAGCTGTGGGGACCATCACCTCCCTCTACTTCAGGGATCCAGACCACAACCTCATCGAGGTGTCCACGTACATGCAGCCAACATCACAGGAGTCATGAGGGCACTGGTTTTTACACAGAAATGTCTCCAACCACCAAACTAGGCTGGCCTGTTAGAGCCTGTGTGTGAGATACCGACAATCACCGAGACCAAATTCATTTGATTAATGTGTAATTTAACTAAATCTTTGGATATTTCCAAAAGATAATAAGAGATTATATTAAAATATAATTTTTGACCCATGAGTACTTAGTACTTTCTGACATTTCTCTACATTAGAATTGTTTAATGAATGTATATTTTGTATCTATTTAAATCACGTGTTTTCATTCCGCTTTTTTAGGGAAAAAAATGACAGAAATAAAAAAAATGAGAAAAATGAAAGAAAACATTAAAACGAGAGTTCAATATAAAGTTGTTGAAAAGCTGTTTATTGTAATAGCAGGATGTTGATCTTTCAACAAAATACATTCACACAATTTGAAAGTTTGGTTTCACGTATATCTCTAAAAAAGTTAAGAAATAATCTTAAAGGTCAGATTTCACACATTATATTCTCATGCTGAGTACAGTTTCAGGTCTAGTTTTAAAACAGTCTACAAGAGGAAATAGGTGCGATGTGCTTAAATGGCCACCAGAGGTCGCAATTTCACCACAATAATGATGAAATAGCAGAAGACACATAAACACACTTGGGTCGCCCCAGTGGTGAGTTATTTCAGGGGTAGATAAGTCTTTTATTCCTGACTGGTGAGAGGTCTGTATCACTGACTTTCATTTCACGAAACCAAAAAATATAGATTAAAATATATCTTTTTCTTTTTTCATAAAAAGCACTAATACATTTGTGCAAACACATTCAATAATAAACTAAGACTGAATTAATTTAAATCTTATAAATAACATAACACTTAATT
Organism: Lagocephalus sceleratus; assembly: GCA_911728415.1. Taxonomy (NCBI): domain Eukaryota; kingdom Metazoa; phylum Chordata; class Actinopteri; order Tetraodontiformes; family Tetraodontidae; genus Lagocephalus; species Lagocephalus sceleratus. The sequence continues at coordinate 4,551,481 of CAJVRN010000211.1, read as the reverse complement.
AAAGCACAATTACAAAATTAGATTACAGACAAACAATGCAGAAATATTTGGCATTTGAACAGATCCATCAGACTACTGATTACTCTGGCCACAAAACCAGTGTCCTGTAAAGTTGTTTTTATCAATGTTAGTCTATCCAAATCTGATGTTGACTGACAGATGTTTTGTTTCTTCTGAGTCTTTCCTGAGGGTTGGTCTTGGTTCAGATGGCTGATGCAGGATCTCAGCTTCCTCTTTCATTCCTCTTTCTTACCTTTCTGAACTTTCCTGCCTTTGCAGGGGCCCCAGATACGTGTCATACTCAAAACCAGGGTTTATCTGCCCCTGTTGGTGCTTCTTCTGGACCTCCTCAAAGATTTGAAGCACCTTTAAAACACAAACGCACCAGCCGTCAGCTTCGGTTGCGGGAAGCGAAGCTCGCCATCAGCACATGCCAACAGAAAAATAAAGGTATTACCTTTGATTTGGGAATAAGACCCACTCTGAAGAAACCGATATGTCCCGTCTCGATCTTCGTACAGTCGACCACCGTGGATGCAATGTTCTCCGGGGAGGCCCCATCACATAAAACTCCCTCCACCTGACCGAGAACAACGCAGCTGGGGTTCACGCTCACGCTTGACATCGCCTCCTTTGTAACAAACGGTCCCCTCACCTTGTTGCCCAGTTTGGCATACACCTGGTTGTGGTGAGTTGTGTCCGCTTCTCCTGTGGGGTTGGCTGAGGTCACAGCGATCGGCCCCACCTGCAGGAGAAACCATCGGAAAAGGAATAACTAACCCTAGCCGAAGCGCCATTCTTTAACTCAGTTGAAGCGGAGTCGGACTTTTAAAACATGAATGACCGCCGACGGTTCCCTCACCCGACTGATGAGGTGCGTGGCCACCGAGCAGTCCGGGTTCCTGATGGCGATGCTCTGTGGAGTCCCTATGTGCTTGGCAGCGTCCCCCAAACCGAAGGCGTCCATCCACGGCCCTGCGGGCGAGACCGAACGCGCGGGCATGAAAACGCCTGCGGGGCGCCAAGCGGGCGGGACCCCCCACCCCCGGAGCTACCTCTGGGTATGACCATGCTTATGGAGGACGGCCACGCCGCCTCCATGAAGTCCAGCAGCAGGGGGCTCAGGAGGTGCCGCACCGGGTCCAGCTGCCGGATGGAGGAGATCCACATGGACATGGGGCGGTCCTGCGCCTGCGTCTTCACGCTGGGGAATCAAGCGCAGGCGGATGAGGCCGCCGCCCACGGGCGGGCGTCGCCGCCGCCGCGCCCTCTCACCTGTACGCTTTGACAACGGCGTCCGGCCTGTTGCACGCGGCCACCAGCACGTAGACGGTGTCGGTGGGCACGCCGCATATGCCGCCACTTTTCATGATTTCTACCCACACAGGAGAGAATTCGATTTTTTTTCTGTTTCCGTGGAATTTTTCTTCGCCGACCGGGCAACGGCGATTCTCACCTGCGATCCGCTCCACCGACGAGGCCTTGCGGGCCGGAAGGTGGGGACAGACGCTGGCTCCGCCCTCGGTCCCGCTCAGCTTGATCAAAGGCCTCCCTAGCGGGATCTGGGGCGCCTGGAAAGTGCCGTTGAACGCGTGCGCCAGGAAGCAGTAAAAGCTGACGCCCCCGAAGACGACGACGACCCCGACGTCGTAGCCGAAAGGCGCCGCCCCGACGGCGTCCAGGAGGAAGCTGACGAGCACCAGCTGGAAGGCGAGCGTGTGGGCGAGCCACGCCGCGTTCAGCAGCGCGGCGGCGGCGATCGCGAAGCCGTTAAAGAGCATGAAGCCGACGACCCCGACGGCCACGCCGAAGCCCCTGGCGGCCTGGTACAGGCCCGCGTATCGCGCCGGCCCCCACACCGCCCACATCATCCCGTGGAGGGTGAACACCGTGCTCTCGAACGACTTCCCCCGGGAGAACGCCACGAAGCCGGAGAGCAGCTGGAGAACCCCCCCGGCGACCACCGCCCAGGGTACCACCCGCTCGGAGGCGGGGCTTCCGTAGAGCAACGCGGCCGTCATGGCGGAGGCGGCGAGGAGGCCGGAGGCGTGGCCCAGCACCTCCGCGTCTGCGTACTTGGAGTAGCCCAGGTGAGGCGAGTGCAGCTCTTTATCCTGGGCTCTGAGGACGACCCCCTGCAGCCTGGACACTAAAGCCCCGAAACACCCCGACCCCGTGGGTATCGCCCTAGCGGAGGCCATGTTGTACGTGGTGATGAACAGCAGGGCGGCGGACATCAGGAATATGGCCCCCTGCACGGCTCCCTGGGAGAAGCCGGTGCCCTCGACCGCGAGCACGATACAATAAACCACAAATAACAGGTGGTAGAGTCCCTCCAGCAAACTCTTCTGTAAGCTGAACAGAGCCAGGGTGGCCAAGAGCGCGGCGAGCACCGCGGGGACGATGGCGGTGACGTGCGCCGGGTCGGCTAACCGGAGGACGCTGCAGCCGTCCGCGAACTTCAGCAGCGCCATGAAGCCGTAGAAGGTGGCGCCCAGCGTGTCCATGGCTCTGTAGAGGAGGACGCACACCCCGAGCTGAAAGAGCCCCGCTGTCCACAGCCAGGGGACGTGTCCCCCGGGCGCAAGGGGGACGATGCTCAGTAGGGGACAGGCCAGCGCGGAGGCGGACACCAGGTTCATCACCAGGCCCGCCGCCGCCAAAGTCGCCTCGCCACGCCCCCGAGTCTGCTGCGCCGCCGCCGCCGCCGCGGGTTTGACCCGCGGCTCGGTCCCCGGAGGCACCACTTTGCCGCGGGTGACGGTGGTCAGCAGCCGTCCAAACCCAAAGTAGGCACCCGTCAGACAGACCAAGAGGTAGTTGGCCGCGGCGGCGGACAGCCCGAACCCCGGGGTCCAGAGGCCGGCGATTTGATGGGCGCAGGCTAAGCCGAGGCCCGCGGCGATGAGGAACAGGACGGTTTTCTTCGCCACGACGGCGGCGGCGGCGACGATGAGCAGGGCTATGGCGAAGCCAGCCAGGCCCGGGATCAGGGTCCAGCTGAGCTCCAGGAGGGGCCATGCAGATCCCAGATACAGCAGGATGTAGACCAGACCGGAACCACACCACAGGGCGGAGACGGTCAGACACAGGGTGGAAAAGAGCTGGCTGTGGGGCGCGCTGCGGCGGACTCCTGCGCTCGGGGAGGAAACGCAGGATCGTTTACACATGCACACACACACACGCACACACACTGAAAATGAAAATAAGAAGGCTCAGAGAAAACCAACCTGCATAAGCTAGTAGGAAAGCAATGCTGAGCAGCAGGAGCCCCAGTGCACTGTGGGGGATGAAGTTTTTTTCAGGCGAGCTGCCATAGTTGTGAACCAGAAGCAGGAGGGAACCTACACATGGCCCGCAGGTGAGCACAGCAAAAATGAAAGTTTTAATTATTAAACAATCAATAGCTGAATAGTTTCAGTTCACAATGACTGTATAAAGTTACAATTTCAAGATTTAAATTTGTTTTTATCCTCCAAAGACCTGGTATACAGGTGACATATGCGGACAGTAGATTATGGGTTAAATATAATATAACAGCTAATTCTGCTTAGTAAGGAGGCAAATACAAGGACCCTTAAACATGATATTATTACAAATTTAGATTGATTGACCCTGTATGTGAACATAGTTTTCCCCAAAAACCACTCATTTCAAAATATTGTAAAAATGTGATTCTCACTCTTTATACTTCATTAACTCCCAATAATCCTAAATAGCAAATATAAATTAAGTGTATATCAAAAAGGAGCTCAGGTCTTAGAAGGTTAGTCGTATTTCGAATTTAGATGTTCTTTTTCTTTTTTGATTTAGTTTTACCTCGCTTAAAATTTTACAACAATAACAGCTCTGGAAAATTGCTACAAAAGGTGCCATAAATCTATATTTCAGAATAGAATAATAGCAGAAAAACTGCGGGCAGCTGAGCTTATAACGAAAATTAAATAAAACCTACCTCCGGAGATGGTGATGATGCCGACAGACGCATGCAGAGAGCGAACCTGAGCCATGGCGACGACAGACTCCCCCCGGCCCGAGCGCGCTTTATAAGCGAGCGCTGGTGACGTCAGCGCGCTGCGGGAGCGCCTGGAAAGCCCGACACAGGTGAGTCCTGGAAAGGGTCTGACACAGGTGAGTCCTGGAAAGGGTCTGACACAGGTGAGTCCTGGAAAGGGTCTGACACAGGTGAGTCCTGGAAAGGGTCTGACACAGGTGAGTCCTGGAAAGGGTCTGACACAGGTGAGTCCTGGAAAAGATCCGACACAAGTGGGACCTGGAAAAGGTCCGACACAAATCAATCCTGGAAAACAGTCAAGTGATAATTATGAAAAGATTTATCCTTGTTGAAAAGTACGAAACGGCAAGATCCACTTTATTTACGGCTGCGCCTCAACGTCCGATATATTTGCGCCTGGCAACGTTCAAAGACGCCGATGAGCGCATAAAAACACGTACGAGGAAATAAAGTCACATCCCGTATCTTTTGGGCCCATCCCATACGTGGAAACAACGTTTCTCTCTTGTTTGTCGTCCCAAACCGTCCGGTGGTTAAACATTTAACTCCATCTATTGATTTAACTGGAAGAGCGAAAGGGGGGTGACGTCAGCCTGCTGTTGTGGGAGGAGTCAGTAGAGCAGGTGTGATGTGGAGCAGGTATATTAAAGGTCAGTAGGCTGATGTGGCCACTTCAGCCTTCTCGCAGCGCTTCCAGGGACAGACCGGGCCATTTCCAGGAACCAGGTGAGACCGAGACACGCCGTCACCTCTTCTACTGTAACACCGAAGACTATTCGCCCTGGCGTTTAAAGACCGCCCCGTATGGTTTCAGGCCGTCTAGCTCAGGGCCGTTGTTGCGTAACTACTCAGGCATCAGCACCCGTGCCTCCTGTCTGTAAACGCTCAGTCCCTGCATGGTGTCCGTCAGCGGCAGCGGTCAGAATGGATAAAAGCAGGATGGATTTCATTCACCTGTTTTTCCAGAAACCATGGCGAAGCGAGTGGCAGTCATCCTCTCCGGCTGTGGAGTGTATGATGGCACAGAGGTCCACGAGGCCTCCGCCGTGCTCGTGCACCTGAGTCGTGCTGGAGCAAAAGTAAGTCACAGTGGATTTTGTAGCCTTTAACGTTATTGGAAAATAGAGGCTTAAAAACCGGGAGATTGCCTTTGGTCCGTATTTATTTCCAGGTGCAGATGTTTGCCCCCAGTGCAGATCAGATGCACGTTGTAAATCACTGCGTGGGGAAGCCGACAGAGGAGAAAAGAAACATTTTGCATGAAAGCGCTCGCATCGCCAGAGGTGACATCACTGATCTGGCCAAGATCGATGTTTCAGCGTTTGATGCCATTATCATCCCAGGTGAGTCTGGCAGGGTCTCAGGTAATCTTATTCCCGCTCTCATTCGTCTTCTTCCTGTTTTTAGGGGGCTTTGGCGTGGCGAAAAACCTTTCTGATTGGGCAGTGAAGGATAAGGGCTGCACGGTCCTGCCCAGCGTAAAGAAGCTCATCAAGGATTTCCACAAAGCTGGAAAACCTCTGGGAATGTGCTGCATCTCCCCGGTCCTCGCTGCCAAAGTCCTGCCGGGGTGCGAGCTCACCGTGGGGCACGACAAGGAGTGCGACAAGTAGGTGGACCCCTTCGCCGCCGCCGCCGCACCCCCGCGTGTAAAGAGGGTCTAAACTGTCGTGCTTCTCCCCGTCAGGTGGCCGTACGCTCAGACGGCGGGAGCCGTGAGAGAGTTGGGCTGCAAACACGTCAACACGGACGTGGACAAAGCTCACGTGGACGTCAAAAACAAGCTGGTCACCACTTCTGCGTTCATGTGCAAGGCTCCCATCCATCAGATTTTTGATGGGATAGGTGTCATGGTTTCAGAGACACTGAAACTGGCGTAAAAGAACCCAAATTCCTTTGTTTCATATTTCAGTAAGTCACATCAATAAAGGCCTTTTCTCCAAATATCGTGTCATAAATTGTCATTTTCTGCACTGATCTCTGTAATATAATACTGGTAAAACAATTCTGAAGGGATTATTAAAGACTTTATGAAAGACAATGGTTGATCGTGTTTAATGGTTGAACGTGGGTAAATGTAACGGTGAAAACATAGAGGAAGCTAAAACTTTAGTTTATAAATCACGTAAAGTTCTGACAGCAGGATATTGAAAAAGATAAAAAAAGAAAATATAAAACATGTTTATTTTCATGAGGTAATTAAGGAACAGTAAATGATGGAAGGCTGAAGTATTTTTTAAGCAATTCTTTGTTAAGAAATGTTGTTGGAATATCTTACTGCACACATGACACTGTGTTCTCTGGATCTTAATTATACCAGGAAATGCTGTAGAGAAAAATAATCATAATTTTCTAAAGGATTTGTATGACAGCCTTCATTTAATCTTTTATTTGCATGGAAGGTGATAAAACCATAAAGGGAATAATAACAGCTTTTGTTGTGATTATAAAAGGCTGAAGCTCTTCATGATGACAGTTACACTTTATTAGATTCCAGAAAAAAACACTTGTATCTTTTATTGTTGTTTGAATACTTTATTTTTAAGCAATTTAAGAGGTTCCATCACATCTCTTTATGTCAGAACAAAACAGTCAGAAAATAAATCCAGTTATTTCCCCTATGTCTAATATATTATACAGTAGCCCACAAACCCAGTAAAGTCAAGCGGATTGACGTGCATACGCTATCAAAACTCAAATATTCATGCTGCTTTTCTTGAAAAGTGATTGAAGCCATCTTTTCCACACACCAGCATGGCTGCATGAAATTTCCTGGGACGATCAGGATCCTGAAAGCAGCAGCGAGAACACGATCAAGGCTGAGATCAAGGCTGCGTGGCATTATTCAGAAGGCAGACGTTTGCGGGTGTCTCACCTCTACGGGGTATGCGCAGGTGGGGACGTAGCGGATCACAAAACCACAGCGCCTCTTCTCGGATGCATTTCCATCGCTGGCGTGGACCAGCAGTCCATCGTGGATCTGAGGGGATCGGCGCGTGTTAGTCCAGGGTTTCGAACACGTGCACTAGCCCTTGTGAAGACGATAGATAAATCAACTCACAGACATCTGCCCGGCGCGCAGGGGGCAAAGCACGGCCTCCTCAGCCCGGACCAGCTCGTCTGGGATCTCCTGGTTGACTGACAGCATGTTTCCGGGGCGGATGGCTTGATGGTGAGGCAACATGCCAGCGCAGTGGGTTCCTACATGACAGAAATACATGTTTAATCTCTGGTGGAGCTTCACGATCACGGTTCCAGATGCTCCAACCAGGACTGTGGGGGAACGCTATTAACTCTCAGTAAAAGCTTGAGGTACCTGGGATGACCTGAAGGGCGCCGTTCTCTTTCATTGAGTCATCCAAAGCGAGCCACACTGACAGAACAGGACCACCAGCGATGCCCCAATACCTGCCGACACAGAGATTCTGAGATTCTGTTTACACACACACACAAAACATCCCTCTTCTTCCTCTTTGACCTACATAGCTACCTCATATCCTGATGCCAGGCCACATATGGAAGCCTGTCCTTGCCTTTACTCCCGTCAGGCATGGTGGTTGGGTATTTACAGATGAAGCGGGAGTCCAGCAGGATGACGTCGGAGCCCAGGATGGCCGAGACCACTCGCAAGACCTGAGGGTGCCTGGTCAGCTCCATCACCCAGGGATACTGGAGGTGAACATTGTGGAGGCTGTACTGGGTGTACTCTTGACCTGGAAGCACACAAAGGTTAGCGGGGTGTTGTTGCATATTTCATGTCCCTCTCCTGGCCCACGTCTCTACCAAATCTGGCCTCCAGCTCAGAAAAGGCCTTCCTGGCCTCCTTCAGCTCAGCATCGGTCAGCACAGGCAGCGCGGAGAGGAAGCCCTGCTGGTTGTAGGCCTCCTGGAGCTGAAGTGGGGATGCTGTCATCTCTGTCAGACTGCTTCACTGACGCCTCAAATTTTGTCTGTGAAACAGTTTGTGAAACACCCATTATGCTCATAATGTATCCTAATAAAATCAATATACAAGAACTGGAACATTCAAAAAGAAAAGACAGTCCTCTGACCTGCTGCTGTTTGCTCCTCTCTCTGACTATTCACTGTGGCACCAGAGATTATATACTGGTACCCAGGTCTTGAAATTCCACCACATCATGTCACTCAGAGGTCATATGATACAAGCATAACTTTGTGGAAAGACCAGTGGGTGCATAATAAAGATTGTATTGCTGATATCAGCTGAAAGGTGGGTCCGTGGTGTTTTGTTAATAGAGAAGTGCTTTTACCAGCAGGAAATAAAGTCGCCCCGGCCCCTGTGTTTATTGTGACCGTCATTACTCACCAGATTCTCTCCTCCCTTTATCATCAGGAAAACCGAATGAAGACATGTTGACTGATAGTAAAAGAAAACCCCCTGTGGCTACTTTCCTCTCATAAAATGTAACCTATTAACTGGAACATAACTATAGAGGCTTTCTTCTCTGTCTCTGTGGAACTGTTGCTCTTGTCAACAAAGCTCAGTTTCATTATTGCCTTGAAATAGTATCTGCACCACTCTGATGTTATGTTAATATATATACAATCATGGTAAAGTTTTCCAGGGAAAGCTTCTGTTCGTCTTTTGTTCTTATCCTCACTTACATAAGAGGTTTACGCCAGAGGTTTCCATGTGAAGGCTGTATCCAAGAAGTGCTTGTTATTTAAATACATCTTGATATACTGATGTCATAACAGATCTTTCAGTTCTTTCCTTATTGCCCTATTCATACAAGGGTTTCTCTTCTACTTTTACATTCAAAGGTCAATGGCACATTTCTTTTGAAGTAGCCTTTGCATGAATACAGAAATAAGGAAAGACCTAAATGCTCCAATTACATTCTTGAGCAATCCAGGAAGACAATGACACATTTCTTATATATACTTCTTAACTGACATATTTGGATATAAAATAAACTATTTTTACCCATAAAATATCAAAACAAATATAGAAATAAAAATGCTAATTTCATTATGTAGTTAAATTTAAAAATGGGGAAAATTAGGATAGACAAGTGGATTTCAGAAGCAAGAGGGGTTTTTTTTATGTGCCACATTGTTTTCTTTGGATTTTTTATTAACTTTTCAAGCTTGTCCACACTGTGTACTTCACTTAGAATGGCACATAAATCACAATTCTCCAGAGAATCGAATGAGAAACATCTTTATTGATGTTACACCACATTCACACTCTCTTTTAAATTTCAAATATTTGATATGCTTTTTAACCATCTACTACGAAATGTACTGACGAGGAAATAACTAATAAAATAATCTATATTTATTTTTACTGAGTTAGATCTGTCAATATCCCCATATGAATATATTTACAAAAAAAATAGTATGTAATGATTTTTTATTTTAATTCCACCTAGATTTATTTTACACTTGTGTTTCTCTTCTGTATTTCATATTAATATGTTTAATTGTTGTTACTTTGTTATTCATTGAGAGCCCATTTGACAGTATGTTGTTGGTTCGCAGCAGCAGCGTCCACATAGAGCTGTAATTAAAGAAATGTAATAATTGTGTCACTGTTCAAATATTTCTGGGCTGACCTGTAGACCAGCAGTATTTATGTGTAGTTGTATGTATAGTTTGCTGCAGGAGGCTGTATATAGCTCAACAGCCATCTGCAGTAAATTAATATCCTCTTGATTGCAAACGTTCAAATTTCAAAGGTTTCTATCAAATACCATATAGTAAATGCACGTAGGTCATGTGACCCATGTTGTGCATTTGGAGGAGAGTAACAAAAAAAAACATATATTGCATCAAAACCCACCACCAACCCAGTACTTAAATACATGTGTTAAATGCATGTGGGTCATTCATGTCCAGTGTTGTTCATTAAGAGGGCAATGACACAAGCGTCATTACTTAAAAATTAAGAAAGGGGGAAATGGTCAAAAATAGGTAAATGAGGCATTCGTGGAAATCTAGAGGATTAAATCCATTTATTTCAAAGGTATAGCACAAAACACACATTGAGAACAGTTAAACCTGTACACTATTTACAGTGAATATAAATCTGTAGATTTAAAACAAAAAAAAGAGTAAAAACAGATCAAACCATAAAAGAGCGCTTGAAATGATCTTGTTCCACACATGAGCAGTTCTTCCCACTGGTGTTTGACAAATACAATTTTTGTGAATGTTCTTTTGACATGTGATTTTTTTTTGTGATCTGCTACAATTATGATCAATAGAGGAAAGCACTTTATATGGATATGATTTGAGCAGCGGTGTCATAAATACGTGAGACAGTAAATCATTTTTGCACATGAGCTCTCACTGCAGCTGCGACAGGAGGACCCCGCAGTCGCTGAGCCGGTCCAGCTCCTGCACCACATCAATCAGAACCTCCACCTTCTCCCGGGGAAGCACCACCCCTGCGTTGTTCCTGAACTTCTTCTGGAGGCTCTCGTTGGTCAGCGGGTTTCGCCAGTGGCCGTAGAAGGTGTCGCAGCGTCCCCTCAGGATGTCGCCCCCAGCAAGCGTCACCTGGACCTCGCCGTACATTTGGTCGAAGTTGGCGGGGTTGTCGTGGGGATGCTCCACGCGGACGCGGCTCAGGAGGGCGAGCAGGTCGGGGCGCATCATGGCTGAGGGGGCGAAGGACTTCACTGTAACCTCGCCGTCCAGGAGAGCGCTGCAAGCGTTGAACTGGAAGGAGTGGCGGGCTTCATGCTCGGAATCGGGGAACGGCCTGTTGATGTACTTTGATTTGGGGACGCGTAGCAGAATATCTTGGATTTGAGCTGTGGAGATGAGGCCTGAACCATACTCCAGAAGAAGTTTGTGGATGCTGGCTGCAGCATCTGCCACCCAGTGCATCCCCAGATGGGCGGGGAAGCGCTTGAAACCCATGTCCTGATTCTCTAGCAGGAAAACATGGCCATCGCTGTTTGGGGAGTCTAACATGCTGGGTTTATAGTCCTCATAAAAAGCACTGAACCCAGAAACCCCATCCACAGCATCCAGGATATGAGTGCTGGCCTCCAGGCCTCTGGAGGCCAGCAGGGCGGCCTCCAGCCCCAAACGTGAGGCGTTACCTATGTGCAGGGGCTTAGACTGAGTGGCAGCGTTAGCCATGGGTGCCCCAGACAAAGACGCGGCTACTGCCAGAGCGTGGCTGCACTGCGCCTGATCCAGTGACAGGAGACGAGCGCAGGCGGCTGCGCTTCCCATGGTTCCCACCACGCTGGGAGGGTGAAACCTGGTGATGGAACAAAAAAACAAGTGTTTCTCAGGTGCGATGGAACAAGCTCTCTTCCTGGCCTCATCATTCCTTGTAGACATGCATATTCTATGCTTGTGGAAATATCTTCTGTTCTGATATTCTATTCAAGTCTCTAAAGACTCTAAAGTTTATCTCCATATAAAAAAACAATAAAACACCAACTACTAAATGTTGCACCTAATCTAAAAATAATGAAATCTATGACTAGTGTGTGTGTTCTCAGGTTCCGACCTCTTGGGGATGTTGCAGGCCTCATTGGAGAACCTCATTAGCCGTCCCTGTATCTCAATGCCGATGTTGAATGCCAGCAGGAGGTCCAGGCCGCTGGGCTTGCAGCTGGCAGGCATCATGTCGCCGAGCGCCAACACAGCTGGCAGGACGGCGCCAGAAGGGTGCGTGGCGGGGTGCCACGTGTCGTCAAAGTCCATGGAGTGAGTCTACAAAACGGACGGGTTATTGGCCGTGGTGACTGACTTCCATCTGAGCCCTGTGATCTCGGGTTCAGCACTCACCGCCACTCCGTTGACGAAGGCCGCCAGCGTTGGCGAAAGTTTGGCATCCTGGCGTCCATACACAGAGCTGATTTCATCAGGTGCGTACATGTGCTGAAGGAGGGAAGAGAGTCACATATCTGTCACAGAGCAATTTAATATCCCAAAGGTCAGGCACAGATAGGTCAACATCTTGCCCTCGGATTATGAGATTTGAACAGCCCTGTTTGATCTGTCCGCACAAAGCTGTTAACAAGACTAATGATTACACCATGAAGCCGCTTTCATTGCTCATATCAAATAAGAACCCTGGGGAAAGTTTGTCTTTCTCACCTGGCAGTGCTGCAGAACCAGTTCAAACACCTCGGTGGTGCTGCCGACCAAACCCACGCCGATGCTGTCCAGGATCATGCGCTTGCTGCGCTGGAGCACCACAGGCGACAAGTGGTCGGGCTTCAGGGCGCTGATGAACCTCCCGTAGCTGGCCGTGATCGTGTCTTCGGGCTCTGGACGCTTCAGGACTGAGGGCAGACCGCAAAGATGTTGAAAAAGCTGCTGGAGAAAAGGAAAGAAACAAAAGAAAAGAAAGAAAAGAAAGAAAAGAAAGAAAAGAAAAGAAAGAAAAGAAAGAAAAGAAAAGAAAAGAAAAGAAAAGAAAAGAAAAGAAAAGAAAATACCTTCTACTGCAGACTTATGAAATCTTCTGATGGCCCATACAGGTTTAAAGGTTTTCTGCCAAATAAAACATACTTTGTCTTTGTTGACACATAAATTACCAGGAGAGATTTCCACATCCATTTCAGCCCATAAGTTATAATTGCATAATTGTGCATAATTTATTAATAAGACATGAGTTTGCATTGATATTACATATATATTTTAGACAAAGTACATCCTTACTAAAAGCATGTGTGCTCTATAATATAAAAAAGTCTCTGAAATGGGTTTAAAATTATACTTTACCTGTAATGTAGAGATCATGTTCTCAGGTAATTTGTTGCCCTTCACCTGGTCTTGTTACTGCTGTAAGTTGATAGGCTTTGAAGGATTCTGATGCATTTACATGTGGAACTCCTTCCTTAAATAAGCCACACAACAGCTATCAGATATCCAGGTGGAATGGAAAACCCCAGATGCCCTCAGTTACTGTAAAGTGATGGGGAAACAAAAGGGATATATCTTCCTTTAGTGTTCATTGGGACCATAGTCAAAAAGAAAGTAATAACACACAGAAAAGGAAGGAGGAGCAGTGGGGAGTGATGTCACCTCTCAGGTCGGTCTGATGTAGGCCAGATGATGCGAGGGAATTTTCAGCAACTCCTCCTACAAACACTTTATTTGGATCACAGTTTTGACACTTCTCAGAACAACTGAACAGTTCTTCGGTTCATCAGTCTGAGTCTCTTCCTCAGGTAAGACCTGGCTGGATTTTTTTCTTTAATCAATGAGGGAATATTTTAATAATATTAATAATTTATGCTATTTATTTTTATATTATTTATTTATTATGTATTCACATGCCTTTTAAAATTCTAAACTTCCCTCTAAGGGACTACTAAAATATGCATCTTCTTCAGAGTGTGTGTATTAATTAACCAGAGCTGAAACGGATCTCTGCCTGGCAGGTTCAGACACTCTGGTTCATGCAGTTCACTCGTCAGTACACTATTAGTGAAATACAGTCACTGCAGTTTGTATTTCTTTTCCAACACAATGCTGTGTTTAGATAAGAGTTCCACATTTTTCTCATAAAATTCTCGAAATTAAAATGAAAGAAAAAATTAAAATAACCCTTCAACAGATTGAATTCTCATGTGAGGCTGTTAAATGTCTTTTTGCTGCCACAGTGGGGCACCATGTCGTCACCAGAAGGGTTTCCAGCCAGTTTCTATGGTGAACCCGGAGTGTTGGGCATGCTGTCCAATGGGATCAGTGCATTCCTCGTTCTTTTACAGAACTTTTACACAGTGCGTACTGGCATTGCACCAGCGGGAGTGGAAAACATCCTCGCAGGTGAGAATTGAATTGAAGAAAATTGTTGAAACTGAAAAAACGGAGTGTTTTAAACAAAAGAGTCTTTTAAAAACATTTCCTATTATTTTGTTTAAACAGGGGTTCATCTCATCCTGATTGGGGGTTTATGCCAATTGGTGGCTGGCCTGCTGTCCTTCAGAAAATATGATCATTTAGGTGGCACTGCCTTTATTGGCTATGCTGCCCTTTGGGGTAGTTATGGCGCCACCAGGATTTCCTTTGGTGCATTTGAAACAAATAACACGATGGGCCAAAATAGCAGTACACCTGGGGCTTCCCCAGGGGTCCCACCATTCATCCAGCAGACAGCCATTGCTGGGCTGGTCCCCTACATTCTACTGTCCTTCCTGCTTGCCTTCTGCTCTGCTACAGTCAACTACATAATGCCTTTTGTCTTTGGGGCCATCACGCTCACTTTAGTTTTTGAAGCGGTGGCTCTAGTTGCAGGTTCTTGGGCCCTTCTGATCGCTGGCATCCTGGAAAGCCTCATCCTTTTATTTGCCATTTACGGCTCAGCTGCTCTCCTCACCAAAGGCCTGACTCAACGCCTGGTCCTCAAAGGCTTTGGAACCCCTCTCTTCAATGTTCTCCTGTTAGGAACCACCAACACCACAAAGGCACAGGCTATTGGCCAGGAGAAGAAGAAAAACACCAAATACGCTGAGCCCATGGCGTTGGGCTTCTTCTCTGACACTGTTACCTCCTTCATCTTTATCTTCTACAGCTTTGGGTATATGAAGCCATTCGGGCTGGGCGCAACGTGGGTCTCCATTATCACAGCCGCCCTGCTGCTCTCCAGCTATTACTCCTATTTGCGCCAAGATTGCTACCACACCACCAAGTTTGGCCTTCATGCTGCCTATTGGCTCATCAAGGCCTGGGAAGAGTTTGTGATCAGTCACCTGGATGTGGGGGATGACAGTGTGGTCTCAGGGAGGGAAGCCATGGTGGGAAACTGGTTCTTTGTGATAGGAGGATTAGTACTCTGCGTGGGAAGCCTCACCACAGATGTCCTTGAGCTGATCCACAACGCTCTGTTCCTTCTGCTCACGGTCTCAACAGTCCCTCAGATCCCCATCCAGGGATACTACTACTTCTTCGGTGTAGCTTTGTGCTTGTTCTCTGCAGTCTCACTGTATGGCACCTTCACTCGTCTTATCAACACCATAGCAGAGAAAGCTCTAATCCCTGTGGGATCCCAGCCCACCGTCGCGGAGAGCCTGAAGAGCTCACTCACCTACCTGGCCAAGCATGCAGAAAGAGAGGCGCTGGACCAAACCGACCAGGCAGATGCCCTCTTCTACTTTTCAAACGGACTTGCGGCCCTCTCAGCTCTTCACACGAGTTCCTCCAGTATGAATCCCAACTTCCTCTACCTGAGTCTGCCCTGGGTGTTGATCTCTGGAACTGTCATCCAGGCTTATGTCGGTCGGCTGCAGCTGGCATCGGGTGGCCGCGTCGGCTTAGTCATTCCATCCGTCTACGCCGCTGCATGGGCAACCTGGACCTGGTTTAGATTTACAGGTATTTATTCTGGAGGTTTTAATCGGGAGAGTTTAAAGGGCATTTTGAAGATGTTGTTTCTTTTTCAGGTAACACGTTTCAGGTCTCCACAGAGACAGCTTCTGGATTCACGACAGGAGCCACGGCATTCCTGATAATGAACACTTTCCTCATGGTGATAGGTGAGCTGAAAAACACGATCCTTTGATCTTTTATGAAACAAAACGTATGCGATCCTAATAATGAATTGCCTTCCTTGTTCGCGAGCTTGACTTTATGCTCCTTTTCGACCCCAGCAGCCCAACGAAACCTGGTGCTGCTGTTTCTAACTGCAGTCATGGAGGTGTGTCTGGTCTGTTTCCTGCTTTCTACTCTTGAGCGTCTCCCATATCCACTAGAAGGTGAAGCGCGTTTTAAACACACATCGATTTCACATCGAGCCTATTTGACGAACATAAACTTGTTTCATTGCAGTGGTCATGCTTGCTTTACTGTCAATAATCTGCTTATACGGAGCTCTGGCCTCGCTGATGAACAGCACCTACTCACAACGGCTGCTGCCCATGGGTCCTCCTTTACTCGGGGTAACTCGATAACAGATCACTTTTTTACCTTCCACAGTTTGTTGGTTGTAGCGTGGTTGATCCTACTCTGCCCCATTCAGCTACTTCAGGGGGAGGTGGAGAACGAATACACAGAGTTGCCATGTCTGGCGGTTGATTCACGCCTCACCAGCAGCCTCCTGATGATCGCAGCCCGTCTGGAGGAAGGAGGAGTGTGTGGTATTCCCACAGACACCGTGTACGCCCTGGCAGCCTCGTGCAAAATTCCCCAAGCTATTGAGAAAATCTACAACATTAAGGTAAGAAATAAGAAACAGGGGAGTAACATAGAATATGTAAGTAAGGAAGGAACTCCCTAACCCTCAAGCTAATCATAATCATGTGTATGTGACCTCCAGGACAGACCAGCAGAGAAACCAATCTGTATTTGCATCTCACACATTGAACAGTTGGTGGCTGCAAAGCCCCCGTTCAGTCCATTACTCTGGGAGTTTATGAGGAACGTCTACCCGGGAGGCATCAGCTGCATCGTTAGGAAAGGAGACTGGCTGCTCAGTCTCGGTCAGCAGAGCGGGAACCGTCTGGATGGTTCTCTTCTCTTCCCCCGAGCTCACTGGTGCCGTCCCTGTTTGCAGGAGTAGGACCAGCTTACGACCGCGTCGGCACCAAGGACAGCATCATGATCCGCGTCCCGGACCACACGGTGACTGGCCACCTTTGCGACATCACGGGTCCCCTCGCGATCACATCAGCGAATCCCAGCGGAGAGCCGGACAGCACCCACCACGACATGGTCATCAGGTGGGCTTGGAGACGTCGTGCATGGTTTCTGTCTGAAAAGAGAAAAAAGAGAAGTGAAGTTTGTTGCTTAATGATGTCAGCGGATTACGACATTTGCACTCACACGTCCTCCTGCCACTTTCTCTTCACCCAAAGTCGACTGGGACACAAGATCCAGGGTGTCCTGAACGACGGGCATTCAAATGAAGTTGTTGCTTCCACGGTGGTCAACTGCCTGAACATAGATGAAGGTGGAATGAAAACACATCTGCAGTTCTTTTATTTTTTCCAGCGCGATTTCCTCAACGCCTTCTGTTTTGCTGTTTTTACAGGAACTATCGCCATTGTGAGGGAAGGATGCGTCCCGGCGGTAAAGGTCCAGCAGATTTTCAACAGAGTGAAAAACAGCATGGCGTGACCTCGCAGGAGCTCCTGTGAGATTAACTGGGGTTTCGTGTGCAAAATGTTTAGTTTGAGGCTATTTTGTTTATTCTGTCTAAAAAAAAAAATACAAGAGACAAATAATTTTTTCTGATATGAATAAAGATTAGAGTTGATATTTATCTTGTTTTCAATAAACTTTTTCTGCTTCAAGATCTGCTTCATGTCTCAATCAGCATCATAAATCAAAATGATATTACTCATATATAGATTCTTGATCAATCATCAACACTGAAATACAATAAAAGACGGTGTTTAAAAGACAGAAGGAAATAGAAGGGAAGCAACAAGGGGAGGAGTAATTCACAGACAATTTAAGGAGGGTGGATGAGGATGGATGAGGATTTATCAAATGGATCCGAATTGTCTGTAGTATATGAACGCACGGGAGCAGGAAGTCAAGCGTTGGTTAATGTGCAGCGCTTTGCAGGAAGGTGAAACATTCATTTACCCTCAGGAATGCACTATAACACATTTCTCCAGTCTAGTATGCAGACGCCTTAGTCCAAAAATGATCCCTCATCCCTCCACTCCTGCACATCAACATCTTCGCTGACCCATTGTTGGTAAATGTCTGTTAGGAATGGTCACATCATGATATTATGCACCATGTCCACAGCCCGCATCAGTGCTGCTGCTCAGACCTGAGCAACAATAATGTGTCTTATGAGAAAAAACAGGAAGTTCAACAACATTATGCGCTCCTTTACACATGCAAAGCCCATCTTTCCTTTCTTCAAATATTGTGAACTTCAGAAAAACAGAAACACCTACACCCCATTATAAACCCCAATTATCCTTTTTCATCATGTATTATTAATTAACTAGGGGTTCCTGTTGGGTTTTCAGCCTATGTTACTATTAACAGAATAGAAAATTAGAAAAATAAGAATATAGACCACACAAGTCTCCACACCCCTGGATTTGAATGATAGGGAATCGTCAAGACTCACTTCTAGAACCTTCCAGCTCTGCCACCACACATTCACATGAATGATTTAATTAAATAAATAACAAAGGGCACTACACAGTTTAGTATTAGTAGTTATACTTCTGCATTTCCCGATACAAATACTTTGTTGAGGAATCTGGGTAACAATATACCAGGAAGACCTAATATTTCTCGGATATTTGTGAAGGATGTTTATTTGGCTTTGAAATATATCAAATAAAAGAGTTCAGGGGAATTTCCTGACTTGTTTATTATTAACAGTGTCACTGTTA
Organism: Lagocephalus sceleratus; assembly: GCA_911728415.1. Lineage (NCBI taxonomy): Eukaryota > Metazoa > Chordata > Actinopteri > Tetraodontiformes > Tetraodontidae > Lagocephalus > Lagocephalus sceleratus. Next base: position 4,533,166 of record CAJVRN010000211.1, on the reverse strand, counting down.
CTGATAAATAAAGATCACAAGGGCAAAATAGGATTTATGGAGTTTCCTTGATGATTTCCCAGCAACCCTGATAAATCCTTTCAGCATAGTCTCATTAAAAGAATACCACACTGACCAGAAAAGACGTCAAAACACTTTTAATGACTTTACTCTAATGTTTTGATCTTATAAGAGAATTAAAATGTATCCCCACAATAATAATATAATGATATTATTTTAGTTTCGTAGAAAAATGTTTCTCATACAGTCTGTGTGTACAGAAAAACAAACTGCTATAACCTATCATCTATTGAGTTCTTTTACTACGGTAATAACTGTCTTTTGTTTACTCTTGTGATGGTCCGGTAAAAGTGCTGTTAATGTCTGTGCGTTATGTTGGATAAATAATGTTATATTTCTGTAAAGATGCAGGTATTTCCCAGGTCTATTCTTTGTCCCTGAGGGGATGCTGACGCTGCGGCCGCGTCTCTTCCCTCTTCGCCCGCTTGTCTCCCTCTAGCGGCTGCTGATCGTTATTGCAGCGGTGCAGCAGCACCAGCTCCTTGCTGGGGGGAGTTTTCTTCAACAGCAGCCGCTGCAGCATCTGCTTGTCAGACCGCTCCCGTCGGAAATCGTCTTCATAAATCTTGAGCTGCAGAAGACAAGCGCCAAAATCAGCATTCGGGACATTGGCGGATGTTCGAAATGAGGCGTTCTCGACAATAAGAAGGTCGATGGTTCTATCATAGTCTCCTCGAGACTAATTTATTCTGGGGTGGTGACGCGATGATGCTGTCGTGTGCGTGCGTGCAGACGCCACCTGTTCCTGCAGCAGTGCCACCTGTTGGCGCATCTCCTCCCTCTTCTTCCTCAGCCTCCGGTTTTCCAGCAGAGTGTGTTTATGGTCGTTGTGCTCTGTCTCATATTCGGTTTCATAAATCCGGGTCTATTGATTACAAGGCGGTGAGACAATGTCATGTTCGTGTTTGAACAAATCTTTCTTTTTTTAGTCAGTCAACAGATGCGCAAGAGCGCAGAGTCACCACTAGGTGGGGCGGTTCTCCATCGAATTACAATGGAAGAGTTAAGCAAATCTTCCCCTGGCAACAGTGATTTGACAGCAGTTCTGTTCTGATCAAATCTGAAACTGGGAACTGTTTTTGATGTTGCACCGAAGATGCAAGCCCACCTGGTATCTCAGGACCTCCAGCTGCTCTTTCAAAACCTGCATTTCTTCCCTCGAGTCTCCCAAACCGTCCTGGGTGTCGCTGCTGTGGGCTTCTTCTTGTTGCTCGGCCTCTGGGCTGACAGAAGCTGAGGGAAAGCAGGATGCCGGGTTGTATCCAGAGGCATGAGTGTGTGACAGATTGGCAGCTCCTGTGGGATTACTGCTGATGCAGGGTGCGGGGCTCTGAATCACGTCCTCCAGTCAAGAAATAAAAAACAACTTTGAGTGATACTTACAAAATATGAAAAGAAATGAAAACCTAATAACTGCTCAGGTGTGCAGGGAGGTGAGTGGTATATACTTGTTTGTCAAGCCTGCATTCTTTGTCAGGGTGGTAGACTCGGTTCTCCAGCAGTCTGACATATTCCTGCAGTTCCTGGTTCTTCTTCAGCTCCTGCATTAATGCCTGCTCGTAGTACTCTTTAGCACACTGCAACCACAAAACAGAGTCACACCTTAAATAATATAGGACCAGGCGTTTCGTGTGAGAATGGAGCAACTCTCAAAAACCTATCGCTCTCACCGTCTGAAATAATCAAAATTACTCAACTTTGCACTCTCCGTGAAAGTGTTATCTCAAGATCACATCCGCCCACACCCCCCCCCCCGAAAACAGAGATTTTCAGCAATAGAAGCAACAGTTACAAATAGAGATAGCAGCAGCAGATATCAGCTTGATACAGATTATTCGCTCCAAACTACGTCATTCTATCGATGGTGACTGAAGATAATTATTAGTCCACCACCGAGGAGAAGAAGAACAAGAGCAAGAAGAACGAGAACAAGAACACCTTTGAGGTGTACAGTACCATGTACAGTGTGTGTGTGTGTGTGTGTGTGTGTGTGACCTGTTGGTGTTCCACTCGGAGCAGCAGCCTGCTGTTGAGTTCTTTGATGGCCGTGTTCTCCAGCTCCAACGCTGACATTCTCTGCTGCAGACTCATCGTGGCACTGCGGTACACCTGGTCCCAGTCCTCATTTAGCTTCATCAGCTACGAGACATCATCGTCTTCATCACTCACAAAGTAAGGCCATCGCATACTCATCAGCGCCGCGGCCTTCAACAGGGCCACCGACTCATGACATCGTTACCGCTGCCGCTGTCCATCTGTCTCCGATCCAAGTGTGAAAGAGACTTTGGGCCCGGCGAGATGGGCGGGCGTGGGCGTTTGTGGGGTGTTAGTGGTGGGGGGGCGGGGTGTGTGTGTGTGTGGGGGGGGTGTATTCAGGGGAGGTGACCCTCTCGCTTTTATAAAGACAGCTAAACCGAGGGAGCGAAGCCCTGTGGAAACGCAGCTTTGGTTTCTTCACAGTTCCGCGGCAGCTTTCACACATTCCCGTGAGCCTCAGAGGGGAATAAACGGACTCGCCTCAGTTATTTATTTCTTTTACCTCTTTGTTAACTCTGCGGAGCTCGGTGTTCCTGTTGAGGAGCAGCAGCTTCTCCTGGTCGTTGGAGGTGACAGTCATGCTCTCGGTGATCAGCGTGACCTGCTCCTCCGTGGACAGCAGCCTGTCGCCCGCGGGGCTCTCGTCCTCCGTCCTGCGCGGGCACACAGACACTTTTCAGCGGACGTGCCGCAGAAAGCGCACTATAAATAAAGTCGTGATGAAGAACATTACCAGAGAATTTCCATTAATAAGCAAACACATGGCAGCACAAAAGAACACCGGAGTACTTTTGAACACCCACTCCCATAGAGTGCACTTGCAGAGAATCGAATTGCAGCTATTATGCACGCCCACGCACGCACATGCATTTGCAGCAGCATTATGCACTCCGGAGTCTCAAACGCATACACTCATGCACAGAGTGATGCATTTCTCTACACGGGCTTGCTTTAGCCAATAAAAATCAGCTTACTGTCGGGTGTGTTTACGTACTGACGGCCTCTGGAAAAAAAAAAAAAAAGTAAAAAGCGTCTGGTGAAAAGAAAGAAAAAAAAAAGATGTGCCACAAAAAGAAAAGTGTTAGTTCAAGTGGGTTTTGCTGCACTAGCTCAGGTATTGGTGTGTGTGTGTGTGTGTGGTGTGTGTGGTTAAAACAGGCAGCGCTACATGTAGGCCTCTGGGCTTTCCACATAAACATGATGTAAAAGGGTATAACCTCAGAAAGCTAAGCGCTACAAAGAGTCCCAGTCTGTGATCACCTCTCAGACCCCCCACTTCAGATGAGACTTTCCCACAAGCGCACTTTCCCCTACTTACTTACCCACCATGCGAAGCCGCGTTACGCAATAGCGGTCTTGTGTCGCGAGGTCACGGACGTACAACAGTGTGTTCATCTCTCTCTCTGACACACACCGACGCGTCATACAGGTCTGGTCCACGAGGCCTACGCAGGCGTTTTTTTTTTTTTTTTTGGTTTCTAGTTCTTCCAGTTTTGAGGTCTGGTGCTGAGAAAGCTGACACACAGCATCAACGCGTGGTCCCACTGTATTTCCAATCAGGTTTTTTCGATTTAAGGGTATTTTCCACGACAATCACGGACTCATGTTGCATTACAGAGAACTGAAGCGACATCGTATGACTTAATGGGGAAACTCCAGCAAGCCTTCACTCTCCCACTTCTCCCACCATTGACAGCTATTTTCACTTTTGTGTCTTCTCTTTCACACACCTGAATATGTAAAAAGAGTTCTTTTACTGTGCTAATGATGGAATAATTGATCAAAACTCAAATGTGAAAGTGCGGAGATGCCATAAAGAACAAAAAAGTATACAACAAATGTAAGGTCTATGAGCTAAATCTGCGCAGCGACTGTTATTTTTTTAAAAAAAGGTTATTATTATTTGACATGAAATCAGGTGTCTGTATTTAGTGTTTATCACTTACCACAGTTCTTCTGCTGGTTTATCTTCCTCTTGGCTCTGAGGAAGACTGCTGTCCCCCTTCGGTGAACTATCTTTGTCACTTAATGCTGCTGATAATGACGAGGAAGGTGATGAAGACACGATATCTCCATCCATGACAGGCCAAATCTTTAAATATTCAAAAACCCTGAAAGGAAATTAAACGCTCTCTGTCTCTCTCACACACTCACACACGTACAAACAAACACAACAAAAGCCCTCCAGCAAGAGTGCGAGCGAATATAGTTAGCGTTGTCTGTGAAGCAAAAGAGGAAATGTCTTCAGCCTGGAGCCACATGATGCAAAAAAAAAAACCAAAAAAAAACCAGGAAGTGACACTGTCAACTGCTTCAGCCATGACGCTGTGGTTAATGATGGCCTTGTTTGGGGGATTTGTCAGTTTCTATGTTTCTCAGTATCAGTTGGAGAGCTTGGGGTTGTCCACTTCTCTGTCTTTGTCTATGTAACCACATGTGGGAAAACCCTCATTTGGTAACTGAGCTGTTGTCTTAAATGAGCAATTGAGAACGTTAATAGCAGGTAAAGTGTACAGATACACATGGTTTGGGTATGATTATATCTTGCAGGAGGCTTAATTGATAATAACGGTGACACGGACATTTATGCGTGAGGAATAATCATAGGATCGGGGTGAAAGTGTTCACCACTCTGCTCATTACTGGGACTGAGGGAAGCGGCTGCAGCAGGTTAATTAGGAAATCATGCGTCTGTCGAAGGGACAATGAGGTAAATTAAAGGATTTTTGTTAATTATGTTATTCTTAGTTGGGAGAAGCTTTTATTAAGACCAAGACATCTAATTTGCCAGGCGTTTTTAAAAATAGCCCGGAGACCAATGTTTGGGGGGAAAAAGAAGCACTGCTCAGTGGCTTTAAATGTAAATGTCATCAAGTTATCTGTGTTCATAAGTGAGCATTTAATTATAGGCATAAATTACCTTTCTGCTCTGGGACAGGGTGTACTGTTCTGCAGGTTTAAAATGATAAAACTCTATGCAGCTTTATCAAATTTTGGATTCATAAAAAAGAAGTCACTGCTGGAGAAAGTGGATCATATTAATATGTTTTGTGAAGAAAGATGGGAGAGAAAGCAATAAGAGTTTCTTAATATAAAACGCATCGTTAGTGAATGCAAAACTATTTTTCATATTCCATCATATGAAAAAGTACCTGAAACCTCTGGACTAAAGATACTTGTTCACACTCTCAGAAAGGGTCAAAGACAGGTTGTCTTTGAAATATGCAGATTGCAGAAATACACAGAAGAGGCTGTATTTGTTTTCAATGTTGTTGGTAATTTGATGTATTATTGAGACAGTTGGGACTGCACTCATGAATTAACAGCTAAGATCAACCCTTCCGTGTGCCGTAATATCATAAACAACTTTTATGTTTAGAGGTTTTATCTACTGGTGCATCCAGAGTGCTGAATCACAGCTCTGGCCATTTTACCATCAGAGGTGCCACTTTGAGATAAAAGCAGGGGAGTCAACAAAATGCACCCGTGCCACCTCATAGCTCAGTCTGGCTCCAGTGCTCCCCCTCACATGCCATCTATCATGGATGCCAGTCAGAGTATTGCTGTGCCAAGCACAGGCTTTGCTGGGAGGCCCAAAAGAGGGAGAGGCGATGCAGTGCGTTTATTGACCCAAGCCACCGTCAAAGCCAAGGACAAATGGGCTGCTGCTTCATGAGGAGATTGATTTTTTTGTCTAACAGGAGACTGTGGAGAGGAATAGCGAGTGTCCCTCGGAGTGAAGAAGAATGAACGGTCGACAGTTCTGGGTTCCCACTGCTTCATTGTGTCTGATATGAATAATTCATTAGTAGCAAACAGGAACAAATCTGGGATTGTACGACAGATTGGACCCAATAAGGATGTTAAACATCTCCCAGCAGATGCATTTCCACATTTACTTCAACTCTCTGCGCTCTGGCCGCAAATATCTGACTTGCTCGAGTGATTAGTGACAAAGTCTAAATGTCACAACTCAGATCTTTTCAGAATAAATGAGCACTGGTGTGCATGGATTCATGGCTACCGAGGGGACACACTGACCCTGGAGACTTGATTAAGAATTAACAATGCATTAAGTTGTTCATCCTGTCTGTTACCGCAAATGGAAGTGACACATGCAGCAGCACACATGCAAGCTCACATTCATATGCGCCAGTGCACATGCTGTATCTATATTAATCCCCCCCTCCTGCTATAGCAGCCAAAAGAGACAATAAGTATTATTTTTCTTGTGTATGGCACACGCTGTCACAATAATTCCATCTAATATCTCCTCCTTTGCATGCAGCCCATTAAAATATGAAGCAGCAATGCGAGTGCAGTGACGCGAGAAACATTTTAGTTCCCTGAAGAGTGACTCAGCACGCAGAACAATGCAAGTACAGAACATTTTCAATGCAGAAGCTGTCAATAATATAAAGTCATCTTCAATTAGGCATTTGTCAGTATGCTGATTACCCGTAATGTGACATGAAAAGAAACTTCTAATGGCACAAAACCTCATCCTTATTCGTATAACACATTTAAGTACAGCAAAGGTCTTGATTTACTGGTTGATCTACGTTCCAACCCTCACCTATGGTCATGAACTTTCGGTAAGAAGGAAAACCAAAGAACCAAAGAAGGAGATCAAGATGCCAGCAACTGAAATGAGCTTCCCTGAGCTGCCAGGCTCAGCCTTTGAGATAGGGTGAGGAGCTTGGACAACCAGGAGAAGCTTGGAGTAGAACCGCTGCTCCTCCACGTTGAGAGTCAGCTGAGGTGGCTCGGGCATCTGGCAAGGATGGCTTCTGGACACCTCCCATTAGAGGTGTTCCGGACATGTCCTACCGGCGGGAGACCTCGTGGCCAACCCAGGCCAAGGTGGAGGGATTATATCCCTCCCTTGGCATCCTCCCAGGGGAGCTGGTAGGGAAAGCTGGGGTGAGGGCTGTCTGGGCCTCCCTCCTGAAGCTGCTGCCCCACGACCCGGACCCAGATAAATGGAAGATGACAAACGCATGGACGGATGGCCAGATTTAAATAGAACTGTAGTCCAAACTCCATTTGCACCAAAAGCCAATCAGTAAAAGTGGGCTTTGATAGGAAGCGTAAACCTAGGCAGTCTGTAGGTAACAATTTGGAGCAGCCACTGAGAAAACTTGGTCACCTCAATACTTAACCTTGGATCTTGGGACACTTTAAAAACAAGTGATTCATTCTAAAAATTAGTCCCGATATTAACAGGAAGTCAGTGGAATGAGGCCAAAACTGGAGTAAATTGGACTGAAGATGAGTTAATGCTTTAGGCTGACTGGAAGTGTCGAGTGGTCCAGTCCAACATATAGTGAGGTAAAGTAGTCCAACCTAGATAACCTCGCCAAAAGGGGAGAAGCAAAGCCTAACTTTAGCCAGCATTCTCGGCTGGTACACATTTTGACCTGTGAACTGATTTTGCCCAACTTTTTGGTGGAGCCCAGCGCAGTGCCGAAGCATTCGTTTAAAAGTTTGGGTTGACTAAACATGCCAAAGATTTTGTCAGAAAAAACAAAACTTTGTTAAAAAGTGAAGGAAAACAACGAATATGACACTTGAAAAAACAAATAAACACGGAACAAAACCTAAAAATGAAGCGAATTGAATGTGCATGAACCCTTTTGTGACTCTGGTAAAGACCCCTACTCATACAATAAGTAATTATGATTGCTCATATGAAACAAAAGAGACAGTGCAGCTGCTGTTATGTGCACACATTTCCCCCTTTTCTCTTTCCAGTTTTCAAGTGATTTAATATGAACTTGTGTTTGCCATTTATCCAAAACAATGGCAAAATGCACAAAGAAATAATGAATCTATTCACTCCATATTATGTATCTATCATACATTTAGTGCAACATTAGTGACTATTATGTTTATCAAAAGATGTCAGATGGGTTGAGTCCTCCCACAGCCACAGACCTGCATACAGGATTGATGAATCGGCAAATTGAATCAAGACAATGTCCATATGTGGTTATTGTTATTGTTGTTGTTATTATTATTATTATTATTATTATTATTATTCTAGGTGCCCACACTTAAAGCTAATAGAACTGTGTTAGGCAGTTTTTATCCCTGCTCCACATTATAGTGCCCATTTTCTGCATCAGTTTGGTTTAGTTTAGTTAATTGAAGCTATAAAAGTCAGGACTTATGGGGGAACTTGTGGCAAAAACTGCCTCATAAACCTTGATCTCTGACCAGCAATTTACATGTGAGAGTCATTCAGGTGCAAATAATCGCACTATTCAGTACCTATGTATTTGACAATGAGAGGAGGATCCGATGCCCCATGCATGCGCAATTTGTGCAATCACTGTGTCACATTTAATACACTTAGGAGGTACACATTCAACCAATATTTTAAAAAGCAGTAATTAGAATATTGGGCTTTATTTGGCTGATAATCTATATATGAATTCATGAATCTGTCTAGGCGGCCTGACTCTGACAAATGAGACCACAGATGCTGCAGAGAGGCCTGTGGAGTACTACTGCACAGCTGTTTGGAGGAGTATAAATCCTTTTCAGGTCCAAAGAGAAGAGTGTGATAAATCTGATAAACCGCGATCAGTTGAAGTGACGTGAGTCACTCCGAACAGCAGCCAGCTTAAATAACGCTCTACCAGGACAAAGTTCAAGCAAATGCAGCATCAACCGCTCCCGGCTCACAATGTTCTTTATACTTGAGCTATTTTGTTTTATAAAGCTGGGACACGCTGCATTAAATGAATCATATTAGCCACACGGCCTATTTAGCTTTTCTGGTCTCGGCATAGCGGGAAAATCAATAAAAATCGATGCAAGCTAAATGCTCTGCTTTCACATACGCATCAGTCTTCCTCGGGAGTTTGTGTCTGCTCAATGTGAACATGGAGAAGGGGAAAAACCCAGCAAGAGAACAATGCACTTACCTTCCGAATGGTCAGTCTGCATCTGTGATCAAAGTAAGCAAGGTTTGTGAAAGGTCACTGGCTGCATTTGGACTTCCTCCTGACTATAAAGCCTGCTTCAGCAGACGGGAAGTTTTTACGTGACACCGTTAATTTGGCCAGTGAATAAAAATGCTCACACTTCTCCATTAACCGAGCCTTAAACGTTCCCATTAAACATTAATGTCACCCTACTTTGCACTTGAACGCTGGTGAGCTCATCAGAGACAATGTGAGCAGGACTCTCCTCCCAGCCTCGCCTCACCAACTCCAAGTGGTGCTGTTTTTATTTTTTATTTTAAATTTTCTTTTTCTATTTTATTTTTTCAAACGTTTTTTACTTCAAATTAAGAAATTATGGCAAGATAAGTTCTTCTTATCAGACACATGAATCACGATATGTGACAAAATTGATCGAAAGCCCCGTGTTCCAAAGCTGTAGATCACAGTCACAGACAAATTTCCCTGCTTTGCTTTATTAATTAAAAGTAATTAATCAAAATGCTAATGGGTGCAGACTCTTTTTTATTTAACCTTCATATCAGTGCGTGAATTGTAGAGCTGCTAAAAGTTAAAAAGTGTGTGTGGACGTGTGAGGCCAGTAGAAGTTTGTAATATCACAGAAGGCTGCATCAGGAAGATTTCATTTTCACATCTCTCTGCACTTTAATATGTGCGGCCGTCCAGAGCTGCAGGGTTGTATAGAAAATGCAAAGCAATCGAGTTGCACGGAAGATGTGAGGGCAGAATGGAAGGAGAATAGACCCTCTACACTGTGGAATTTAAGCACTGGGGTGTTTAAATGCTCCCCTCTGCATATGGCAACGCTGTAAAAGAGTGATTTATGATATTGGTGGTGCTGACATGCAGTTGTGAATGGCTGGGCTTAACTCTGTTTTTTCTCTGCAGAGATCGTGGGACCGTTTGAGCCCGACAGCCCGAGCTCCATCTGAACGTGACGGCGGTTTGTGTGTTTATCGCGGGACCACAGAGTGGTCCTCAGAAGCATCGATCCTCAGCAGCCAACGCGCTCCATTCTGCTGTTTCTGCAAGCCCATGTCGGTCAGCATGTTGTTGCTTTACAACTGTAGAGCTATATGAAGGAGAGCAGAGCAGGCAGTACTTAATGAGTTTACAGAATTTCCCATCACAGAACAGCATGTGGCCATTATGGGCTGGTAGTGAAATAAATAAGAGTTTCATGACCTGTGAAGAAATGTGTTTGTTTGCCGGGCAAATTGGTGCGCTTATATGCTTGCTGCAGGAACAAAGTCAGGTCTGAGGGAGTGGTGTGAAGTAAAGGAGGAGGCTAGCTCTGGGGGCTGCAGGCTCTGGATCAGCCTGACAGAATCAATGGGATCAATTAAAACAAGGCCCAACTGAAAGCAAACACTATATCAAATGTATCTCTAATCCACTGGTACAAAGGCCTCGTTTTATGCAGAGGACTGTGCCAAGGATGTGGATGAGGCATCCATCAAACACACAGAGCCGATATTACATTTTCAACTGCGGTCCAGCTGGATGGATTAAGGCAGCCTCTTGTCAACATTGCTCGCTGCTTGTTCATCATGTTTTAAGACAGAAATAGCAAATATTTTACTGAACTTTTTCACTTATCAGAGTTCCTGTTTCAATGGATACTTTCTGTTCCTATTCTATATTGTTTCTTTTTCTTTTCCTTTTACTACCATCTGTCACCAAAGAGTAAAAATGATCTTGCTCCTCTGTCTTCCGCCTTTATTTACACTCTAAAGCCTCATCATTCTGTCTATGTTCTGTCATGTTTTATGAATTCTCTTTGGGAGTGACCCGATCTTTGTAAGTCTTGTTTGATGTATTTTAGTGGTCTAGAAAAAATAATAATAAAAAAAAGACCTATCCCCCGAGATACCTTCCAGCCTTTGATGGATGCAATTGAAAGTGAAAATGTCCATTTAATGTATATTTGCTATAGTCCACTGTGCTGCTGGATACCACTGCTGAGGCCTTGTCGTCATATATTGACACATTATCCATTGCAGGTTCCACTCGGTTAGCTTCTACATTTTTCTGCTTCTCATTTACTCAAGCCAATATGACTATTTATGTGTTAGTGCTGGGAAATGATAAATGATGTTATGACCCTAATAAATATAAAATCCCTGCATCATTAGCCGGATTAGATTGGAGGGAAAATTGCATAATCAGCCCATGGATGCACTGTTGTCAGAGAGTCATCGATATCGCTGCATCGGTTCACTTTCAGAAATACAGATATTCAGAGCAACTATAAGAGAGCAGGTGAGAGGAGGGAGGATCAGGACAGGAAAGGAGTAGCCTGCCACAATTAATCAAGTCACGGACAAAGAGCAGGCTGCAGTAATTACACAATATGGCCAGCTATTTCACATTCATATGGGACAGCCATTCATCTATTCTTGAAATGTGGAGAGATTAGAAGAAGGGGGGGTGCAACTGTAGTTACACAAATATCAAAACAGAAATTTAGAGGGCTCGTGTCCCAGCTTTATATTTATTTTCTGAGCCTCCACTGAATGGGCAAGTATCACAGAGGAACGGTGCCCTTCCCTCCAACTGGCAGACAGACCAGTCAGTGTGGTTAATCAACCAGTCACATGCTACAGGGAAGCAGGCGGTGCACCAGAGAAGTGCTGATATGTCGATTCTTATCATCTCAAGCTGCATCAACTTTGCAGGGTGCGCATCTGTCCCGATGCAGCGATAAGCTGAAAAAGAAGAAACCCAGCAGGGAAGAAAAGGCGAGGACTGAAGATCAATGCAATGCTGAAATGGCTCGGCTGGCAACATCAGAGCAGGGTAGGATCTGAACATCATGCCCCGATGTCTCTGAGAACTGAGGATCAACGGTAAAATACACTCATGTGAAAGAAGACATTAGCATGTTTCACTACCAGGCTGTGGGACGATCGCTTCATCAGCAAATACCCATCCAGACAGAGGAGCTATTCATGATAGAATAAAAATGAGATATTATCTCCTTAAGACAAGGAGCCTTCATGGCTTTCTTTAGTGACCTTAAACCAGGAAAATGTCAGTGTCTTTCATGCAACAGTAAGTCCTTGATGAGCACTTTTCTTACCCACTTACATTTTTTAACTCTCTTAGGGATGAGAGAGTTTATTAAAAGAAAGACAGTGTGAGTGCATAGACATGCCCATCACTTCATATTAACCTCTGCCACCAAGGTTCGCTGCAACTGCAAACTTGGCCTTAAGGATTGGCGCAAATATTGTGTCCCATATTTTTCGGACCATAAGGCGCACCGGGTTATAAGGTGCACTGCCAAAAAATGGGTCTGAACAGGTTTTTTTTCCCATACATAAGCCGCACTGGATTATAACTGATTAAGCGAACCAAAAAGTCAGAAAACTCACTTTATTTTGGGGTCTATATACCGTATTTTCCGCACCGCTTCATAGGGTGCAGTCTCAATTCCGTGGTCTATTTCTGTTATTAACGAACAATTAACGAACATATTATAAGACGCATGTTAAAACATACAGTAAAAAAATAAAAACGGAAGCAAAACATTGAGTTTCATCAATTTAATTAAACAAAATATTCATAAGCACTTCTCTGCTGTTACTTAGCATACCTAGCATCGGTGTTTCACCAATCATCCAGGAGGAGCTTTTACTGTAGTCCACTTAGCAAAGGCACACAGCAGATTTTGGAATTCAGTCCACACACGGCGCACCATATTAAAGGGTGTACCATTGTTTTTGAGAAAATTTCAGGGTCTTAGGTGTGCCTTATGGTATGGAAAATACGGTAACCAATTTTGATCCATATATAAAGCACATCGCATTATAAGGTGCACTGTCGGTTTTTGAGAAACCAAAAGGCTTTTAGGTGCGCCTTATAGTGCGGAAAATATAGTAAATTTGGAAAATACAAATAGATACATTCATGCACAGGTACGGAGCACAGGCACTTCTGGGTTTTAGCCCTGGCATACTGGGACTTCTTACAGCGTACTGGGACTTTTGATGGTATTTCTTTTTCTATGAAGTCAGAAAATATTGAAAACTCTGGAAAATTCAATGAAACTTAAAAAAAGTATAATGTTGTCATATTTGAATGTATCACCTAATGATCTGTTGGTACCGACCGCCCACCGCTTCATTTACCTGCCAACAGTTGAATAAGAGGAGTACTGGCACTTATCATTTTTTCTGCTTAAATTGCTGCTTAAAACCAAAATTAATTGATAAATGTTCATTCTTTGTGTATATGTGTGGGTCACACTGCCTGTGCTTTTACTGAGAACCATTACACACCTGTATCTATTTTGTTTACTCATTTAAAAGGTGATAGTTCCTTTTTGCCTTTTTTGCCTTTTGCCGATTTTTCTTCTCTCCGTTCCTGTCTGTCATCCTGAAACTTCGCTCCATGCCAGATGGTCCATTCGACGACACGTGAATTGTGCTCGAGTCTCCAGTGTTCCCAGCTGTGTTTTCCGCAGACCTGGATTGTTTCCCGCAGGCTCCGCTCCCCCGTGGACGTTCATTTCTCTGAACTGGTTAACTCGCCAGCAGACGGAACAGTTTGCCTTTCTTTTGTCCGTTAGTTAAATAAGCACTCCGTTGTCTCAGCTCTTTGGGATCCACCATGAATCTTCAAAGTCTTCCGGGCGTGCTTCCATGGGAAATCACCCAGACCCCCCCTGAATGATGTACATATTCCCTAAAAGACAAACCCTTCTCTGCAAGCACAGATTCCTTGCAGGATGCAGTTCTTGGGAGCGCATTTTCTCTTAAACCATCTTTCATCTCCCTGAAACCCTCACGTTCCCAGCAGCGGCGCTGACGCAGCCTTGCAGGTTTCCTCGCTGGCGCCACTGCCCCTCACCCCGGCATCGTTAGCTCACCACAGACCTAATTGGGTTGTGTATAACTGCAGTCCCAGGGGTGTGCTCTAATGAATAGAGAATATAATTAATGCCATGGTGACGGATATTGGCTCGCAGCCTTCAGGCACCACTGTTCAGCATTAAACCTCCTCTCCAACTTGTCTTCTTCTGCGTCTGCAGTCAGTCCTCACAGCGCCCGCCACACTCAGTATGGTGAATTCCACCCAGCCTCACCCTTTGGACCCTCTTTCAGATTAATTACTGTTCCACAAACTTTCACTTGACACAGAAAGTGGAGTTGAACAGTTTGTTGGCTCGTTTTTTTTCTGATGCTGGTGCTACTGCGATCAATCGCGTCTGTCCCTAAAAGAGCCCTGCAGGACTCGCCGTGCAATTCAGGCATGTTTTGTGGCTGTAGGTGGATGGACAAGCGCCAATGAGGTAAAGAGGTGAATACAGCAAAAGGGGCTCCGCTGCTCACTGGGCACACCTAAGGGGCATCCATCTACCCGTCCGGCTCTCTTCACAGCAACATGCTGATGGATCCATCCTCCGAGCTGCCCTTTTGCCCCTTCTTTTCTGTGTCACTTTTCTCCAGCCTCCTGCCTCCATCTGTCCTCCATCTGCTCCATCCTTCTAAGTGTCTCATGCTCATTTGGAGTTGTCTCCTACAGCTGCTTCACTTTCTCCCGTCACTCGTGCTTTGGCTGCTTGACTATCGAGATCTGGAATGCAATTTTTTTTTTTTTTTGTCCAACAGAAATTTATATTGATGCAGTCAACATCCACTGACAGACATTTAGTCCTTTTGCTCATTTTTGTTGGCATTATGATCGTTAAAAATAGCTCCGGTTTTGAAAGGTTCAAGACTTTGTAGCTCGCTCCCACTGAGCCCAACAACTGGTCTGGCCTTTCCAGCCAGGCGTCAGTCCAAGCTAAGCTGTTAATGAGCATCCAGTTGGGAAGAGAACGTGAGAGGAAAGAAAAGCTGGGGAAGGGGCCACAGACTGTCGCTTGGGTTGCCAGGTAAATCTGGATTGATACTTTACTTACTCGGTGGTATGTGGGTGTAAAACACATCTGTGCAGTGAGACAGTTGCTATTCCTAAAGAGATCACCAACTGTGTAGATGCACAACACGTGTGTTCCTATTTTTGTGATTGGATGGGTTTTTTGGTATCCACGGCCTACTTGTCTTTGAGTGACACACCATTAAGCAACATAGAATCCCTTATATTTATCATGCTGAGGAAAGCCAAACCCATTCTATTAAAACCATTACTGGAGGGATGAATTCATTATATGCACGGCTGCCATACCAGTTGACTGGATTAGCTATTAGTGGATTAAATTAAGGATGAAAAATTCCCAACTGGATGAGACAATTCTGAATTGATGAAATTAATGAATTATCAGTTTTGGCCTCGGAAAAATGTTTCTTCTTGGATCAGAGTAATTAATGGTGTTGGGTATGCAGCAAACTGCATCACACAATGACTCAACAGTATGACGTTGCCCAGCACAGAGATCCCAGTTACTTGGAATAATCAAGAAACATAATATATGAACTTTAGAGCCAGACTTTAATTGCAGCAGAACTAAAGAACTCACTGGATACACACATTCACACACTGTTCATCCCTGTTTACATGCCCAAGGACATGCGCTGGACACAAACACTTGCCAGTGAGATGGGCAGAAGATGGAGGGATTGAGAGTGTTCACATTTGGAGGGGAAATAGAGCATGTGGCGACAGTGGAGCGGTGGGAGCGTCCGGGGGGAGTCGGTGATGTGCAGCAGAGAGGAACAGCTTTCAGTCTAGTTTTTTCACCATCACGGGGGAGGAACACAACTCCAGGGCTGAACCGAAAAAACATACTCCAAAATGAAGCTCCTTTCTGTGGAAGGATTATTTTTCTACTGCCAGAAGTCGTACCACTGATGGTAATATAACAGAAATCGCACCAGCACTAGAAATTAAAGCATGCCTTCACGATGTAACCATCCACGATCCATTCATCATTTATTTATTGTAAATCTTTGAAAGTGTAACGCATCATCTCTGCCATGCACAGAGCTGCGTGTAAGTGCAAGGTGACTCTTTTTGACATTTCCCCCCTCAGGGCCCAGTGATCTAAAAATATTTCCGAAGCCCAGAGATAAGACGGACAGCTGTATTGATGAAATCGTTGGCTTTCCAAAACCTCGCCTCAGAGAGGAGGGATGAATTTGCCTGCAAGAAAGTGAGGCCACCTCTCAACCATGCAAAATAAATAAATAAATACAGACCCTTTTCTTAAACCTGGTGAGACCTATTAATACTGTTTCTTTTCTTTTTTAAATATATCTCTTTGGTCTGTTGCTTTTAGAGGACAATTTTATTTTTGAATTTATTTTATTCCCATGTAGTTTCTTCTCAATGAGACACTCCGTGTACCGAGAAAAAGACATCACAAAATAGTCCTTTACAGTTCACCGGATGATTTAATCATGAGATTTGTTGGTTAGGGAGGTCATTTCTAGCAACACTAACTCCCAGCATCTCATCATTTGATCATGATTCGTCTTTAAAATGTAATGAACAAAAGCAAACTAGGCTTTATTAAAGAATAAAAAAAATCTAAAATGAATTTAACTGATAGTCAGCATTCAGGAATTTGGAGTTGATACAGTTAAACAAATAGTTCCTATTAAACATTGAAGGAGCACAGACAATTTAAAAAAAAAAAAGGATTTGTGTGCATATTTGGTGCATTGACGGCTCAAATGAAACAGAAGTGTGACATCCAACATTGTTGATGGTCATGTCTCGCACTCTGTCTGGGACTTCCAGATCATCAAACATTGACACTTTGGGTTACTGCCCAGACATACGCAAGTCTCACATTTGACAACCGCAAAGCAAACCTCAAAATTGGACAAACGCAGGTTTTCCAACTTTATTTAGGAGAAACTGACTGACAGAAAAATGTCAATTTATCATGAGCAGTCTATACTGTCTTTGAGTGGAAAATGGTGTAGAGTGGTAGGGTCACCGGTAATGCATTAGGTCTATGAAAGCCCTCAAAAAGATAGAAGTACAAGGATGTGTGTGTGTGTGTGTGTGTGTGTGTGTGTGTGTGTGTGTGTGTGTGTGTGTGTGTGTGTGTGTATGCATGTGTTTTGGTTAAAGCAATATTTCCATTTCATCAGCAAAAAGAGGTAAGGGCATTTTGGCTGTTTAAGACTTTGATTTGTAGGTTCAGACTGGGTTTAGGATAGGTTAAGGTCAGTTTATGGAGCTGGGGAATGCAATATGTTAAGAAGAGCCTTCACAAAGCCTTCAGTGTGTAATCCTACCAGCAGGCTTCTTCAGCTGAAGATCAGAGATGAAAGGTCTTCAAGAACCCACAAGGATATCCGGTTGACCTTTTTCAACAGTTTGTTGAACTAGATGACATTCACCCACAAAAATACATACACAAACAAGTTTTAGTATTAATCCCTAAAGAGATGTTTCAAAATATTGTCAGAACCTAACAATTTCTTTAAATGCCCTCACACCTACCATGAAAATTTTAGTTAGATTTGCCAGTAAGGATGTTGACATTTGTGCTTCTAATTCAGATTAAATAAAAGAACCAGTTGATTCTAGTCTAAATAAAGGATTACTCTAAGTTACTTTATAAAAAAGAACTAAGGGTTTTGGTACATCAGAAAAATGAACAATGTGCAGCAATATGGATATAAATGTGCAGAATATGGATAAAAAATTGTTTTGCAATAATTGTAGTATAGCAGTACTGTAGACAGTGTACTTATGCAAGGTAAATTCCATCTGTGATTTGTGGCAGTAAACAGCAGATTGTTTTTTTTTCAGAGATGTCCTTGAGTGTCAGACCAGGTCACACTTGAAACAAATGCTATTCAGTATTTCATTTCTTGGTACCAGAAAAGCTGAGAAAATTCAGGTGTGAAATCACTGCCATGAAATCGGACAGAAGATAGGGCTCATCTACGGTTCACCACATGCTGAAAATGAAGACACCAAAACCAGCCAAATGAACGTAATACGAGGTCAGCTGGGAAATTTAATGTAAACGGCTTTTTACAAACTTTTAATAACCTCAGGGAACTTTTTTCCTAACTATGATAATGATGGCTCTTTTGATGGCGAAGGTTATGACTTGGAAGCCATTGGCAGCACATGCATTTGTGTTTGTCCCACTTGGGAGAGCGTCGGGATAAGACGGTGAGGTCTGTATGTGCCGCTCAATCAGCTTTGCAGCTGACGCAGTGACACCAGCGGATGATGGTCCTCAGAATGAGAATTAACACAAAATTAGCACACATTACCATAATCCTTTCCCTTCTTTAGTCCCTCGTGACTGTCTGTATGAGTCTGTCATCTTTTTATTCTGCTAAACCTGTGTCTCCAAATCCATAGAATCTCTTTGGTTGTTGAGGTCACTTATGGTTATATGGCAACAGTGATTTTTATCCATATTTTAGAAAGACTCGGTGATAATGGAACATTTAGAGGGTGACAGTGACTAATCGTGACGTTCCCCTCTGAGCTGAGTCATAGCTTCTCACTGAAATCCAGACAGTCTCATTAGACCTTTGGATGATAGCTGAATAACTGGAAACCAGTCAGTATAGGTGATATGGTCTGTCTTGTAGGTCACGGCTGCTGTATATTGTTATCTGTTCATGTGGCACAGCATTTGCATGAAAGGCTCGCGGCTCCAGTCTGTCTGAAGCTGCATGTGGTGTCAGTGTTTGCCTCCTGAAGCTGTTAGAAGACGCGCAACTGTGTAATCGAAATCGCCCCTAGTTGTGAGTGGGCACGGTTGTTTATCTTTATATGTCAACGCTGTGATGAGCTGGAGGTCTGTCGGGACGTACACAGCCCGTCGCTGATAGATGATTGGATGTTGTGACCCTCGGGACAGTTTGTAGCTGTGGGGGTGATTACATTTATTTTCCACAAGGAAACATTGCCACATACGACTAAGATCATCCTGAAACGTCCTCTGTGTTGCTGAAGATAAACACTCAGACAACAAGCATCTTGTTTGACTTCATTCGCAGTTGATGGCAGCACAGTTCAGGCTCCTTCAGGAAAGAATGATGATTCATTTCACTTCAGAGTGGGGCTGCACTGATCATCCCATTGGGGTCACAGCAGTTGCAGTGAGTTTATCCCAGCAGCCACTGGCTGAGATGCAGGAATACACCCACTCACTGTGCAAGCACCTTTAATTATGATAACGTAACATTTGTTTTTTGTCCAGTTTTCTCACCACCGCATCTTTTATTGCATCTTTTAGCTTCCAAAGGTTAACTAACTGAGACACCAGCACTCCCAGTTGGTTAAATTATAGGTGTTCTTTTGAGAGAGCAGGTACAGGAAAAGTATGTTCCATCGGGTAAGGTTGGAAATTACGATGAAATGGAATTAGACACTAGGAACTGTCTTCAAGGCTATGGACATATTTCATTCAAAACAACCAAAGTACCAAGACTTGAGCGCGGTCCTCATGAGGCTTTAAATCCCCAGAACATGTCATATCTCCCTACTTCTACCGCAAAACTCAAGCCCCCTGCTGCACAAACAATGGATTAGGAGATTGAAGAACTCATCAAGCCACATGATGCTACATTTCTGAGACAGATTAGCTCTCAGATCCAGTCTGGCTTTGCCACTGGAAACGAAGTCCCACAGTCACATATATGGAGCACAGGCACATGTGGGATTATAGACGCGTGGTTCCAGGTCCTCCCTGAACCTCCCACACACACTTACTTACACACTTACTTCACTCACCTCCTCCTCGCATTCCTCCCCTCCCAGCTCCTGTCCAACGTCACTCTGCTGCCTGGCAACACCTCTTCATTGGAGGACAAAAAGCACTTCATTGTTTTCCTGCCATTCACAGCAGCTGCCTCAAGGTCCCAGCTTCTAAGGGGAGAAAAGGACATGTTTGGTTGTTCAGGGTTTTTTTTTTATTAGTGTAAACCTATATGCAGAGAGACACTGTTTGAGGAAAGAATAAAAAGAACCCTTTGGGCACATTAGGGTTGAAAGGCTGCCATGTTTTGGTAATTTCCTTTAATCTAATGGATCTTTTGGGCTTTTTAGAAAGCTATATTTCAAACATGGAATAAAGCAACAGAAGAAAGAATGAAAGAGATAAAGATGGAGACTCAGAGGGAACACAAACATATTTGAGATTTAACTTTCCAGTCACGTATCACAAACTCACACATGCCCTGTTTAGTGCAGACTTGGCCGCAGATCAATAAAGTGTCACTCATCACGACGAGTTTAACCCTGAAAATGGCGCATCCTCTGCTCACCTTGGAGCTGTATTCCACCACTATCACACCAGTAGCCTCCTGTCCTCCCACTGGTATTAATGTTCTCATCCTCCATCCTGCTTTTTCATGCTCCGGTGCTCTCAGTGAGGAGAGTCTCCCGGGTGAACGCCACTGTAATGATTGCTCTATCAAATTAGATGAAATGCAAACACACAAATAACAGTCTGTAATGCAGACGTTCTTATTACACACAAATGCACACGAAGCAGATGCAAACAATTAGGAAAGAAGTGTGCCAATGTGGGAACGGGCTTGCTTTTTGGATGGTAAAACTGATTGCACCATCAGAGATCAAATGTGGTTGGAGAAAAAGAAATAATAATAAAAAAAGCCACCTTTTTCTTCTCAGCTGTGATTCTCAGGGCTTGTAAACTGGAGACGTGTTGAGAATGCATCTTATCTCCTCTCTGCACCATGGAAGTCATTTCTGTTTGGTTTATCTGGCCTGTGGAGGAATCTGGTGTCTTTGATAATAGAACTCATGGTCCAAGTTATCTTGTAAGGGACCATTTTCCCTCCTTTAGATGATGGAGAAGCAGTTATGAGTTTTTACTGTGCATGTCAGTCTACTGTCCCGAATGACAGAAATATTAAAACCGAGAGGTGAAGGTCATGGAAAAAGAGAAAAAATATTATTAAATCAATGTTTTTACAACAGGGTGCACAATACATAGATCACAACTGACCAGCAGATCTCAAAAACTGAAAAACTTTACTTTGACATCTGTCATCCCTAATAATGACTAAGTGGTTTAGAAAATAACTGAATGGATGGATGGCTGGACGGATAGATGGATGGATGGATGGATGGATGATGGATGGTTAGTCCCTTTGTATGTTGCTACTTGATTGATTTACAGGCTGGCCAGGCTGAGATGTCCTTTGTTGATGACTCACAGGTAACCACACACCAGCTACTGGAGAACTCCAGCGAATAAAAAAGTATAAGAATTTAAATAATTGCACTTACACAGTTTCAATTACAGAACACCCCCTCTCCAAAAACACAGCAGGACAAGTAGCATTTAATGCCCATTTAATGCCCATTGTATCAAGAAGCTGTTTTTGGTTTCCAAATCAAAAAATTTATAAATGCTCCATATTTATATATATATATATATATATATATATATATTTTTTTTTTTTTTTTTTATCAACTAACCGTGATAAAAAATACACTACCTGCATTGACTGTTAGAATATATAACGCAGAAATGAAGCATGACTTGTTAGGTCTACATCACATCAGCAGGGATGCAGGAATAATTTCAGTCTTAATGGATTATGGGTTTTGATGATTAAGTGTTTAAAGGAATGATTGATGGTTCTCTGCCATCCTGCCTTTGGTAGAGAAAAGAGTCGTTTAATGGAGCACACATTTGTATTCCAAGCTTGTTGTTTTATATCCAGGGAAATTAAGCTGGAGGGGATGGCTGCAACCTCTACTCTAATAACGATTCTAATGATGAAATTCATTTTGGACTGGATTACAGGTCTGATTTTACATCTGGGTTAAAGGAGACGAATGTAAAAGCTGGTAAAGGCTAATTCTGAAGTGCTGCTGTAGAGATCTAAACATGGTGGAATGTTATTTGGTTAGAAACACAGGAACAGGAACAGTGAACCATTCAGTGGTGCCAGTGAGGAATTATAGATTCTTATTCTGGTTTAATTAAGTTACTATGGCAGCCTGGTGGATCCTCAAATGAAGCAATAAAAATATAATGGTATCCAAGAGACATTTTGAGTGCAGAAAATGCATCTATTAAAGAGTAATCTTCATTTTTAATGTGCAATCTACTTATTTCACCATGAAGACAAAGATGGAAGCAGTGACAGTATAATACACATGTAAGTAACATGACACTAGAATACAAATAAAAAGATCAAGAATCAAGGCCAATAAACAAAACAGAAAGCATACATAAAATATATGTAATATTTATCTTCCATTGGCTAAAATCCATTGAAGTCTCAAAGGCAGCACAAACTTTATTAAATTAGATTCAAGACTGAACAACAACTACTTTTTCTGTCTAAAACTTGGCGAGCCGACACAACGACACAGTGAAAGCATAAATGAACCACCCCACGATGAAAAGTAAAAGCTTTCTGATGATTAATGAGAGCATTTAGAGGCAAAAGCAAAAGTTTCGGGGCTGCCATCAGAAAGTAATTTTCTGAATAATGAAATGTGCTGCGGGCTTTAAACATGCATTCTGTCTCCATCTGAATCAGATAAACGGAGAGAGAAATCAGCGTGATAAGAGTTTATCCCACACACAAGGCGTGAAGTTTATTACAAAACCATATTGATGAAGAAGGGTCCTGGAACTTCAACATTTACCTGAGAAATGTTCGGGAAGGACAGAAAGAAACAAATCTGCTGCTTTTTCATGATAGTAAATGTCATCTGACCTATAACACCAGTTCTAACCTGACCTGCTTAGATCATGTTTAATTAAGCAGTTTGTACCGATGCTTCTGGTCACAACAGGGGGTTACACCAAACCCTCACTGGATGGTGAACTCCTAGACATCATTTATTCTTCAGACAAAGCTCATGCATGTAGAGGTTTAAAGGGGAGAGAAAAATCTCAGCACTTCCAGAATTAAATCATCCATCTTGTTGATTTAGGCTACATTATATTCTCTCTCTCTCTCTCTCTCTCTCTCTCTCTCTCTCTCTCTCTCTGTCATTCTCTCTCTCTCTCTCTCTCTCTCAGGTATAATGCATCACATTACACAGGCTATTAACCTCTTCTAATACAATATGTGAAAATCGATATTATAAATCATACCAAGCATATTCTACATTCCCAATTTATTTTATGGAAAAGATTTTATGTATAGCAATGACCCTCCTTAAATGTTCCAGAGCTTCAGATGTTAAAATGTTTTCATATTTTGTAGACTTCCACAGATCTCCAAATAGCAGTCAAGGTTGATTTTTCACAGCTTAATCAATTATTAAACATGTTTTTCATACCCACAGATGTTCAGGAGATGCTCCAACCCTACCTCCATGTGGATAAACCCTGTCACATGACCAGCAGTTTTGCAAAAGAGTGGAGTTTTCTGAGAATTACAGCCATTGTGACGGATATGTGACTGAAAATGTTCATTGAGGGCAAATTCATTTATCTGTGATCTGGATGCAGTTTCTTCTTCGCTGCATCAATTGAGTCTTTGAGGCTTTCCTCCCATCCCCCTTTATGTCCAGCAATATAATAAATTCCTCTAGGACCCTGTTCCTTGTGTGAACATCATATATTCATCTGGAACTTGATTAAATACACAAGAAGTAATGTCACAGCTGCAGGGATGGCAACCATTAGACTCAGTTATGTAATGACCAGACTCTTAAATTCCTGCATATTTCTGAGATCTTTAAAGGAGCTACATCCCTGTGCATTTTTGTGCACGTTTTTAATTCATCTTCTGACTCATACCAGATTATTCATCTGGGCGGATAGTTGAAGTAATTTAAAACACTGTCACTTTGATATTTCCCACCAAAAACGATTCAAATTTACATGCTTTTATGGCTACAACTTCCTGCGAAGACTCGGAAATTGCATAAACTGAGCACATGCAGCTAAAACAAAATGCCATCTTTGACGTCAACAACAGCGACATTTCTTAAGAACTGTATATACAGAACATTAATCCACCCACATGGCTTCTTTTTGTAACCCTGACATGCAGCAAGTGGTCTGTGGCATTTTCGTCCTGGCTTTAAGAGACAGAGGGCAGCTTGAAGTGCACAATTAGAGAGCTTTTGTTAGAAAAGAACAAGAAAAAGAGGGGGGAAATAAGTGTATTAAAATACAAGTTGATGTGTGTTCAGGTGTGTGTGTGTCTGTGTATGGGCGTGTGTGTGTGTGTATGTGTGTGTGTCTTGGGATCCTTGTACTTCCGTGTGTGGACTTTCATAGACATGATGCATTGCCTTGCTCCTTACGTTAACATCCCACCTAACTCTTCATTCTATTCATATTCAGCTTTCCAGTCAGGGCAATGAGGGCAACGTTCATTAGTTTGTCATGGAAACAGCACATTAAAAATGGCCCCAAAACACACAGCTATGACACACACTTTAGCCAAACTAACAGTAAAGCTTGGCTCACTGATATTTAACAGCTAGTTCTCAAGAGATTACCCCACAAAAAAAACCCCACCAGCAATCAGCATTTAGTCACACTGAACAACTCTGGAATCCCTCTTTGGAAGTTAACACCACAGACATGATACCCCAAGGCTATTGATCATAAAATATTGCAGAATCATTTTATTCATATTGTAGTATGTCTGTGTTTCAATATTTAATGGTAAAATATTGCGAAATAATTCATCTCTTTGGTATCAATCTCACCAGCTGGGAACTCAAAGATCTTTCGCCTATTGCACTTTTCCCACCTAAGTCACAAGTTATTTTTCCATTTCCTCACAGGAGCGAGTAGTAACGGCTGCCCAGTAATGGTGCGACATAATGTAGTTCAGTTAGCAGACTGGAGTGGGGAGCTCCCATGTGGGAGATAACCCAGGACGAGTTGCCCTCTGCCAGTGTGCTTGGTTAAATATTGATGCCCATAATACTGCCCCAGATCATTGTCTTAATGTTGCTCAGGTTACGGGATTGCCGCGATGGCTTTGTAAACAGACAAATACAACATTTGCCCAGTGATCAGGCCTAAGAAACCCTGAATTGTTGCATGTGTAACAGGTATGTGAGGTAGGCGAATCAGTGTCACAGCTGCTGCTCCATTGTCAGCTATATTTGATGATGAGCTATGATTCAGTGTACGCGCATGTTAAGTATAGGCATGTCTCTTCAGTCACTGTGAGCAAAACAGATGGTAAAACATGTGTGCAGCTCTATTTCTTCAACTTCATCAACCTCTAGATGTTTCTGTGCTTTCTCATCCTAAAGTGCTTTAAAACAGAAGTCCTTTGTTTTACTGGCTCAATTGATGCATGTTGTGGCCAACACTTAATGGAACAAATGCAAAAACGGAAACCTGTTGCCAACTTTAACGGTGAACTCTTGAACAGGAGTTCATGTCATCAGACAAAGAATACCCAGACATATATTTGCAGAGATCAAAAACTGCCCAGTGAAAAGGACTGCGCTGAGTCTAGCAATATTTAAAGAACCAGCCATGGCTGCTTGTGCAATACTTTCCATTTATGAAGTCATTTTTGGCTACATGAAACGCGTTCAGAAATTGCACAGCTCTCCTAGTCCATAAGTCCAGATGAGACAAGTGAAAAAAAATTGGCTAACTTTGTGATTAAAGACTTTCTCAATACGGTCTGAGAAGAACTGAAAGTGGTGGATGATGTCCTGTGGGCTGCAGTGGACCTTTTTTTTTTTTTTCCCGGCCTTGAGAAAAAAGCTGGTTCACTTTAAATGATGACATAGTTAGCTGAGATAACAGGACTTTGCTGTAACGATCCTGGAGCTGGGACAACGTGTCACATTTTAAAAAGCTGACCCGAACAACCATAAGTCACAGGCCTCATTTTCCCGCGTCAGATCTGTAATTTTCATACCCTTTCTAAATTTAACTCTGTACCTTCGACACCCCTTTGAACTCAATAGTCTGTGACAGTGAGTAATTTCAAGTCTCGAACGAAACATCTGACAGTCACATTATTTCTGCTTTGAGATAATGGCTGGGCAGGTCCTGAATATTGTTCGGCTCTGGAGTGTGTTAATGGAAATGGGGCTCCATTCTCCAACTCTGTTCAGGTGTTGCTGATTGTGTCGTTCAGTTATCCTCCTGGTTTAGAGTTAAAGGTTACAGACAGAATCAGAGAGATCATTGTAAGACACAACAGGAGTGGACAAATAAAGTGGACAGACGTTCAATCAGGCTCCAATTCCCTCCCATTCCTTTTCAAACATGAAATATCCACGCTATACATTTTTCTTCACAACCCATAACAGCGTCAACAGCTAGAGCTCATCATCGTAAAAAGAAAATGATGGTGGTCCTTCAGAAAGTATTTCTCTGGGGCATGTCTACTTGATTGACATGTCTGACCTCCAACACTCAATAGTCTTTGGTTGGCTGCAGAGGCTAAGGTCAAAAGTTACACCTTCCCCTTACTCCTCCTCCAGTTCAGCTCATTTGTCTGAATAGTTTTGTCTGATTGGTTTCTTCTGGCCCCAAATGGCTATGTTGTGTAAGCCTACAGCCACAAAAAGCAGCCGATCACAAACCAGTGGGTGACATCACAGAGGGCTGCTTCTTGGTCCACACTAATTGCATTTATTGTTCATTAGATTGTATTAATATCATATTGTATTATTGTATTAGTGTAAAGTTAACTCCATCCTGTTACATCATTGCATTTCTCTACAATAGATGACCCTCATTCCAGTGTACATGAGATCCTGAGCCCTCCGTTTTATCCTTGGAGTGACACATGTATTTACACCACAGGCATATGCTTCAGCTGATCCACCTACAGTATTTACAGTGTTTGGCAGCTCTGAGGGCTTTTCTCTCCATTGTTATTTCTCTGACATAATCCATCAATACAGACTGCAGATTATGCCAGTGGTAATTTATATATTTTATTTTATTCTTCCATATTGCATTTTGTAAACATTGCCATTACAAAATAAAATGCAAGAGAATCTTGCACATTTTGTCAATTTCTAAAACCCTGTTTTTCTTGTGTCAGCATCTGTATTAGATGTGTTTAGATGTGACATTTAAAATAGTCTTGGATTTGGAAACTTGGAAACTTGTATTTAGCAGTTGTGTTACATGACTAAGGACATGAGAAAGGAACAACAGACAACACAGCCACACACACGTAGGTGATTTGTCAAAGAGACAGAGAGGAGCTGAAAGGAAAATGCAGCAAAGCTTGACACCAGTTTTCATCTCCCGGCACAGCGAGATGCATCATTTCTGACTGGATAGAGCCACACCGGCAAAACACAAGTCACCTCTTCAAATATTTAAAGGCAACACTGGATGAAAGATTCGGGGAGGCTGAATAGAAACAGGGAGAACAGTGACCATCATCTGAGCCACCTGCAGTCCATCAAACGATGCTGCAGGATCTAAAGTGTGACATTGTTATTACTGTTCCTCTGAGGTTATTACTGTTCCTCTGAGGTTACTACACTTCGTATGAGGTTGCTACTCTTCCTCTGCTGTCAGTAACGTTTGTGGTGTGGCCAATAAATCCTAAATCATGGAGCTGCATTGATATTCTGAAGTGAAAATGGCAGATATACTCCTGAGGACATATCCGTCCAATAGTCTGAGAGAACCTGCCAATTATTTCCTGCTGCTGGGAGGGGGAATGCAGCAGACAGTGTCCATCAGAGGACAGTGCAGATGTCCACTGGGGAGTTCTGCAGGATCAGCAGAACCCGGCCTCCTTGAAGACGTGCTCTAAATAACTGATCTCTGGGTTCGAGGTGCCAGATGTGCTCTCAGGTCGGGCTCATTCTCCGTAAACCATCATCACAGTGGATGGGATAGTTGGGGTAGTTTTATACACACAACACTGACTCGTGGAGAGATTTAAAGAAAAATACAAATCTAAGGCACTCAAGGAAGAAAGGGAGCAGGGGGGCACCAGCGTGTTCAAGATCGAACTGATCTCATTTGGTGGTCCAGAACAGGGACATGGATCGTCCCACACCACTCTATAAAGTAATCACTGGGGTGAGACAATCTAGAGATCTGCTGACACAGACCTGGATAAAATGATGAAAATTGGTCAGGTTTGGTGGTAATATTCCAAAGATCACATATAATGAACCAGGCTGACCTGCACTGGTAGAAGAACACAAACATTAAAAAAAGGCAGATGATGGCCTTCAGACACGTGGATTCAGCTCCAAATATTGTTTTTGCTATGAGTTCATCATCAATAACAGCAAATCTCTCATGTTTATTTAGAGTAGTGCCATAGAAAATGTCAGCATACCTATGGAAATATGACTTCCCAGCCAAGAGGGAGATAATTACTATAACTGCAGAAAAGCACATTACAATTACCTGAATTCAATATTTGTTCTTGTAATAGCCGCGATGAATCGGAAACGCGGTCGTGGAGTTTTCAGCGTCTTCTGCAGAGGGCAAAATAACAGGGAGAAGGGAAACATGTAGCTGCGCTGGCGGGGAGATCGAGCCTCATTCATCTTGTCTCTGCCACTGGACTGTGTGATGAATGACGTGGCAGAGACATACCAGCACTTCCATTTCTCCATTAATCACCAGGCTGATATTTACACACCAGGAGACCTGTTAACAAGAGATGAGGGGGAGGCCGGATTAGGAATCATGAGCATTGCAGCCTGCTTGCATTTGGTCAGAAAATCTCTCGTAGATGGTGTGATATCACGCTAGCTGCTCCAGGTCTCTCACGTTGCTCATTCTTATCCACGTTTGTCTCCATTTGTCTCTCAAGTGACTGAATCTAATCAGTCAGAAGCAGTGATGCAACAGAGGAATGAATGTCACAGATGTGGCTGCTTTTTCAAACTGGCATCTGAGTAAACTTGGAAAAAAAGAGCACATTCTATCTAATTAACATTAAATACGTGTCTCTTTTGAGTTCAGTGTGCTTATGCTTCATATGATATGTACATATAAAACGTTAGTGTTTACCTTTGGTTGAACCGATCACAGCTTCGCAAACATGAACAAAAAACATTTTAATCCCTTAATATTTTCTAACAACACAGCTAAACAACAATGCCGCAGTCTTTTTGTCCTCCCAGCTAATGAAATTCAAAACTAAAACTAAACTGCACTGATGTTACAGATACCCACGCAAAGTCTTTTATTTTTGAGCGTGAAAGCTGTTATATATATATGTACATTCCATTTCCAGCACACTTAGAATGCACATAGGCCTGATTCTGTCCTGGGAATTATAAATTACATCCTCAAAAATGCATCGTCAAGCTTCAAATATCCATCCGTTATATGCCACTGTATCTTAATTCAGCAAAAACTTACTGAATGTGGGCGTAATCATCAGGAAATCAATCTCGGGGTAAATTCCCTAATATTTATTTAATAATTTCACACCATTATAGTTTTTAGATTAAAAAAATTGGACAAAGGCTATAAAAGCAGGACATAACAAACAAACAAACAAACAAAACAAACAAACAAACAAACAAACAAATGCAGTCATCTGGCGCACTCCAGCAGAATGTAAACAGCTTCCCATACAGGGGTATATGATTGTAATTATCAGGTACACGGAGACGATGGCAGTAGATCACACGCATGGGTACAATCTGGACTCAAGTGCCTGAATAATCAATAACAAATCAGCAATAAGGTCAATAAAATGTAGGTAGCCTGCTGAGTCCTCACTCACAGAGGCAGCTGGAGATGTGGAGACAGCAAAATAAAGTCAATGCAAAAAACACACACAGTTATACCACTCAGATCACTGGTGTACCCAGAGAGATCTTTGTTCTTCTTATTCCTGTTTGCTTTGATTCTTAAACTGAAAGCTTGACTCTGCTTTCTTACATTTATTTTGGACCTGATATTGACAGAGGAGTGGCTCTTGCGTGGCACCTCAGCTGCGTGTCCTCTTTATCGACGGCGCTGACCGCGGGATTTGATTTGTCTGATTCATGGGGCAAGCTCTCGGCCCCATCAGCTTCCTGCGTTTCTGACTCGATGGGCTGTTGTTGAAAGTCAATCTCACTCCTCTCTTTTCCATCCACATCTTTCACTGCCTCCGCAGACAATTCACATGAACGACATCAAAACATCAAAGAAATTTCACTTTACAGAACCCTGCCCAGATTTCACGTGGTTCTTTAGAGGTTGCCCCAGCTTCAGAACGGTTACCACACAGCACCAGCCCAATTTTGGCAAGTGAGACAACTACATCATCTGCTCGTCTGCGCTCCTCTTTGTCTGTTTGTCTTTGTGCGTCTGTCTACCTCTCTACTCATCTCTTTACCGTCTATTCCCTCACTCTTTCATTCCTTCCCAGCAAAAATCTATAATTCCTAATAGATTCAGGACATGATTGAGTATCAGTGTCATTTCTTTTTTTCCCAGGCAAAAAGAGAAGGGTATTGATCACTGAAAATGTCTTTTCATTATTTTGCACTATGGAGCTGGTGCTGCCATCGCCACCCCCCTGTCAGCAAGTCAAATGGAGCGAGCGTGTTTGAACTACAGACGCTCCTTAGAAGTGACATAAACATTAGCATTATTCCATTCAGCACAAAAGCTGACTCAAAACAGGGGCGTGAATGAGGTTGTATTTGTATTTGTTCATTATTACTTTGTAATATAATGTAAACTACAGGTAGAGAGTAGGAGCAAATTAAGGTCTAAATGGAAACTTCAAGTCAAATTGTAATAATTGTGTATGTGTAGATGTATTTTATGGTGCATAGAATGGATTTTCAAACTGTCTACACACTGTAAAATCATCATTTTCCGCTGTGCCAAAAATATCGACATGGCTAGACAGGTCTGCTAAAGGCAAAATATAAATCCCCCACTACTCCCACTGTCCCTTAACCAGACTGCACAAGCCTGAAGACACCCTGAGACAAATGTCCCTGCCCTTTTCGGAACAACCAACGTCACACAAGTGGAACAGGATTTGTCATTTCAAAGGGAGACTTTGTCGACAAAGACTCCCGGGATCTCGTTTTCAAATCAGTCAGCCAGAGACAGTTCCCCCGGGGTCCGGGATTTCAGCGTCTCCCTCTGAAGCCCCAGAGGCTGGCCCCTTTGATTAACCAACGGTCTTGTGCTGCGTCTGCTGCCGCCACTCTGAAGTTCTGAGAGATCCTCTCTGGTTCTGCGAAAAAAAAAAAAAAAAAAAATAGAATCGCAAATTTCGCTAAATAAGACAACACGTGCATTTGCAACGTGTCAAATCCCGATTCGTGGAGGGGGCGTGCTAATTGCGCGGACCGTGTAGCATATGTAAAGTCGGAGGATGCTAAATGGCTCCTGCCCCGGCGCCCATTAGCAGCTGGGTGCACCCGCTGGTTGCAAAGTGAAATTAACAGCGCTGGCAGCCCCGCGTCAAACCTGGTCGGTCCCACGCACCAACGACAGGGATGTAAAAGCATGTTTACGGGCTTGTTTGTGTGTTGATGGACACGGAGAGATCACGTATGGTCACTGAAAATAGCATGAATGCGGGGCATAAACCTGTGAAGGTGCGAAATGGAGAGAGATGCTGCTGGCGTGTGAACAACTCTATTAGAGAGCTGTCCTTGAATGATCGAGCACGGCCTCCATGGGATGTCTTCCTCCTGAGTGCTGCCTTACAATGTTTTCCCTCTCATTCACGCAGCAGGAGAGAGCTGTTTTTGTTCTCCCTGTAACCTGCCGTCCTCTCTTAATCAGGACCCACAACAGGAACAGTACAGCCTCACGTTCAGAGACCCGCTTGACGTCACCATTCCGTTCTTTTAATATTCAGTCCCTCCGCCTCATAATCCCATTACTGTCAAAGGCCTGATTCGTACCGCCGAGTGTCTCATGTTCTCATTTTTCTCTCGGACAGCGCGACAGGCGATGAAATGAGACTCGCTGCGGAGCTCAAGAATGGAGAGGGAAACTGAAGAGAATCGGGGGAGACAAGCAGAAGACATTTTCGGGGAAAAGATGAAAGAAGGACAAGGAGGAGGAAAACCGAAAGGGTAAATGGGACTTGTAGTTTGAACTGATGAGGGGGAAAATAGAATCCGACAGGGGGTCAAGATGTTCAAAAAGTTATTCAGAACAAAACGGAGGGATCAAATGCTGCCTTGAACGCTCACCTGCTGCTAGTCGGCAGACTCGTGCATTCCTTTGTTCTCGTTGCTGTAATATTTTATGTGACAGCAATTTTACTTCATTTGCCTTTTTTGTGCTCGTCGTGCTTTTGCTCCGTGTCGTTACAGCAACACATAATGTGCCTGCATTGTGGCCGCCTGGGGAGCTCCCCAAGAAAACGCTTCTAAATCACGACGAGTTTACGCCACGAGTGGGGATGTAAACTGTCCCTCCAGCGTTGGCTCATGAACTCATATGTATCACTTTATGATGTCTGTATCGGAGCAGAACAGGAGCACGCTCACGGTGATTTTTATATGACTGCGTCTCTCTCTCTGTACTTTTGTGTAGGCTAAACTGTGCATTAACCATGTTGATCCATCCAGTCTGCACTAACGCAGCGATGGAGATGCACAGCTGGAGGGGGAGGCAGGGAAGCATGTTCTCATGAGAAACGAGCTACAGCGTGTTATCTCTTGTTCCTCCTCCCCAGCCGTGGATGCCAGCTCACAACGAATTTGTCGTGGCAATAAATTTGTTTTTTCACGATTCACACCGCTGATAGAGTCGGTGTCAGGTTCCGCAAAGCCGCACCACAACGGGTAGCGCATGCACGGAAAGCCAAGCACCTCCCTGCGCAGTTCCCCAGCATATCAAAAGCTATTATCTGGGTTAGAAGGAAGGTCAAAAACATCAAAAATGAAAGCTGCAGGGGAACGTGTTGGAGGGAAACTTTATTATGTCATTACAGCGACTGGCTCCTTTTTAGAGGTGAAGCTTTTGTTAAAACGTTGAAGTGAAATTCGATTTAATAATGCCTCATTTTGTCTTCTCTGTTTGTTTTTAATTAGATCTGCTGGCTTTTACAGGCAAGAAACCGACATGAAATGTGTTGCACAAACACACAAAGCACACAAAGATAGAGATTTTTAAGCAGTTGACATATTTGAACTTAAAGGCACTCATATAGCAACAACAGCAGCTTATGGATAGATTTTCTGTATGTGTGTGTGGGTGTGTGTGAGGTTTTGGGAGTTTCATGATTAAAGGCTTGTCATAGTGACAACGCTTCACTGTTTTGATCCTTTTTTTCTCCGCTTTACTGTTTTTGTCTTTGGTGTTTCTTCTCTGCTTTAGTTATTCTGCAAAATTTTCTGTTATCTTTCTTTCTTGAAGTGAGAATCAACAGGCAAGGAAAAGCCTGCTCTGTGTCTACGTTCACGCTTTGCACATTTCAAACCTCCCTCAGGAATTTCTGCTTTTGATTAACCTGCCAAGTTGCAGTTGAGAACAACTTTCAGGATCCCACCCAAAGGTAGAGCGGTTTATGCTGCTAAGCCTTTGAGGCTTTCTTTATTTTTCTTTTTTAGTTGTGCATACACAGGATTTTTGCCAATACAACATCTGGGAAATCCACATTTACCACTATTAATAACTCATATGGCCGTCTCCAGACTTGTTGGTAGCAGTAAATAAAACATTTGTTTTAATACACAGCGTGTAGCAGAATTATGTCAGTATGTCTCCTGCACTGCAGCACAGAAACAACACAGCAGGGAGACTAATAAATATCTTATCTTGGGTCCAATGTTGCTATTTGATTCATTGCAACGTGGGTGACTTCAAGGGTAATCCGTGATCTACACACAAAAGTGGCAGCTGCAGCGGTGGTGGCCCAGCAGGAGCCAGAACTGCATGTCCCCAAGGAATAAAATCATCTCCAGATTGCGGTGCATTTCCTTATCTTTCAGTTCTGATTGTGGCTGAATATCTGATAAGCAGAAGAATCTTTAATATGTATATGTGTGACATGTGTGGCAGAAATGAAGATGATAGCTCATCTTTGTGCTGCAGTATTACATGTGATAAATCTGCCAATGACACCTTAATATACAAAAATATAGACTAACTGTCACTATCATTTAATCTATAATGCAGCAATGCATTTAATGATGCTTTAAAAATAAAATAAATCATTTTTATTCCTAAATTAGAATTTTGACTTTAATACACCTGAAGATATGTGACATAATGGGTTTGAGCTGCCCATCATCATTACCATCAGGATCATGATCCTCATTATCATTGTCACCTTCACCATTAATATCTCTCTATATAAGTTGTGTGCCTTCATAAATTCATCAAAGGACAAGAATGGGTTACAGAGGATATGTAAGTGAGATATGGAGGAAGAGACGGTGCTAATCTACCATTTTAAAAACTGGTCCTTTGTTACTGGAGTTGCTGATAGCGAGGCGCTCTTTTGACCAATCAGCAGGCTGCAGTCTGTCTGGCTCCACCCACACAAACGTGCTTAAGTTACACCTCCCTATTTGTGCAAAAGTATAAGACAAATAACTTCACACTGCCACGCTGAACTGACACGTATCAGTGTATCCTTGATACTAAACACTAAACTTTCTGCAGCCAAACATGTGAAGTTCATGTCATTCACAGCACCAAGGACAGCTCAACATTTCCCACCATGAAATATTTTCCCATGAAATATCAATAATGTTATGTCTCAAAATGAGCAGCAAATGAAATAAGCAGCGAGTGGAACCATCTTTGGCGCAAACGATAAAAACCTCCTGGGAAGATGGTGGCTGTGGACATCAAACCCGGCCTGCTTCAGCATTAACACATATTAAAGCTAAAAATAAATCAATCAAATGAGCTCTGAGAGCTGCGCTTGCGTGCGCCGCTGGAAGGAAAAGCTTCCCGGCAGAAAATGTTTCACGGACGTGAAAGGAGCTCTATTAAACGCAGGCGCAAGAAAAACATCGTTACAGACAGGCCGCGCGTTTAACTGTCATTGTTTTTCTTCTGCTCCATTAACACAACGGAGCTGCCAACTCACGCGTCTGCAGGCTGCCAGACAGCGAGTATGCCGTATAATAAACAGGTTAAATAGCGTGCAGGATTAGAACCCCTCTCTCTTTAGATAAGGTGTATTACTTTTCAGCACCACTGACCTTGCAAGTGTATTGCCACCCCAGATTCTTGGCATAATGTGGTGCCTGTTCAACACATTTGTTATTTACTATTGTAGGGATATAATTTATTTCATGAAATTAAAATTGTCCCAGTGGGTGGTGAGAATATGAATCACCCCACAAGGATGGGATTAGCGAGCGCTAATGAAATACTGAGGGTGAAAAAAATGGTCAAAAAGCTGAGTCAACTGTGAGTCAGTGTGCATCTTGGATTCCACTCTGCTGTTTCCACCATTTTCTAGCCACAATTGAAAAGTGACATCTGAATCCCAGTTGTTAGATACACAAAGCATCCACAAAGGTCGGTGTGTGCTCTCACGCCACCAGGATGCGCGGGTGTGGCAATGAGACGTAGCCGCGGAGCTTCAATCTGGAGAGATTCGCAAAGGAATAAATGTCGAGTGACACTGCTGCCTTATTCAGGCTGAGCTCTCAGTCATTGACATTCTCTCCACCGTGTCACATGCCGCTGAGTGTCCTTGAAAGGCAAAAGTGTAAATGAAATAGCTTCATAAAAATGTGATCTGTCTTGCATTCCGAGGAAGAACACAAATGCTCATCTGTTGTCTGAGAAATCAACATAACAAAGCCTGCCTTCATCTTTTTTCTTGTTTCTTTAACATGGTTTTCTGAAGAAGTTTCCATGTTTGTCAACATGAGGGTGGAAAGTTTTATGACCTGTGCTGCCAATATAAAGGTTGTATACTTGGAGTGTAATTCTTTTTCTTCTTGATTCTTGATGCACAATTATTCATCACTGATCGAAGGACAGAAGCAAGGACAGGTACTTTTGGTGATGGTGTTAAAAAATAGTGATGTTGCAGTTTTAATCCAGAAGCAGGTTTTCCCACCCACTCCTGGACTTTTCAACAATAAAACAGGTTTGGTTTCTTTTTCTTTCTGCCTCGATTGCTCTTTTTTTTATTTTCGGCGTTGTTTATCTGTCCCCGTTTTTACACTTCTGCCCACCATGGCTCAAAAACAAACGCAAATAAACCCAGGAGCCTGCCACGAATCGATAAATATCAGCTCCCTTCACATTGCTGGAACTGATCCAGAAATGCGAGCATTATTTTAGAATTCACGGAGAATTGTTAAATGAGGTCTTCCGCATTTATCTCAGTTTGTCCTCCCATCCTGACCTGGGGAGGGATAATTAACTGCAGACAGCAGCTCCCCATAACTCGCCCTCTCGTTCTGCTCTGCTGAAAGGGAACTGTATTGTTGGTGTTATAAGCTCAGGATCAGCAGTGTTGGAGAGGAGGTCTGATCTCCGAGTGGATCGACTAATGAGATGCCTTAAAAAAGATGCAGCCCCGCAGCTACTCGGCAGGCAGACTCTCCGGGGAACTGCGCGCAAGGAACGCACAAAACGGTCAACGCGCTGCCGTTAACTCAGGCTGTCTCTTTGGCTAATGAGAGGAAAGTGGGAGCTAGCGGAACGGTAGGTGACAACAAGGTAATTTGTTTGTGTAGAGGCGCAAAATTGTCTCTATTCAAACAATACGTTTTGAAATTTGAATTTGAAAAGACTGTAATTTACATCCATATCATAGCGATGGTACACCGCCGCTCCTGGTTAGAGAGCACAGCAACACTGCCAAAGAGCCACCAAATGACCTATCAAAAAAGTCAGCCACATCCTAGAGTGACTCATTTATTAAACCAACTTGTTCTTGTTAGTAGCGCATCATCCCGTCACGCTGAGGCATCGCTGTGACAGACTGTGTGCAGTCTTGTCGCTCTCATTTACTCGTAAATGACTAGTTTCAGTGACCTCAGACTTGCTTTGTCACTGTGGGTTCCACTTTGGCCTATGGGAGGTGGGGGTGTTGGGGGGGTGGGGGGTGGAAACAGATTAATAAAGGACACATGATGTCACTCTTCTGGCGTGAGGAACAGAAGGCGCCGCAATCCCAGCTGAGCTCTGAGGCTTGAAGATTCCTCTATCTCCAAACAACATCTGCGTGAAAGGATACGTATCCCTGAACTTAGCCCCACTGCGAGCATTTGTATTTACACACCTGTTCAGGTTTGTGATTCGGCATTTGGCTCAAAGGCGTTGCAAAGCAACTCTCGTCTTCGTGTGTGAGTGAACAAAAATGTTGGGGCATTCTTGTAACTTGTGAGACTTTCACTGTTGTTAAACAACTTTGTTCTGCTGGGCTTCATGATACAATGAAATGGCTGGCATTAGATTATTTATTTTATTTCTCCATATCTTCATTGTGCTAGTGATTTGTCTATCTCTCAAATGTATTTTACTGTCTTTATTTGCACTACAATGTTCAAAATAAATTGACATCAATCAATCAGTAGTTGCCATAGATTCTATGGCATAGAATGTAACATTTTCAATGCTAAGAAAATGTGTGAAATGTTTTATTTCTGATGCTTCAAAATCTGTCGGTTTTCCCAACCTAATTATATATCAAACACACGCTGACCCTCTTTATGTTCTCGCTCTTTCTGTTTGACAGCCTATCAGTCCTGTTTTTATCTGCACACCGTGCGGTTCCCCCATCACATCCACTGCATTCACCTTCTGGAACAGTGGGAGCAATTAAATTGACCTTGAAAAACTGTTAATAATGTACGTTGAGATAACACATAATTAAGCCCAGATGTGGAGATTGGTGGAGTTAAAAAGCTGGAGGAATAATGGGCTCACGTGAGACCGCCGAGGTCATTTGGCTGAAATGAGACTCAACAGAGGATGGGTCCAAGTTTTCACATCATTTGTAGAGATTTAATTAGCATTTTTTTAATTCTGTAAACTCTGTCTGACGGGACTCCAGCATTGTCATGATGAGATGCATGATTGTATTGAGGCACAATTGTTCTTTAACTCCCCGGGGCATTATCTTCTAAACACGAATCATGTTGCGACAGGTACATGGAGTGCAGCGTGTAGACTGAATACAGCTCTGCCAGAGTGGCAATTGTAATCAGCAACAAGCAGACCCCCCTCGCAGGAGTGCGGGCGTGGGTTTGTTCTGCGTGGGTTTGGGAAAAGAACCTACAAATTGATCTGGGACCTGGTGTCCCTGGAGTTCAAGGTTCTCTGCTAACATGTCTCCTGTGTGTCCTCCTGTCAGCTGTGCTGCTCTCTGACTCTTAGGGTCCCAGAGTCTATTTATAGTCTTATTCCCATCAAAGTCGGGCCCTGGATCTGCCTCAGCAAGGACCTACAGGAGGAGACATCTTGCATTGTTTCTCATAAGGACTATAGCCCTCTGCTTTTATCTCTGTGCCGCAGCACAAACGATTTAACCTCAAACAGAAACTATGCGCACACATACGTTTTTGTCTTTCTTTTTTTTGTTTTGAGCTGCTGCAATGCCGTGGAGGAGGTGAGATCATTTTATTTTGTCTGAACAGGTTGAATCTACAAAGCTGTTAATCTGAGGAATCCATAGTTTTTCATCATTTCCTGGCCGTAGCGATCTACAGCAGTATATCTACACACTGAAAGAAGCCAGAGACTTCTTTAAAATATGGATGGGTGTGTGTATGAAACACAAGCTGCCCATGTACATATCAGGTTCAGAGTATATTACAGTATATTAATACCCTTATGATATGAGGTCAGTGCAAAAGTGTTGAAGCAGCAATATCTGTCTTTCCACAGTTTCATATGTGCCAGCTTCAAATCCCTTATATTGGCTGGAGGCTACACATTCACTGCCAAGGTTGCCGCCCAGTAACATCTTGAACGCAGCAAAATGCTGAGAAAATAAGGAAATACTGTCAGTGTCTCTGCAGAGCAACACGACACCGTGCACATACCAAACAGCTGTAGATGCTACACAGTCAGGAACCACAGGGAGCAAAACAGGAATAGTCCACACCAGCCAAAGACAGGAATGCTATCAAATGGGTTTTGGGACAATATAGCCCTTTTAGTGACCATCAGTGTTTTGTGTGGCTCTACTCATTTACCCTCCATCTCTTCTTTAATTAATGAGTAAGGGTGCTTTTGTCTGGATCTGTTTAGAATTGACTCCAAAAGCCTTTTGTGCATGGCAGGTCTGCTTTTTCGTGAGATGTTGAGGCTGATTCATGAGCACACTTATATTCACCTCAGTGCTGTTAGAGATGTGGAGTAGTAGAAGTAGTATTAAAAGTGAGGGAGCTGGTGATATCGTTTCAAAAATGATTACAACCACCAAAGAAATCTGCGGTAAAGGTCAAAAGGGACCTTTTGCTTGCCACTATTGCTGTCTCAGAGTTCTGTAAAGCCCTGTTAGAGGAAATCCTGAGCGTAACAGATAGTTTATGAATAAAGTTTAATTGAACTCTACCGATCTGGACTTCTTATTGATGAACTTCAAGTTGATATACTGCATAGTGGCGCCTATTGTACTGGGGTAAAAGAGGAACTGAGTGGCCAGACTTCAATGGCAGGATTACATGGATTGATCTTCCATCACAGCTACACTGGTAATTCACTCACACTGTTGTTTTTTTTTCTTTTTTTATCTTAATCTTCTTATCTAATATCTGTAACCATCTCAAACTGGTTTTTAATAAAACACAGCACAATGTATTTAATCTTGACACATTCGCATATTTCTTTTGATCATTTTAGTCAATAGTTTTCATGTCAAACAAGCCTGATAATAGACTGCACTATGACTACTACTAATAATACTACAAAGAAGAAAAAAAGAAGAAACTGTCAGAAAACATTCCTGTCCAGTGATATATCTGCCTACAAAGCAACAATTAAAAAAAAGTAACAAGCTAATTTCAAGACAAATATTCAGAATTAATATTAATTTGACATGATTACATTCTGAGTTGCTTCACTTGAGATATAAATTGAAGAAATTAAATCTGAATGGCTTCTCCTCATGTATATCTATACAAGAGGAAAATGTATAGCAGAACAATGTGCAGACTCATAAATGCGTTCATCATAACCACTTGTTATGGAGTCTTTATACAGGACAGAAACCAAATATCTGCAGAAAAGGTGGGAGGTCAGTGATGAAACACTCAATCCATCAGACAAATCGCTGGTTTATGGAGCATTTGCAATGAAAATGTCAAGCTCAGAGTAATTAATAATGAGCTGGTTGGTTATTACAGATACTAACAGTTGACAGCTCCACAACACAGAATCAGAATAAGAATAAAGGTTGATTTTTCTGCTGAATCGCGGGACATTTTCTCCCTCTTTGAGCATACCGGTTGTTAAGGGTTGAGTCTTGATCTTTGGAGTCGGTCAATATTATGGGGCTGCTGGCTGCCACAGCAGTTCAGCCTTGGGTCAACAGGGATATTAACATTCTCATA
Organism: Lagocephalus sceleratus; assembly: GCA_911728415.1. NCBI lineage: Eukaryota > Metazoa > Chordata > Actinopteri > Tetraodontiformes > Tetraodontidae > Lagocephalus > Lagocephalus sceleratus. The sequence goes on along the minus strand of CAJVRN010000211.1, from coordinate 4,492,787 downwards.
TTTCCTTCTGTTTTCTTGCTCAGCCACTCATAAAATATGATAGATATACAGACCAACCATGTGTTCACGCCTGACTCCAGAAAATGATGAAGAGGATAGAGATTCACATGCATGATGCAGTGCGAGTCCAACCACAACAGGAAAGGTTGGACCCCCTACCCCTCCCCCCACCAACCATGTTTGTGCAGCATGTCTGTATGATCACACGAGCTGTTTGTAGCGTGTGTCAGGGATCAGGAGAGATCAAAGGGTTAATTGACTGTTGAGCAGCCTTCCTGTAATGACTACACACCATCTACCGCAGGCTGCTGCTTGATGCTCTCGCCAGGGTCACCCCAGCTTGATTGGTGCACAGCTCGGGTGTCTTAAACCATCAGCTGAGGTTTGCCTTCAATTTACATGCTTTTGAATGATAATGTCCCAGTGAAGATAAACCCGATTTAGCAGCAGATTACAAAGTGAAGATAAACGCAAATTTATCTTCAAGTGCAAATCCTGAGCACTGTGGAAATGTGTGGGACTGACTGGGAATGGTGGAGTTATTCTGGTTTAATTGTGGCGTAGAATGGGTTGTCAAGCATTTAGTGCAGCAGGAGGGTCCCCCGTATGAGCCTGGTCCTGCTCAAGGTTTCCTATTGTAAAAGGGAGGTTTTGCTTGCTACTGTTTGTTTGTTTGAGGTTTGGATATTAAATTTTGATAATAACAGACACCATATGAATAAAGATGAATTTGAATTAATTCCAGCCCCTCAGATATTTGTGATCTGACTTTCAATCACAGTGCAACATGCACACAAGAAGTACTGCGTTACAATCAAAATTACAGAAGCTCTACAGTATAAATTAGTTGTGAGCTGTAATTGTATTTGTTAATGCTATTTAAGCAGCATTCTTAAGGTAACAGGGTCACAGAACACTGTTGTATTCTTCTTGTGCACCTCAAGTTTTTCATAATCCACTGCACAAACTTGATTCAGCTCAGTGGAGAGCTACGCACTTGTCACATTTTATTATTTGTTTAATCAACTTTCCAAACTCGACGGAGTTGCCTGTGCCCCATTTGTAAACTCATTTTATTAGAGAGTAAGAAGAATGTACAGAGCAGGGATCTATTTGGCAGAGGTAGTTAAATACAAACAAGATGAAACAGAACTCCATTACTTTATAATCATTGCTGCCTTCGCTTCAGGACTGGCATACCAACATTAGTTTATTTTTCACAGCTTCTCTTTTATCATCATTTTCTTTTGTAAATATGACCAAAAAAATTGAAGGGCTTTGTTCGGCATCAGGCCTCAAATAAACATAGGAATCAGAGACTAATTCATCAAAGACCCCTTTATTCAAATATTCAGTTTTTTCTATATATGCTGCATTCGGTGTCCACACTGCATATTGTAATCAACAGCACCAACTTTAGTTTATGTCGACAGTGCAGAAAGAACTTGGTGACTAAATATAATCTTTACATCTATACCATTTATATTCCTGTAAAACTTACTAAAAACTTTTTAGTTCCCTGATTGCTGCAACTATGTCCTGAAACCTGGAATTTCTACCTGCATTTGGTTCCTAAGGTTTTCTTCATCCATCCTGTATAACTTGTGTCCAAGTTCTAAATTACAACTCACTTACAAGGGATTTGATGGAATTTCTATTGGTCATAATCTCTTTAATCTGCTGAACACGTGTCTACAGCAAACAGTCATTAATGCTGCTGCACCTCTGTATCTGTGGAAGAGCTTGCACGTGTGAATACCAGCATATCTATAATCCTGGGGACTGCCACAAGTGCGGGAGCGAGAGGGAATTACCATCTGTTAGTCTTCTGCTAACATCCAGCGCGGCACTAACCATCTTCCTCATGCATAATTACCCTGACACACACTCCAGGAGGCTGTTTTCTTTTTTTCCCGACAAACTTGCCTCGTCAAGCCCGATTTAGCAGCAGATTACAAAGTTGGATTAACACACATCACAGCATCAGGAACCCCCTTACACTAGAAGACGTCAGGTCAGTGCAGAACGACTTCCCCTCAAGTATTTTGACTAGATTCTGTGGCAGGATGAATCACAAAAGCCCATTATGGGTGAATGTTCTCTTAATCATATGCATGACATCCTTTTCATGTTTTGAGCAACTTTCATATTTTTTAATATGCATCCACAGAATCCCAGTTCTTTTATTTTAAAAGTTAATTATGCGCTCATATATAATTCAAATTTAGATTTGGTTTCATTAGGTTTGAATGACCTGCCCACACCTACACAGACTGCATCTGACTTTATTTGACTGCAGGTTTGATACTTGGCATTTATATGATGTCATCCTTTTATTGGTAATAATAGCCATAAAGTACATTGCAGTAATGGAAGAAGTTGTCAGTGGTTGGGTGAGTGGGTAATATGGCGTCAGTCTGTCGTAAAAATTGTTTGTATTACTCAACAGGTAGCTATGTGTGTCGATGTGCTAATTCAGTAGTTTGCCATCTGCTGAGGCTGATGACAAATTGAACATTTTTGTCTTTAAATTGTCTTTTTAATCTTTGCATCCCCTTTCCTTGTTTTTTTTCTCTCCTTCACATCACAAGACTGGAAGAGTGAGGTCAGCCTGGTAGATCCAGTTGTAAAATTTGGGGATGGTCTAAAAGAAAATTGCCTGGAAAAACAAAATGTTGGTGAAAAACTTTCTTCTCTTGTCTTTTTCTTCTTACCTAGATTTAAAGTGGATTAGACAGCTGCAGGTTCAGTACAATCACCTCACCTTTATTGCTCAGTGCTATGTTGCTTGTTACATCTGACGTTAAAGGGCAGAAAATGACCCAGTGTGAATGAGAAATGTGACCCCTGCATCAATCTGTCTGTGTCATGAACCTTTCTGTTATATAAAACCTGGTTAACAGTCTTTCTTTTTTTCTTGTGTAACAGCATCCAAGCACAAACAGAAGGCTGACGAGATCCAAAGTGCCTCGCACTAGCGCAAAGAAGCAAGGAAGTCTTCGACGAGCTTGGTTTCTCTCACTGACAATTTCAAAAAGCTTTCCCATCTACAGATCTTCATTCTGCATAGTTTTAGCCCCTTTAATACTCTGTTTGATTCCTCAGTGAAGTGCACACAGCCAGCAGAGAAACAGAGCGCAGTGGCAAGGAATGGTATCCTCTGCTTTTAATCTCCTTTTGCTCTCCTGGTGATTGGTATTTTGTGTTTGTAATTACCTTTTAGAACATTTTCTCCTCTCCTCTCTCGCTCCTGGAGGTGGAGGTGGAGGTGTGGTGTGCTGTATCTTGCCCTGAGCCTGCAGGAGGCAGCCCGTTAGGGCTCTGCACTCTCTGGGATGTTGATATACTGATAGCCCGAGGAGATTTTCTGCTGCTGTTTGGAGTTCTGTTTGGCTCGTGTCTGTCATGCACGCGCGCGCGCGTACGTGTGTGTTCATTTGCAAAAAAGTGATTTCAAGCCTTCATTAGCATATGTAAGACTTGTACGAACATGTGTGCACATACCACATGCAGAAAGTGCCCGTGCATGTTTCCCTCGCAGAGGTGTGTAGATATATAAACGACTCATTAATTCAACCTCTGCCGAGCTTCCGTGATGAACATGATATTGATAGATGGGACAGGAGGGGTAAAACCACCGCGCTCTCTCCAGCCTTCATCTCTCTGCGCCCACTACGCACCTCTCTCTCGCTTGCTCTCCCACTGCCTCAGCATTTGGAGCCAACAGCAGCATTAAGAGTGAGGGATGACAGCGGTTTCACACGCGGAAGAGAGTGGAGGCAGCAAAACATAATTGCAGGATAAGAGGGGGAAAAAATCACTCTCTCTCACACACACACACACACACACACATGCACACACACACACATGCACACACTCTCATACACACACATGCAGAGGAAGGAAACAGGAGGTAGCTGAAGGCTTCAGCAGCAGGTCCACTGGCTGCATTGAGACATGTAGGAGGAGGTGCTCTGTTCACTGTTCCATGTCCGACTCAGTCCTCTAAGCACCTCCCCTCTCCCTGAATGCTCGCTCCCTGACTCTGCGGTTGCTGATGGGCTGGCTGGAATGACCACGGAGAGTGGGAGACACAGGGAAATGCACTAGACGCGGCTGCTCGCTGGGAGGACTCTCTGATCCTCTGATCCCTCCTCTTCCACAGACGCCTCTGATATGCTCCACAGATGCATGCCCACAGAGAGCATGGCTGTGCAGACAGAGGGTCTTTAAGAAGAAAAGCCACGGAGACGAAGACCACCACAGAGACGCGCAGGTAAGAGGCACCGCAGCTGAGGGCTGCTCTCAGGTTTTCCATTTATTCCAGTGCTGCAGATGTGAAGGAATTAGCTCCTGATCACCTGGGGCTTAAATGTCTTCTCTGATTGTCATCTGTTGGGTCTGATCATTTGCTGAAGGTCTTTGTCTTGCATACCGTGCTGCTGTGCTGCATGGCCATTGATTAGAAAGCACATGACTCTGTGGATGAGCGCTGTGGCAGCATGATAATGAAATACGTCTCCTGGAGGACATGGTCCGATATTCATCTGTCGTCTGGGGAACGTCAGTGGGAATGAAGAAAGTACAGCAGGGAGGCGCCAGAAGCGTTGAAGAGGGATGAAGTGACAGGGAGGGAGAGGGAAAGTGCTTTTCTAAATGTTTGGCGTGAGTGTCATGAGCGCTTCTGCTATTTATTTATTTCGCTTTGGGATCATTTCACTGGACATTTTCTCAGTAATCCATTCATGAATCACATTTCCATCCATCCCTCAAACATTCTGCTGGTTTTTAAATGATCCGCTCTGCTGTCGGTTATGTCAGTATAGGAAGGAAGGCGATGGGAAGATCGAAACTGTAATTTGCAATATAATTAGACAGAATGCATTAGGATACTCTGTGATACAGACCTGCGCAACACATGAACATTGATGGATGTAACGGTTCTGTAGCTGCCTTTGAGATTTTACTGTCTGTCCCTGCAAAAGCAAAAAGGTCAGTTTGCCACCCCTTCCAACAGATGTTCCACCCCACAACCCTCCACTAAGCCTCGTTACATGACTCTGAAATGGTTATTGTGCTTCTCTCCTTCTGTGGATGTCAAAGACCTGAGCCGCAGCAGCACCAAAGTGCATTTCAGAGATTGGTCCGTGGTCCGATGTGCTTATTCAGAGGTGCCCGTGGCTGAGAGAGATGAGCTGTCTCATGCCATCGGGTGAAGCATACATCACTGAATACGGGGCCACGGACCAGGAAGGAATCAACAGATGGAGGGCCATTACTTAAATCACCAGGCTCCTCTGATGTGGAGCCTGGCCGTACAGGTCCTGGAGACACCGCACGGAAAGACACCGAGCCTCGTCTTGGCCACCTGGCAAGATGAGAGCATCCCCTCACCTCCAGAACATCAACATATCACCTATTTTATTTTTATTACAGCAGGGTGTAGTCACTAGAAATGAGAAAAAAGCCACACAAACAAATTTGTGCTTGACCAAAAGTTGTTTCTTGACGCGGTAGTTTGCAACAAAGAATATAAACCCAGCTTCTGATCTAAAGCTCTTGAAATGTTTTAAAGATACAGTTGAGAGTCGGGAGAGGGGCGTATACACATTATCAGGAATGCCAATATGGACAGTGGCTTCCCTTCTGTCCTGAGATGTGAGATGTCACTTTTGTGTTTTCCTTCCATTTCAACCACAAATAATTCAGCCCACCTTAATTTCACCCAAAGGTTTTTTTTTTTGTTTGTACTACCCATGTGGCTGAAAGACACCACCGGCTACTGAAAGTGTTTGGAATCATTACATATTGTTACGTTGGTGTTTTGACTATTATTCAGCTCAAATGACATTTCTGAAAGAGGTCACAACATGTAAGTTGTTATGAATAATTGAGTTGGTTTCAGCAATGCTGCTGAAGTAGATACTGCATTTCATGTGTGTGGTGTGTATTTTAGTCAACATTTTTCTTTGCACATTATTGCTAGGTCCTACTATGAGTAGCAAAGTTTGTATCAACACCATTTAACGGCACAGCACACTTCTTTGTTTCTCTAATTTGTGTCTTGGCACACAACTGAGTGAACTAGTGCATAACTATTTTTACATTGCTCTTTGTTTTCGTGGCTTGTCTAAATGTGTTACGCAATTACACAGTCAAAAAGCTGCATAAAAGTATGATGGGTTTCGATGTCTGCTGAATGGGTGTGCTGGTTAATTCTTTTTTAACCAGCTTCCTTTAATTTCATTATGATTACATTTTTAGTAGAGTGCCAGACCAAATAGGAAATCCTGCTCTAAGTATTTAAATTCAATCCCATCGAAGTGAATAGCTGGATGCATTTACAAGTGATAAGAACCAACTTGGAGGACATTAAATTTAGGCTAAAATACTATAAATTACCCCCAACATTTTCCTCTGCTGGTGTTTATCTTCTTTTCATTCCATTTACTTAAAGCAGTCTGTTTTCTGCCTGCTTTGAACTTATTATATAATATTTATGGATGTCAACTGATTAAGAATGTAATCAGATTAATCAGGGTAGCTGTGGATTAATCATGAATAATCACAATTCAAAATGTACTGGAGAAATTTTAAAAAAAATCTTTATTCAATGTTTAGTGAATGGATAGATAATTAACAAATTAGGATGTGCATTTTTAATTAGGTGCTACATCTGAACCTGAACCCCATACTGCAGATATATAGATGGTCCTTCAAGTTCATAATGCTTTTGTGAAATATACATTCCTTCCATCAGTGTGTGCAAATTGATAAGGACTTATTAAGTGTCCACACTTTTTCTTCTCCAGCCCATGAAGATGTCCACTGGGTTCTTTTTGTGTTCTTTGTTTTCCCCCAGTGCCTCGGCACCAACGTCCTCCAGATTCTGTTTGCTACAGCACCAGTGTGGCAGATTACTTTAACATGATTTTGCTTTCTTAATTATCCCTGTACTCTCCTCAAGGGTTCTCATTTGGCTTTTGTTTAAGGTGTCAGAGAAATAAGTAGACAAACAAGCACCTTTACAAGCTTGACCAAAGAAGTCATTTTCAAGCATAAACTCAATCATCATTAAACTAAACACAAATGTTTGACACGCTAAACCTAAATGACAACCTTACCTAGTCTTAAAGATGTGTAGATAGATAGATAGATAGATAGATAGATAGATAGATAGATAGATAGATAGATAGATAGATAGATAGATACTAGTGTTGTTACTGGGAGAGTAAATAAACATTGGTCTTTTGTGCCTCTGCCTCTCAGAGATTCATGGTTCTGCAGCAAAGCAGCTTGGTGTGATGTCATTTCATGACTTGGCCCAGATCCCAAGTTATCAACAGAAAAAAAAAGAAGAAAAGGTGCAAGGGAGAAAAAAATAAATAAATAAATGCTCTGACCAGCTCCTGGACTTAGAGACATGAAGGCTGTTTTCACAATGTCACAGTGAGATGGCAATGCCTGTCACTTGTTACATCACCGATGGACAGACAGACTGACTGACAGCATTTGTGATGCAAATCCATGCTACGTCTCTGTGGGATATTAGTCATTTCAATAATTTAACCACATCATGACACAGACAACCAGGTTGGATGTGTCAAGTTATCATCCTCCGCTGAAAGGAAAGACTCAACAAGGATGATTATATTATAGGGTGAACACATGCAGGATAATGGTTGGATGAATTATGAACGATGACAAAAATCATGTCCATAACAGACAGATGGTGCTGGCTCAGGGTCCAATAATGTCTGTGCCCATCTGAGACCTCGCAGCTACAGCTGGAGGCACTCTGAGGTGCTGCAGCACTCACAAACAGCAGAGTCCTTTGGAAGAACATTGGCATTGTCTGCTGCCTGCATGCTATCATGATCTACAATCTTAAATATGTATGCCGCGTATACACACGCACACACACACACACACACACACACACACACACACACACACACATGCATTATCACATTGGTATCATTCATGTATCTACATAATACATTACACAGATTCTTACCCTAACCATCCTAATTAAGTCCCTCACCCTAACTTTAATCACATAGTAACATCAACCCTAAAACCATGTCTGAACCCTCAAACAGTCCTTTACAGCTGTTGGCCCCAGCAAAATGGCCTCATTTTGCAAATATGTCCCCACTTTTCTGGTAGAATGAAAATCTCACTATGTAGTCAATGTGGGAACACACACACACAGACACACACGCGCGCACACACACACACACACACGCAAAATCTCATTAGTGCTACAATCACACTGATGATTTTTGTTTGTTTCACAGGACACAAACAGCCATGGGCCACATAGCTAATTACAATTCTAACTGTGGTTTTAATGCCCTCTCCTCTGTCACAACAATGCACCAAAGAGTGCTCTGAAATATCTAAAGCCTGCATCAGCAAGTGTATACACACACACATACAAGCCACGTATAGAAAACAGATGACTGCAGAGTTTTCTGCAGCACCCAGACTCACAAGTGTCAAGAAGAAAAACATCCGAATTCTGTAGTTTTTGTCCATGGTAGCAAACACTCTCTTTTTTCCCTCCCTTTTTTTCAGCTGAGGACAGTTTTCGAAAAATAGCCATGGGGAAAGATGCACACACAGAGAAAAACATTGCAGGAGGAGATGGAAGAGTCTGTTTTTTCTTGCCTCTTCTTGTTGTCTCTCTCCTGTAAGCCACACTCCGTGTCCACACGCGTGGAAATCCAGAATGGACTAAATCTTTCAGCACAGTAGTACTTTTCACCAAAGGAAGTGGACTAAACCACATATTTGCTTAATATTTCAAAAGAATTTAATGGACTTCTCCGTCTCTTGCTCTCACTTGGCATCACTAAGATATCCCACCTTTCTCCTCAAGTGGCCCTGATGTCTTTCTTCTCCAGATCAGGTTCACATGACACATTAAAACGTCAACCAGCTAACATTCGAAAGGATCAAAGCAGGACGAGCAATGGGAAAGATTTTTGGTTTAATTGGAGGGACAAAAATGTCTCTCAGCCCTTGTAGACAAGGCATGAATCTATATTCACACACACTTTAGGTTAAACTTTACACAAATACTTTTCTCAAGTAAGAACAAACAGTCTCAGTCATCCCTATTAGCGAGCTCTGTCCATTATTAATTTAAAGCTGTTTAAATAGTGAAACAAAGCAGCTGCCTTTGGATAAAGGAAATAAAAAGGAAGGGGAAAAATTATTGTGATTCTGATGCAAGTTAGAGAAACAGATGGAGCCAAGACGAGGGACGCACATAAGGATATGGCCCTGAAGTTGATTGATGGTCTTGATTTCTTTCCCCTGAGAGAAAACAAATGTGCTGCAGGCGAGAGAAAGTGGATTTGAATTTGAGATGAAGTTTTAAAAAAATAATAATGTAAAAATGCTTCAATGATTTGGGGCCAAAATCCCGTCTGGGTAAGGGGAGAGAAAGTGCCTGGCTTGGCAGTGTTGTGCTGGGTTTTTTCGTTTTTTTTTTACCGGAACTATCAAACTGCATTAGACGCAACGGAGAAGTAGAGTATTTAATTTTATTAAAAGTCTAGCGCTCCTTTTGGGTCACTGTTGAACAGGCTCAGTACTAAAGAAAGAATTAGATTCTGCATTTTACAGTAAGCAGTCTGGAAGAGAACATGATCTTTTGTTAATCAATACTGCAGGTCCAAAGATCTGAGAGCTCAGCAGATCAAACAGATATAGAACTATTATATAAACGGCAACAAGAAGGAAAATGAGGTTCGCCAAAGTGTTCCACTTTTAGGCGTACAAGCCTGTGTTTACAGAGGAATGTTCAAAAATACAAACACTACAACAGCTCAGCCTCATTTTCAATTCAGATTTTAAAAATCCCGCAAGTGAAAGCACAGCCCTGTTTTCCATCACAGGGATTATCTGCTGAAGAGAGAGGAGAGGAGGAAGAAAAGGGAGGAAGTGAAACAAAGAACTGCACTTTCATCAAAGAAATTCTTGGGATTTTACCCTGGAATAAATTGTCAAAGTCCGAGGAAGCTGTGACTAACTGTCAGACATTTCCCCCCTTTCTCCTGCACCTCTAAAGCTGACGGATGATGTCAGCACTCTGCGCTGACATTACCTGAATGTTATCAGGTAAAAACAGGCTTCTGACACACCTAAAAACAATCCCATTAAACTAAATCTCGTGCTCCTAATGCAGACACAACCCATATCTTACATAAATATTCACACCTTTTCATGGAAGTGAAATGCTAAAAACTGGATGTTATCATCCTGATGAATGCATAACAGGGATACTGAAACACACACACACACTTCCATCTTTGTAAGGATTTTCATGGATATAATGCATTATCCAGGTCTCCATCACATCTAAACCTACCTTGAGCACAATTCTGACCTCAACCCTTAAAACCAGGTCTTATCTCAGGCCAGAACAGCTTGCCCTTCCTTCATGACTGTCCTCACTTTGCTATTGAAATTCAGAATCTGGTCTTCATTATGTAATGTCTACAAATACTCACAACCCCCCTCACACACACACACACCACACACACACACACACACGCACACACACATTGATGCTACTTATTTAATTAAATACAGGTTTATTCATTTTTTATGTAAACAGTTAAGGTATGTCTGACCTCAATGACAGCAAGGTGTTGTAATTAGTATAATTTAATTATATTTTTCTCTACAGAGAGGAGTAATAAATAGCCTTATTGAAATAACAAATGCACTTCATACTGAGACAAGTTTCATGATGAATTCCATCCATCCATTTTCTGTTAATCACTACGTATTTCTAACCAGTGTCAAAGGAGGTATTGGAGTACAGCACTCACTGGGTCGGGAGCAGGAATAGACCCTGGACAGGTCATTAATCCATCACAAGAAACCCACCAGTTTCACTCACACACTTAAACCAAGGGGATGTTTAATACCTGGACAAAGAGAAAAGAGAACATGAAACTCTGCCACCTCTGTGCTGCTCTGTTATGATGAACTATTCCATTAATAGAGTAAACATAATCACACAATCTTTGGCAGATTCCTCATCTAATATTAATTCTTATATATTAAAAACAACAGTGAACATCAACAACAAGGACTCTAGCCGTGGCTCTCTCCTGGTATTTGTGATCTGTTTGAGTGAATAAATCTGAAGAATGAGCCTGCGTCATGCTGCTCACTCTCTGGAGCCGAGCTGACAGATTAAAACCTTTCTGTAATACAGACCTTCACTTCAAACAAGAACCAGGGGGGCAAAGTTAAAAGCCAGTTCTTGTTCCACGTTTATTCTGCTTTTGGAATCAAATTGCCAGTTGTAAATACCAAAACGCCCAACTCCCCAATTCCAACTACAAAGCCCAGAATGTGGAACTAATACTATGATAATATTTGCAAAATGATCCAGAGGACAGTCAGCAGCTACTGTGCAAAATAGGCTGTGATATTCTGTGTGTCACATAAAGATATCCGATGATTTTTGGTCAGATAAGAATTATAAAAAAGTATAATCCATAATCCTGCCCCTGTTTCGTGTGTAAAGAATAATAAACAAGTGTCTTATTTTGGACACAGGCATACTGATGTATATTTTGTATTTGTAGTTAACTATACACTTGTGGCACATGCTGAGCTCCTACATGAAATGGCCTCAGTCTGAATTAGATAACTGACCTTATGAACCATTTTTAAGCCTTTTAAATTCATGTGCAGACTAAATGACAGTACACAGACTAGTATATAAAAAAGGTATAAATCCTAAAATTTTATGAAAAAGGGTAATTCCATATCTCATGCCCATATTTCATTCTTCTTCTTCTTCTTCTCTCAGTGGATTAATGACTGACTGGAAGGCATCTTATCATTAAATGTCCCAGCTAATGTTCTGCCTGCTTCACCAGAGGTGATTGTAGGTTTATGTCAAATAGTTCTGACAGCCTGCGAAGCTGCAGCAGATTTAAGAGGTCAAAAAATACAGCAAAGTCCTTGAAAGAAAGAAAAGGAATCCAACTTTTCCACACTTATTCATAGTACATCAGGGGAAAAGACACACACATACACACACATACACACACACACACACATACACACACACACAATCTGTTGCAAAGCTGAGAAGAATGTGGACTTAATTCGCCGCCAAGTTTGTCAACACAGACAGACGATGGTGCTTTCATGCACAGCCCTGCAAGATTCTGGTGTCAACATCTCCGCGCATGAGATACAAGACAACAGAGCTCCGATTAGCCGCCGAACGCGACTCTGTCAGGTCTCCTTTGGTTCTGGCTGCTCATTTGCTCGTGAAGCTGAACAGTTTTACAAAACACACAGACTGGGGTTTGCGCGCGTCTGCAGGCTGGTTTCAGGGGATGTAGCACTCAGCCTACAGGTCTATTAGCATGCACACAATATGTCGACTGCGTCTGTGCTTGAGTAAACACACAGAAGCCCGCAAGGAGTTATTACAGTCAAAGAGATTCTTCCCAGCCCTTTTAATGTATGCACTGTCTGTCTTTTTTTGTTTTTTTCCCCCTCCCACTCACACACCCACACACCCACACACACCCACTCACTCACACACACACACACACACACACACACACACACTCATACCGTGATTGTGCAGAGGTGCATCCTTTCTCTTCAGAGGAGGCAAATTTAAATTTTTTATGGATTCAGACTCTTTGAGGAAAATATTGAAGTGGCTTTCCTGAATACTCATGGCTCTCCACCCTCCCACCTCTACAGCTCTATAACCCAGAGGGAGGATGCAGCCCAATATGAACATTTAATGTAATTGGACACACTAAACTCGGTTTTATGCAGAATGTGTCCTTGTGTAAATACAGCTCTGCATTGTTTGAATGGCTGGTGGAGATTGAAACACAATCTCTGCACTGAGTATGTTGTAATGGTATATTTATGAATGTCTTGGTGGAAATATCTTTAATTCAGTGGCCACGCTTAAACATCTAAACCAGAAAATGCTGCTTTGTTTACGGCATCTCTTTGTCCACTTGAGAAGTAATTGAAAACAAACACAGGGCTGTTTTTACAAGATGAGATTGTGCTTCTTTGTTTGCACAATGGAGACATTTGCAATTTCTAAATTATGATTTAAACAATGCAAACAGCTGCTCCTCTTGTGCACACAGTACGCGGTCTGAATGATATTCATCATCTCTGACCATCCATATTCCCTCACTTAGTGAAGAGCTGCTTATTTCAGGACCTCTGGTCTGGTCTGTTGAGTTGTGTTATTATGTGTCAGAAACAGAGAATCAAATTGTCCATAATAAACAGCATGAAGAGGCTTAAAACGCATTATACGCTGTAATTTTGAGAAGATGGAGATGTGAGGGATGTGCAATGGCCTTTTATTTTCATATCTATTGTAGTTAATAACAGTTTTACAGTTACGTACATTCTATAACAGACATGACAGTAACAAAATATTGTAGCTTTATTTTTATCCTGCAGAGAGTAATATGTGACCTGACTATCCAGAGACACACAATGACTCGTGCAGGATCTTGAGTCAGACACCTTTGACATTTTGGAAGTCTTGACATTAGCTTGAGCTCACTGCCAGAAAGGATGTATGTCTTCAGTCATACAGTGTTTATTCTTTGGGGGTTAATTAAAAAAAAGAGCAGAGGCTGGAAATCAGTGGTGTGGACATGTATTTGTTCAAATTCAGACCTGATGTCAGTGTGAGCAAAACATAAGAATTTAAGTCAAATCAGGCAAAGCATCTTCCAACTCTTAAAATCTCTTTAAAACTGTCCATGCAGACCAGTCCCTTCAACTTCCTTGGCATGCTAATTAATGGATTGCAGGTAAAATGGCTGACCCGCACTGCAGCAATAGGGAATTACCTTTTTTTGGTGAAGCACTGGCCAGTAATGTAGGGCCCTCGACACCTGCCAGGAGACCGGCTCTGTGATTAATACTCTCCGAGTGTTTTCTGTGAGTGGAACAAGACAGATGTGTTCCTGTTGCAAACCCCCGGGTCTATTAATGTTTACGTGCAAAGAAAAGAAACAACAGCTACCCAAGGCTTTTAGCCTTTCCTTGTTGCATTTGTGAAAATCATTTATTTCCTCTGGCAGAAAAAAAAAGGAAAAAAAAAAAAACACCCACGCTCTACACTATTTATTACTCATTATTAAGAACAATGGAATCTTGGTAAAAGTGCTTTTCTGTTTTATACTTACAATTATGTAAGTATAAGCACAATTATGCTTCTTAGAACCATTTCAATTAAATGTTCCCGTAAAAATAAATTGTCAAATTCGATCATTGGTGCAGTTTTTTTTGTTCTTGTGCACCACTTAAGCATTTGGGTGTTCTACAGTATATTTGTGGTTCAAGGATGATGACAGGTCATATCTGAAAAGGCTGATGGGCGTGGCCAAAATAGCAAAACATCCTTCATGTGATGTTGAAGAACCATTTTAGAACAGGAGTTTTTGTTTTTTTCTCAGACACGGTGCTACTGTGAAGATGTGAGGATTCAGGTAGGAAAAGGAAAGGCTGAGACTGAAGACAAAAGAATGATGGTGTGTGTTGAAAAGGGAGAGACAAGTAGCTCAGTGGTGCCGCAGAAGACACAAAAGAGAAACTCTGCTCACATTAATGTGTTGGACCTGCTGAGCCCTATGCAGGAGAATGAGCACGACTATAGGAGAGCCTTGAGGAAAACTTCGGCAAACAAAAACCACTGGAGAGAGCCAGAAGAAGGAGAGGAAAAGTTCAAGGATCTCGCTGAGGAAGTTCAGAATCAGGATGAAGAGCCCATGAAGAAAGATGAAGAATTCAGTGATAAAGAAGACTACTTTAAGAAGCAGCGGAGTAAGCTCCATTAGCACCAAGAGAGAGCTTAATGGCGAGCTCAAAGAGAGAGAGAGAGAAAGAAAAGCATGGAGGAGAGGAGGAAGAGAACCCACATCAGTAAAGCAAAGGGCAAAAACCTATGAACTATACAAACAAAGATATGATGGGAAAAAATGTAATCAAATAGAAAAACAGCATTGGCATAAATATAAATATGTTTAAATGTGTATGTGTAAATATTGATGAGTTTGTGCAGGTGTAGATAACTACAGTTCAGTCCATTGAGGAAGGAAGCTTCTCTTCATTATCTCTGTTTGAGCCTTCAAGCACCGGTAACATCTCCCTCAAGGTGACAGTGCAACCAGTCTATGACAGGGGTGGGTGTGTGCTTTCAAGATCCTGGTGGCCCTAGTTCTGTAAAAGTCCTGTAGGTGCAGTTTATTGTAAGTATTTTGTCAATACATCAATCATTTTGCCCTTGTTATATCATATAAGTTTAATAAAGTCATAGTAATGGTCTGTCAAGCTTGAAAATGTAATAAAAACTGGCTCTGTAAATTACATTTCAGAATCGATTTCTTCAATATGCTGGCAAAAAAATATAGCCCATAAATTATGCAATTATTGAATGCAAAAATCAGAATACACAATATTGGATGTCAGAGGGGTGTGGGTCTGTACATGAGGAATCACTGCTGTGAATGAGGAAACTGCAATCTGTAGAGTTTTCTGTTGCAACAATCCCTCTTGTGTCTAAATTTGGCTCAAGTGCTTTTATCCAGCTGTGGTTCACAATCCCAGCCGCTGCATTTCCCCCAGAAACACAATGGGATTAATTATGATTTTTGCCAGAGATGCATCCAAAACCCGCATGTTCCCACAAAAAGGTTTCCTGAGCATTGTTAGTAGACCATATTTTGTTGCCGTGGAGTTAAACTGATAATTAAAGTATTTAAAAATGTAAAATACACACACAAACACACACACAAACACACACACACATACATACACACACACCTCTTCCTGTTTATCAGCATAGTAGTGAGACTTTCTCGCTTCACTATCTCAGAACCAGTCCATCAATGTGTAGTCTGCTTCTGTGGGCCCTTGGAGATGAGCTGTGGTCAGGAGCTGGCAGCATGACTGACAAGCGCGCCTGTTAACAAGATTCCTCGGCCAGGAAAACTTGAGGAAACACGTCCAGCTGCACAGAGGTTCCAGCAGTCGGGCGAGCTAAAACGGCGGAATGCCAAACAGACAGGGCTCTGATGTGGAGGAGAGGCTGCTCCACATGTTTCTGTCACGCTCTAACCTTCGGTCTCCCTCCTCTTGGGAGGTAAACCGGTGATGGGTGCTTGTGGCCATTCCTCCTCGGGCCTTTTCGGGTGTTGAAGCCAGACAAGTCCTCATCCAGCAGTTGCACACAGAGCATGTCCTGCAGCTGTGGCAACTTGCTTGGTCAGCCTGCATGTGTGGCACTTGGTTTATTACAGTAAAACGTCTGGTCCTTCGCTTCAGCTCCCAAAAAAGCTGTTCTGTGTCCACCGAGCATCCAAGCCACCCAGCTGGAGACGTCATTACAGAGGACATTGCACAATGTTACATCCCTGCGCCCCCACAGGTACGACAGGGGCTTTGATGGGTATTGTCTCAGAAAAGGTCAGAGGATCACCGTTGATTTAATTTTGCTCACGAGATCTTGATTGAATTAGGCTTCTGATTTGATTAGTATTGATTCGGAGGCAGCGGCACAGCGGTGCAGTGTTTAGCACTCTGATCTCACAGGTAAATCAAGGTTTGGATGATTTGAGCTTTGGTTCTAAAATGAGGTCCTGTTGTATGTTTCCTCCCAACATGAGGACATTCGCTGATGAAGGGCATACGTCATCCGTGGTGTAACCCCAAATCTTCGTTGGGAAGCGTTTCTCAGTGCCATGGACTGCACTGATCGATGTCTTTGCTTATGAAGGCTGCAGCAGCTGCAGATACTCTCAGCATAAAGGGAAACGTATGAAAATTTTGCTTTTGGATTTCATGAATCAATGTCAGATTATTCAAACTAAGATTGATTGCGATTGGAAAATCAGTTTGCTGACGTGTGCCGTGCCTCAGAAACAACTTTCAGAGAGGAGATGACACAAAAACTTCTCGTCAGGGGTTTTGACAGACTGTAAACACTGTCACAAAGACGGCCTGCCAACATGGTGATAAGCTGCGGAGGGACGGGGAGCCCAACTGTGTTTTTACTATATTTATCACCAATGGAAATTTCCAGTGAGCTGCGGTTAGTTCGGCACCTCCGGGACTGATGAGCTGTCATCTTTATTGTCTTTTGATGCTGGAACTTTTGTCTCAGCCAGTGATGAAAAGTGGCATCAGAGTGCATTTGAGAGCTGACATCAGAAGCAGAAACTGTTGCAGTCTCACCGGGGGGAGCGCCTGACACTTACTGTGACATGACCCAACAGCTAAATCTCTGGTTAAAGAACGCAGCACCCAGAGCTGGACGTGGTTGCTGCACTTTCATACCGACTCAGCTGGGATTTTATCCACAAGTTCCAGTTTGTCAATATTCCGGAGCGGCCTTATTAGTTATTTCTTAAAATTAAATTAAAACAGGGAAATCTATGCGTATATATTATTATATTATCTAAAAGTCACTCGTGTGTGTGTGTGTGTGTTTGTGTGTTTTATGTTGGACATTTAAGGTCAAAGGACAGGATGATGGAACCTTTCAGATTATAAGATATACATATCTTTTACAGCAGCCTTGGCAACTGTATTTTAATAAAAAATGAACTTCCTTTTCTAAAGTCATGCCAAGTATGAATGAAATTAAATCTGCTCTTGGAGGAAAATGACAAGCAGGCCAAGAAGGAGCTATTTAAATTTAGGGAGGGGTCTCTGGGTAAATGGACAAAGCCATGGCTCTTTATTCAAGGTGACTGTTGGCTAAAGTAAAGCCTTCCCTCTCTCAGGGCAGCTCCCGATTTATAAGTTCCTGGCTTAAGTATAGCAATGCTCTGGAATTATTCTGTCTATCCTCTCCCCTCCTTTGGTTGAAATTCCTGCTGCTCACCTTCAAATTAACACATAAAAATGAGAAGATACAATCCCCCTTTCTGTTCTGTCCACTGTGGCCTTTTAGAAAGAGATTTGAAGTGTTTAATGTTCTTCTTCAAAGCTTCTGATGGCCGTGCCCCACCCTAAGTGTCAGAGTTAAGGACTTTTAGTTAACATAATGGCAAACTTCTTTTGAAACTTCACCCCCTGAGTCATGTGCTACATATTACTCGGAGCTTTTTGTTTTTAACTCCAGAGTTTATTACTTTAGAATAACTTTTTTATGCCCAGCAGTGTTAGAAGGTTGTTTTTCCCTGATTAGTTCAACACTCAGACATCAAAGGTCCCCTGGTCCAAACCCTGGCCTGCCTCTTTGACGTCTTCATGTATTGTATCTCTCGAGCAATTTGCAGCCCCGGCAGAATTTGTGGCCGCTCTCCTTTTGCCCAGATATCTCACTCGTAAAGTGGCTGCTTTCAGCTAAAGGCTGTAATCTCTCTCACGCTCGGTTTATGCGCAAGGCCGGTAACCGCCCGCCTTCTCCGGCTCATCAGCCCGTCAGGCAGTAAATCAGACCGTGCCCCTGCAGGAGCCCTGCAGCTCAGCTGTGCGTCGCGGCACTTTACACTTAATAACCTTCCTGCAGGTACGCTTGTCTGTCGCACGTTTGAAGGCTTTGTGCGCGCGAGTCTGTGGATGAAAATGTATTCAAATGCATTCCGACAACAGGCGCGGCTTCCGTTCAGAGGGAACACTTTCGGCACGTCTGAAAACGCTGCGTGATGTTTGTGACGGGCTTTTGTCGCAGCATCAGAGGGTAAAAAAAAAAAAAAAAAACTTCCTCCCGGTATTTCCCCCAGTAGTGAACTGTGATATGTGTTTGTTATCAGTTTCTGAAAATGCCCCAGTGCTTTCTGAAGCGGATACAGGAGCCAGGTATGGTAAAGGCTCTCTCTCTCTCTCAAGAGAGAGACAGATGTTCTCCTTCAGATAGCGATCTGAGCACAGAACAGGAGCGCTCGGTATCTTCCCTGATTATGAACCCTTCTGTTGTCTGAAGACGGGGAATACTATTGTACAGTTGAGAATCTGCTGATTGTGGGGAGGTGTCACAGGCAGGAAGATGATCGCCGCACTCAGGAAAAGTTCCTGTGTTTGTGTCCAAATCAA
The DNA here is from genome assembly GCA_911728415.1 of Lagocephalus sceleratus. Lineage (NCBI taxonomy): Eukaryota > Metazoa > Chordata > Actinopteri > Tetraodontiformes > Tetraodontidae > Lagocephalus > Lagocephalus sceleratus. Next base: position 4,473,707 of record CAJVRN010000211.1, on the reverse strand, counting down.
TGGCTCTTTCAGATCTGGACAAACTGCAATTTGGCTTTGAGTTTCAAAGCTTGCTGAGATAAGGGAGAGGTTGATACAGCAGCTGGCGGAGCGAAGGTTGTATTTGACAAGGAGAAACTTCAGAGCCACATTTAATCTCCACCTTTGTACCTAAACCATCCTGAGCAGCTGTGAGAGGAGGACCTGAAGCAGGTGATTACCAAAGTCAGAGGGAGAGCAGAAGAGACACGGTTGTCCTGGAACAGCTGAAGAGATTTCAACTTACTAAAAGGAAAAATAAACACCGCTTCTCTCCGGCCCTCTCTCTGTGACACATACACAGATATGGGATTCAGCATTCATCACTCAAACGCTGACAGCTCCGGGGCTTCTGGGATTGAAAGCGTGGGGTTCACTTTGTCTTAGGGCTCACATTTCAATCGCTCAGGAGCAGGAGAGGCGACCGAGTGCCTGAAGTCTCGGCTGCGAGCACGAGATGTGACGGGAAGGCATGGCCGAACAGAAGATATTCATCCATAGATGCGATGGATAAGAAAAAAGATCCTTAAGAACACAAAAGGCCAGAGAAGAACCAGTCAGGAAGACGGGCATTGTTACGGTTGCATAACCATTCCCCGTACGGCAGCCATCTTGCTTCCAGCGGCTCCTGTGGGTGATTGAGCTTTTGTGTTCTGTGAAGGCACAGATTGACTGAATGAACTCTCACTTGGTGTTTCTCTGAAAATCAAGGCTTCTTATTTCTTTTAGTAAAGGTTTCTAAGGTGATTAAGACTTTACTTTGGTGCATTTAAACACTATTATTTTGGAGTGTATGTTTTGCTGTGGCCGCCAAATCATACCTTTCACAGAGAGGATCATTTTTTTGCACTGTACCTCAAACAACCTTTATCATCTGAGAACTTATCGGGTGAATTTTAGCTCATAAAACAAACACATTTGACAGCCATGGATTTGTAGTCACAATAGGGATTGGAAGGGGGTATAACTAACGACATATCGATTCCAGGGGTTGCGACCTCTTCTGCCATGACAAATCAATGTTCACCTCAACCATCAACATTTCCCGCAGAAGGGAATCCCTGTGCACCGAAGGAAAATGGCTGATTTTCCACTCCTCCCCTGCAGGACTCTTAAATTTGCGACTGTACTTCACTGAGAGACCCAGTGAGTGGCCCAGTGCAGGTGCTTTTAATTATCTGGGTTTAATGGTGCTTTGTAAAGCATGACGTTAAAGATGCGTGACAGGAATGCTGAGGATGCAAAAAGATATGGTGCACTGCTCCACCCACCCACCCACCCACACACACACACACACACACACACACACACCCGCACACCCACACCCGCACCCACACGCTCACCTCACTGGGCTCCTCCCAAAGCTTTACTGCAAATTTATGGTTTCTGGATAACACAAGCTGATCTGTTTTGCATAAATCTCCTCACCCCAGAACTATACATCATAGAACTGCTCAGTGATTTGTAACTACATGGACTATACAGATAAAAATAGAGGAGGAAGAAGAAGAAGAAGCAAGACTCTTTTTTTTTTCCTTTTTCAGAACTGAATGTCTCTGCAGTCAGAGGCCGAATCGACTTCAGTTTTCATTTTACTATAAATCAGAGTAAATGTGAGAGTTGACGAGGACAAGCAGATGAATCTCAAATTTAATCTTCATTACATTACATCTGAGTTACCTAATGTTCTGCAGGCTCAGCAAAATCATTTGACCACAGAAATTTGACTGAAATATATATTTATGTTGTTAGGGAGCAATTTCATAACCCAAAAACTTGATTGTGTCCTTGACTTTTTCACAGATTAATATCACTGATTTGCTAATTGAATCACTTTGATTAGTTGATTAAAAACCCATCTTATAACAAAGAGAACCATAGTGGAAATACCACAGGAAACTGTCGCCTTAAAGTAGTTTTATTCTACACTTATCCCAGTGCCTGGGCTCTCTTTAGTACAAACCATTTAGCAGCACTTTGACTCATTACATGCCATCAGTGTGTAAAGATCTCTTCAAACTTATCAGAGAGGATTCATCATCTTGTTGAGCAGAGAACAATTTCCTGAAATGCTAATGCTGATCATTCTCATTCTCAATATTGTGCTGACAGTTTATATAGCTGCCTGTGTTCAAAAAAAAAGGGGGGGGGGGATCAAATCTGGCTTTTTTTCCCTGCATCTAAATCTCTTCTGTTGGGCTCAAAGTGAGTCAAGAGACATTCTTGTTGCTTAAAGACAACCTGTAGCCCCCCTGAGTGGCCAGGCTGTTATGATGCCAGGCTTTTACCACTTTCCCAAGAGATGTGATTTTTAAAGGCTGCAAGGCAGAAGCATTTGAAGAGTGAAGTTTATGTAGAGTGATCCTTGACTGCTCTAGATTACACTTAAGTCCTGAAGTGCATGTCAACGGGCTCCTGCTCCCAGTGTGATGTTGGCTGACTCAAGGTTTCTGAAGTGGATTCAGACACTGCAGATGATGAGACCCGCATGGACCAAATCCACATCAACCGTTCATTTCAGGGGACAAAGAAGAGGCTGTCACCCATCCACTTTCAGAAGCAAAAGATAAATATACAATGTTGTGAGGCTCGTGTTACTTTTTACTGTAATCTCTGTAAACAGCTGCCTGATTAAACTCTGACTTGCTGGTAAATGATCGTCATCACGACACCAAACCACGAAGCATCTGTTCATTCCATTCAGCAAACCTGTACCAAAGGGAAATTTTGTGATATTTACCACTGAAAGAGAGGCTTGTTTGTGCAAACAGTCAGCCATCACTCATAATTGATGCATCAAAAACACAGCTCTCTAATATCATGGATGAGCAAATGAAACACGGTTGTCATTGTATCATAGCATGGAGTATGTTAGTAGCATGTTCTCTCCATGTACTCCAGCATCCTCCCACAGTCTAAAAACATAAGTTTTGTACTTTACTTGAGACATATAAATATATTTGAAATACATGATAATATAAAAATAAACTGCCATGTTTCTGTTTCTTAGGGCTCTGATTTGTCGTATATGTGAACTACTGTTCAAATGTTCTGCAGCTCAGTATCAGATGCACTAGATTCAACCCCGGTGCACACTGAATTATAAGTGTTCTACAACATGGAGCTTTGCTGACAGCACTGCAAAGTACTGCATGAATAATAGGCGGTTTTCTCTGCACAAAGTATGAAAGTGATGAAGGTGCGTGGGTGTGTTTTGGGCACTTTGGAAGAGAAATGGAGAGTGTGCATTGAAAGATGTGATTAGTCACAGGTGTTCAAGCTGCTTTCCTTGTGATGCAGAAGTGTTTTTGTAAAGGACAAATTCCAGACCTGAGTTGAGTTGGCAGTCAGCGTTATAATTTATACCCAGCAGCAGCAGATTCAAATTAAAGTATGGGAAAATGCATTCATATTAGCTGCCAGATGATATATGTAGAGTATATATATAAAAAAATCCCTTGGGCATTTTATTGGTGCTCATAAACATGGAAAAACTATTGGACTTTCTGCTCAGTAAATCAAACAAATCAATTTTTAAAAATGACCTGGATAAATCTTACACCAAAGTTAAGTTAGACTTTTAAAACAATAAAAGCAAGAGAGAAATGTTATTGATGTGCCATAATGATAGTTTCAGAAAACAATACAGAGGCACCATCATTTGGAAAACAATCTGGAGTAACTTTAATACAAAAATGATCCAACACATCATAAATTTATATTTATGTTCTTCTGGCAAAAATACTGTACTTTGAATAGAGCTCCAGAAATAGTGTGTGCTAGTATTGGGCCTCCTGTCACACATCTCTGTAAAGCCCAAAAGGCTGCACATCACTGTTCGGATTAAAAATTCATCCGGCTGGGTTTCCCTAAACTGCCAATTATATAGAAAATCAAAGAACCTACACCTGACTGTTCAGTTCTTTGTTTGGAAAGACTTTGGCTGACGACAAAACAGCTAAAACAGACCAAAAAAAAGCAGGCAGGCTTACAACTCTTTTGCTCTTCTGTGTAAGACACTTTGGTGCACCAGTGCATGTAAACACAACCTCCGTCTAGTCAACAAAGACCAACTCTCACATTATGTTATTGTCAAATGAGGCTGAGATTTTACGTGTCATTTGGGTAATTCCAAAAACAAGCGTGCGTCAGTCCCATTTTTGTGCCTGTGATCTGTAAATAATTTGTCTGGTCATCAGCCAATAAACCCACACACAGACTGTGGCACGTATAGTGTTGCATCATTATTCCAAAGAAAGGAATGACATGAAAGGATGAATTAATTAACGGCCCACCTTTATATTCATTGTCCTCCTCAAGGCTGTTTTTTACCCTTCACTCTTTGTTGGACAAACACAAACGATTGCCCTGGGGTGTGAACGAACCACAAAGCAAATCCCGACAAGCCTCATGATCCAAGTTTGCTTCCCTCAGCTCCGGAAGGCGGGACAGCCGTCAGCGGACAGATCTGTACCGTTTCTAACCAAACACCAGGAGGTCACAGGAAGTGACATCAGCAGTGTGCCTGTGTGTGTGTGTGTGTGGGGGGGGGGTCACATGTCTTTGGCCTGTTTTTGTAATCACTAATTTCATTAATATTCCAACCAGGAAATTGTTTTATTTCATCCCTCCATCCTTGGTGGATGATGTCTCAATGACTATTAAACATAATACAATAAATGTCATATTAAACAGACATTTATCTGTTTAATTTGGCCTTTTTTATGCTCTGTTCTCAGTCGTAACATTCTATTATGCATATCAATAAAACCAGCACACTGGCAGACAGTTGTAAATATTAGCTGTTCACCCTATTTTAGAGCCGCCAGCTTCGATGGGAGCTGTACGGCGGTGATTTGATGTTGCAGACTCTCACAGATGACGATCAGTGCATTCACACTGCAATCCTCAAATGAGCTACCTTGTTACTCTCTGCTGCCAAACCATCTAAAATTGAAAAAAAAAGAACACTGCATCAGTGAAAGCGGAGATGGAAAGTTGGGGAGAGAGCGGGGATGTGAGGGAAAGCGTGAGATTTATGTCAAATTTGGGCCTGTGCTCAAGTGTGAGGCACTGAAGTGCATAATTAAAAAGGGAGTGCTGAGATTTTCTGTTTTGGCTGATAACGGTGTACTCTGAGGCATAAAATCTTGGCTTTAAACCTGTAAATAAAAAACTGTATTTTACATTTAAGAGTAATATCAAAATAACAATACATAAAGTGAACTTAGAGTGAACCAATCTAATTGAACTAATCTAATTTAAAATGCATGCTGGGACACAGTTAAAACACAACATTCAATCCCGAAGAATACTCCCTTGAGGGGAAATTACTGATTTAATAGTCTGTTTGGTACAGAAACATAGAAAATGCACATGCACAAACAAGTAAAGCACACAATCACTGAAGGAGAGGTGTTAGAGAAGTTAGGTTGCCTTGAGCATTTGTGGGTCTTGCTGAAAGGAACTTCAGCAGGGTTCCAGCCCCTCTTTTGCTCCTCCAGTGCAGACTGCGACCTGAACGCAGCACCTTGGATCGCTCAGCCATCCTGACATTGGAGGTGTTTAGGGGCGTGTCCAGGAGGGGGTGGCTACAGGACAGTCGCTTCCGCAGTCCTAACCATGACCCTACTGAGGTGTATCCAGAGGTGGTGGAGAATGACAGATGAGCAGCCTTCCAGGCTGAACAGAGGAACTAAGATCCCCTGGACAGCCCCTCTGTATTAAGGGTTTGGTACTTTGCTCAAGGGCATCCTGTCCCAAGTGTCTTGACACTTGTCCCTGTTTTTGTCCCCCAGCCCAGTCTCAATATTGAGCACCTGCCACCCTGCAAAAAAACCCTCAAAACATAATTCTAGTCAAGATCTCAGTCTGGATTACAAGCTGCCCTTACAAAAAAAAAACAAACATGTTAATGAAGGCAACTTAACTCACATCTCAGCAGATGGAGACCATCTTAAATGTGTATCTCGACAGAGCACGCTGAACTGGGTGGTGACAGAACATGTCAAACATATGGTTTTTACATCCTAAAACTGATCAGCCATCTGTCATCATCAAATGTCTCATGCTCCATGTGTTTAATCCGTTGCTTTTTTGACGTCAAAAAACGGAAACCTCAGAGCACATCAATCCTGACCATGCACGACAACGGCAACAGAAAACCAAAATCTATCCTCTTCCCCTTTCTGTTTCCTTTCATTTTTCATTATGCCATGGTAGAGATCCACAGCAATGCCCTTGTTAAAAGAGCTGGATGATGCCCCTCTGAGGGTACATCTATGCTGTTCCCAAGGCAACCAGCTATGTTGGTTATGGCTTGTCACATTGAGCACTTATCATTAAACTTAAACTAATCCTGATTAGTGGTTAAGGCTCTGTCTGTCTGTTCTTCTCTTCCTTCTCTTCCTGTGTCCAGTTGGGGGACATTCTTATATAACCCTGAGGGCTGTCTGTGCCTGCAGAGGGTGAACTTGATAGGAAGATAATAATCCTGCAGAAACATTATAATCAAGGACACAGATATTTGTGCCACATATCTCCGATTAGAATCACACTTTTATTAAGTTGTGAAATGTGCAGATCTCTGTGGCCATGTGTCACTTTGTCAGGGGCTGCTATCCCATCGCTTCAAAACAACAAATTACACTTCAGTCTCTGAGCTGTTCCCCGTCCTCCATCAGCGCTGCTCTTATCCCCGACGTGGTATTTTCCATTCTCGTCCACAGTGTTCCGCTCCACTATTACAGACGAAGCCCTCGTTTTCATTTTTCATTAGATCTCCGATGCTTCCTACAGATCTGACAACCCCTTGCTCCCATCGTGAGGAAACGGAGAGAAGAACCCCCGCTGAAGAGCTGCATTAATTAGCAACTTTCCTTGTTCTTTTTTCCTAAGCGAGCCGTGTTGACACGGGAGACCACCGCGAGGAGAGGGCAACCCGCAACGACCCATTAAAAGCTTAACCTGGTTACGAGCTGTCAAGCACATCTAACAGTGGGGCGATCAAAGAAAGACCACAAATGGCTGGCTGTCTGAGCCCATATATACCGTCTAAATGAGCACGAACATGCAGGCTAAATGCAAACGCTGTGGCCCAGACACAGCTGGACAGCCAGCACACTTGAGCAGAATAATTCTTTCACCTTACTTCCGCCCGCATTCAACAGTTCACTCACACCTACTGTATGTATAATCTAACAAAAATTATTAACCTAAATAAGAATTAATTGGGCAGAAGCCCCTGCAGCCATCAAAGACACCTGCAGAGTAACACTCTACCCAATTATTGGACTTACTGTATCTTCCTGCCAGCAAAACAGTCTGCTTCATTATGAGATTTAAACTGACACCTCACCTCTGCCTTCCTCATTGAAGCAGCACTAATCCAGAAAATCAAATGACTAGGAGGATTGTTTAATACATCAGAATTGGTTAACCATCATCTTCCTTTTTAATAGGCTTTGTTAAATCCTCCATTAGTGCCTGGATGCAGTGAATGAGTTCAATGACACTGGTGGGAAGAGGCCTAGACACCTAGTGAAAGAAAATAAGAAGCATAAACTAAAAGGATTTCTGCTGAGTGATAATAGGTAGAAATAAATACAGCCCTCTCTGGTCTGTGCTCGCACTGTTTTCCTGCAAAAGATGTTCCACCCCTTGTCTAAAATGTACATTTCCTTTACAAAAAGAAATACTCCAAGGCCCAAAAGGTTTCTATTTTAAATTGCAATTGCACACTGCTTACAAGTGCTCCAATGTGACTTATTCAAGAGTTACGGTAGAACAGTATAACTACTTGTGGAAGTGATGGATTAGTTGTATTTGCAGTACTGCATCTACCTCAATCAATCACTGATGAAGTGCACCACCCAGGGAGCAGGGTAGGCAGCACATATCAGGCACGCCTCAGCGCTACGTGATTAACAGCTGCCAGAATGCTAAAGGCTCAATTCTAGAGCCGCATCATCAATCTGAAGTTGAAAGACATCAATTTTGAGCACGGTGAAGCCTCGTGTGTCTCCTTTGTGGTGTGTTTAAGATTATTTTAGCCGCATGGTGGCAACTTGTGTATTATTGTAATCATAATTGTTTACAATGGTACTTCCATTTATCCCTTGAAAGTGGGGCATTGCTTAATTGCCATACTGCACTTTCAATTACGACATCATGTAAAAGATAATCAAAGGCAATTACAAATTATGTTTACTGGAGTCAGTCTTTAAAAATAATACAGAACACTGGCACGGTTTTTACAACATCTATGAATCTGGAATGTTCCAGGCATTATTTATTTGACCACACCCATCTGTTGAGGCTGCGTGTTCTCTGTGTCCTCTGAAACATGTTTTCTGGTTTCTACACAGCTCTGCCACGTCCAAAAAGTTTCCACCTTGGTGTTTCAACCGTTCCAAACCCCCTCTGTTCCTGCATAAATTCATGAGTTCTCATTTTTCTCCATCATCAACTCTCTTAGTACATGTACTCCAAGAACATCAGTTACGCAAGAGCTACATTTCTCCTGTGTGCATACACTGCATTTCTGAACAAAATTATACATGTTTTGGTGTGTGAGCTCATACTTTCACTAATGTGTTTGTTCAGTCTGTGATGTAACGTGTTAATTGGAAAAAGGTCCAACACAAGCAACAAAGTGGATTTAGAGGTACTTGGATAGATTAAATAGATTCATTTCCAATTTTGCATTTGTCATCACAGGAATCAGAAAATATGTTTGCTCCACTTCACCATGAATGGAAAGGTTCTGACTGAACAGGTGATCAGGTGTCAGGGAAAGATTCCTGAGATGATTGGTAACACTTTGGGTGATCAGCGGACAGAAGTAGACAAATGGGATGATCAGCAGATGCCAAATGTGTTTATCTGTGTGTGTGTATGTGTGTGTGTGTGTGCATGTGTGTGTGGTGTGTGTGTGGTGTGTGTGTGTGCGTTGGGGGGGGGGGGTTGCTCCCCAGTTGCATCTACTGTCATTTTTATTCACGCCAAAGCACAAAAAAACGGTTCCACAATCACCTGATTCTCCTAAATGAAAAGAATGATTTCCTGAAGGTGGTCCCTTGATTCATTTAAATGCTGCAAAGGAGAGTATCACTGAACTCGCTTCCACTTTGTCTGACATCAGTTAAACTCTGATTCCCCCCCAAAAACATCCAATTCTTTCTCAATTTCCCTCCCTCACTGTGCAAGCAGATATTCAACCCACAGGCTAATTCACTCATGATGGCTAATTGTACCTGCCAGGAGACCTCTCATGATGTTACTATAGTAACACAGCAGGTATCAACCTCGTGGATGTAGCGCTGATATATGGGAGTGTGTCTGCAATATGGTGCATATTACGGTAATTAACAATGACAGAGTTGCATATATCAACGATGGCGACTGCCTGTGGATTTTTCCCTTTTTAAAAGTGCGTGAGAGGGAAATGGAGGGAGTTTTTGTTGATAGTGTGTGATATGATCAAACAGGAGTCCAAGCTGTTCCCAGAAATAACCTGAGTAGGGAGGTAAGAAGGCAAAGGTGCACAGAGACTGTTTGCACAGGGCAAATAAAACGCGTTACACCCAGACTCCGAGGAGACCGTGGAGGTGAAGAATTCTGAGGAGGTTCTGCAAGCAGATGAAAACAGAATGGAAAAGGGCACACAGGCTCCGCTGGCTGATGTAGTCAGGCAGCAAGAAGGAGAGAATTCAGACAAATATTCATGTCTAGAAAACAGCAGAAGCAAAGAAATGCGATAAACCGATATAAAAGCAGCCAGTAAAGATGGTGACGTGTAACAGTTCATGTCAGGGTGTGGAGAAAAGGGGCCCGACAGCGTTTCAGAGTGAAGCAGCGCCTAAACTGGCAGGACACGTAACCTGATTTCATCCACGGTCTTCACAGAAGGTCTTCCTCCATCAGCTCTGCTCATGTCTACACTTCTCCGCATTTGTAGTATCGGTTGTCATGGGGACGTTGTAGAAAAACCCAACTACATGAACAAGGACGGTATATAAAGATGATCATTGCAATGCAGAAGGAGAAAAGATGGAGATGGAGGATTTTGTGTTTGACTTTTGGTTAATGTTACTATTTTGCTTCACTTATAATGGTAATCAGGACATTCCAGGTATTTGTGCTGTCTGTCCTAAAGAGTGAGATTAAAATGAGACTAAATACAGATTAATTTGCAGGATTACGTGTTTTCACTTGTTCTTTTACATAACTTTTGTGTCATCTGTGTGCCCTGCTCTCACCTATCTATTGTCTAGTGCAGGGATGTCCAAACTGTTCCACAAAGGGCTGTGTGGCAGGTTTTAGTTCCAACCCAGCAGCAGCACACCAGATTTGACTCACTTAATCAACTCATCTGAGTCTTCAGACAGCTGACTGGTCAAACTGGGTGTGCTTGACTGGTTGGAACAAAAAACTGCAGCCACACAGCCCTTTGTGGAAGAGGTTGGACACCCCTGGTCTAGTGTCATAAGCCACATATTGAAAGGAAGGAAGGGGGGGGGGCCCTTCCTGCCATCAGTACCAGATCATCACTCATCATTCCAGAGTTTTTGTGTTCATCTCAGACTCCATCAGTGATTATTTTGTTGTTGTTTGTGGTCTTTGGACTCCCACAATCCTCTGCATGAGCTGTTTGAGTTCAAAGCTGCACTCAACATAAACAGTTCCATCCTGAATATCACAGGACACATTTTAATTATTTTGTTTGTGTAGAGACTTTACTCCTCGCTTCATTATGCTGTCGCTTGTATTCTCTTCCGTGCCTTGATTACTTGTTGAATTAAAGCATTTGTCTAAATGCTGACAGCATGTGTGAAAGCAAATGCCACGTATTCCTGCATTTTATTATTAGCATCATGTCTGAGTCCACGAACACAATTTTACAGTAATAAACACGATTAATAATCACCTCTCCCCTGCAGCCAATACCATTGGATTGACTTTTTTTTTCATAATTCTTGACACCGATGATGCCTTACATGATGTGACTGGCTGGGCTAATGAATGTGAGACAGGAGGTAAAAATCAATATAATGAGGCTCGACAGCGTACAAAGAGGAAATGAAATATAAATCGGCATTTGTGTCATCTTTCCAATGCAATGCAATCAGTCTCACTACCCAGCTCGGTGTTGCAGCATTTTAAATTCACCCTCTCTTCACCTCTCATGTCCCAGCTGACATGTAAGTGACCAAACAGACACTTTTAAATTGGTATTCTCTCAAATTTCCTCTGGCAATTAACTCAATACACACTATAGGAAATCTGTTTTCATCGTGTTCGTCTCTGCAGAATTTCCTGGTAGACATTAAAATTTCAGCCTTCTCAATATATTGCTTGCCTTTTCTATGCTTCGGCGCTTCTGTAAGTGATCTTTTGACTCCCGCAGCTAAAAAAGCCTCGCTGCCTCTGGACAAACAGATCGTTGTTGCTGCACGAGAACTTGTGATATTCCTGCATGAGCAGCTGGAGGCTTTTATATGCAAGCTAATGAAATGTTTACTTGCCATTTCAAAAATCACCAGCGGACCTTGTTAGCGCTAATTATTATCCTCCTACTATTATGGTGGATGTGATTCTTATCTCGGATTCTGCATTTGACATATAAGAAAGGTCTCCTGAGTCACTTGCAATAAATGGTGGGAGACGGCTCCTGTGAGCCTTTCTGCCTCGTCCCATTAAAGCCGCAGGAGGCCCATCTTTGGAGTTGATTTTTGCGCCATTGTGAAATGAATGTGGTATGTTCTGTGAGTGGGGAAGCGGTCGCGTCTGTTTCTAAATGCATGTATAATGTATGTGTCTGCTCCTCTCCTCATTCTGTCCCTCTCAATTTTTCCTCCACCTTTACCTGGTCAGCCCCCCGTCCCCCCTCCTCCAAATGAGCCTGGTCCCACTCAAGGTTTCTATCTGTTAAAAGGGAGCTTTTCTTGGCATTTTAGGCTGTTCGGGCGTCATGTTCTGGTTCCCCGATGAAGTCGAACTAAATTAAATCTAAACAAATCACTCACACAGTCAGGCCAAACACCAATGTTTTTAAAAGGCTGATGTTATATTCAGCTCATGAAGTTTGAATCTTTAAAGCAGCCAGCCTATAAAGAAATCATGTTATAGATGATTGTTATAGGTTTTATTTAGAGATGTGTTGCAGGTCGAGAATTTCTCTCGGCTGCGGCAGAACTGTGTGATTTGTTGCGCAGAGATTAAATGAAATTCAGCTTTAACGCACAAGGACAAATAACTGGAAACAATCGACGCCTCTGCATCAGATGGATTTCAAAGCTTAGTCTCGAAAATGGTATGCATAAAAAAAAACAAAGCCCCGAAACATGCGCGCCCACACACTGAACTGCTCACGTTGTAGCGGCATCGACTGTAATGCAGCGTGTGAACGTCACCATCGTTTGTGCTCTTCCAACAGGAACACACACCGCTGACCAGACGAATATGTGTGTGAGCCTTTGATCTCTGCTGCCAACCAGACTAAATTCAAAGATTGTGAGTACACCTACCACAGTCATCCTCCCTTTTTTTTCTATATCAACTCCAAGCTGAACAGTAGCTTGTGTAATACTGCTGGACACCAGGCGGCTGGATCACGAGTGTACACAAGTCCGTGCCGGAAAGATTACCTGAGTTACCTGGAGAACTTTTTCAAAGTCCTTCAATCTATGTCTCGTTTAGCAAAGAAAAATAAATCCAGCCCCGCTAGGATTAAAAGCTAAATCCTTTCTCAATGTGAGTCAAAGGCAAAACTAAGATTGGCTTAAATGCATAACCTTGCCCGTGCCGACTGAGGCTGCGCTTTATTAGGCCATTCGAAACAGCCGTGCGCTCCTATTCCCAGTGTTCCACCGTCTAACCTTCTCAGAATATCCGGTCAGAGGTAGGGAACTTGGGTTGCTGTTACATCACGGTGCTCAACAATGCAGCAGCCGCGCGCTCGAGTGTGCGTGCGCTTCCTGCAGCTTTTTTGCTCACATCTGCAGTTCTGCATTGATCCGATGCCAGCGAGCAGAGACTTGATGCAGAGCGGTGGGCTTTCTGCTGTGGCCGGGATCCGCGGGCCAATGCCCATCGCCATCAGGGAAAGGGTGTGAGGGAGTTTAATAATGCGCCACAGCAAACGACTGCAGTCAACACGGTTATCAGTTCTGCTGCAGTCATCAGCAACAGTGCATTAAATGGCTGCCAACATTAGTTCGGTCCTCCTCAGATTTAAAACTCAGACGTCTTTGCTACATTACCGCGAAGAGAGCACTTGAAAGCGCTATTGATTACTCTATGAGCAGCAATGCTCCCAAACATCAAAACCATGATGCCTTGGGATGATAATCAAGTTACCACTCACAGAGGGTAATATTGGGTCAATATCTGCGAAAACAACAAAAGAAAGGTCTGCGCGCCACCCCCCCCCCCCCCCGACCCCCACCCCCAAGGCTTTTTAAACTGCTGAGGTGTGTGCAACATCATCTCATTTAAGAGTAAATGGAATGCTTTCTCCCTGCATCTCTTATCTTAATGAATGATGAATATGATACTGAGTCTAGGATGACTGCAAGATTTATCTCTATTAAAGTTTCAGAGACCAGCAAACTCCAGTTAGAGCCCAATAAAAACAATGAATGAGCGGACACTACCGAGACTGTCTGCAGGCTGTTAAGCATTATAAATGTGTTTACAGGACTTTAGAAGATGTGAGTATGGTCTCCTGAAGTCATACAACTTTGTACATTTTTATTTTAGCCCTGCTTAGGTGTTTTTGTTGTTTTCTTTTGTTTTTTTTATCCCGGTGGTGAACCAGTTCGACTGGTTATCAAACAGAAAATGCTTAAGATCGGATATGCCAGTGCTGCATATTTACCAGTTCAAAACCATCAGATTCATTCACAGACGTTCTGACTGACCAGACGGGTGTCTAGTCACTGTGACCCTTGTCTCACTTCATATCATCTCAGCTCATTTTTTTTCACATCCAGCATTCACACATTCACGCTTATCCTGACTCGTTTTTTTCACAATGGCACATGCTGGAACTCTCCTCCCAGCGGCCACCAAACCAGTGGCAGACAGCCCATAGGGGGCGTTGCCCTCTCTAATAAAAGGGGGAACAATGTAAAATATAATTTTACAAACTCAGTTATAAATGTCATTTTTACCCACGAGTGTGTACGCCTACATGCAATGTGAATTATATAAGCCTCATTTCCACCAGCTGACATTCACTCACCAGTGAATTTCCACTGACTAGTATCGTCTCCATCCTGGGCCGCCCGATGGAGTAACCCAGCAGTGCAGTGAATTAGCCAACCGTGTACGGTTGCCAGGGAAAATGAATAAATGACCAATCAGCATCCCGGAATTTGAGGTCTCGGGGCGCTGAAAATATCACCCTTGCTACAGAAAATACTGTGAAAATCTTGGTTTCCAAAAATAAAAAAGCTCATGCAGCTCAGTCATCCAGTCAGAGGGATGGTGACGAGGCAATACGCTTTTGATATTTTGAAATATGACTATATTAATATGCAATGTTATTCAAATGATTATTACTTCACATAACACTGGTATCTAGTCGTTTGTGTTCAATTGTTTTGGATTATTAAACCTGACCTCATATGCTGAACTCACTGCTCCATCTAGAATATTCTTCCCCAGCCGCCAATGCACCAAACACAGTTAACTTGCATTTCCCGACTCTTCAGGGCTCCGGAGCCACGTCAACGTCTTATTCTGCTGCGCACATTACATGATGTCAGCTTCATTTGGACAGCAGCACAGCTGGGTTTATCCCAACACATTGATGCCGACAAACCAGAGTAAATATTGACGTCTGTCTCTAATTACTGTTGACAATATGATGATTTTACCAGCAAACATTATATGTTTGCAAAGCTGACTGCAATTAAGGAGCATCTTATTCTACAGTATTTTCCTTCTGTGTGTTTGTGTGTGCGTGTGTGCCTGCTTGTGATCTCCAGACTTGTCTACATGGTGCTCTTCTCCTGTCACAACACTATGAGCGATCCGCCACACTGGTCATGGAACTTCAATTAATCACAGACAAGGACAACTGATGAAGTCATTTGCTCCAACCTCCTCATGATTCCCTGCCGACCAGTCAGGCCATAGACGCAAAAGTTCTCAACTTATATTTTAGCAGTTTAGCACATTAAGAATATCTACATCTACAACTATCTTCAAAAAGAAATTCCTTTAGGGAGGATCTGAAGAATGTCGGGACTGTTAAATGGTGTTTTCATTACATCATATTTATGTGGTTTTTTTAAGGTCAAGACAGGCTTTCAGTTAAAATCTGCATAAAAGTATTTCTGTAGTGACTTTATTTGTGAAAATTAAATATGAAAACCTATTTGATTTAATTTTCATCACAATTTCATTTGAGCCGCTAACCAGCTGATGAAATGAACTCAGTCATAGAGCAGAGAAATGAAGCTGTTAACACAGTGAAGTAAATGCATTTTGCCAGCATGCTAATTCCCTGATAACACTTAGCACCTTACTTTTAAGACTTGACATCTTAACACAACCTGCTTGTAGGCAAACTGCGTCTGTGAGAATTAGAGGTAAGATGGCTTTACCTCCGAGCTCATCCCCGGATGTCAGGATGCTCTCTGATAAGTAGCGACCATGCTGTTCTCTAATGCATGTTCCCTGTTCCTGTTCCAATTAACGCTATTCACACATGGCAACAATGAGTTCCTTTGTCTCTGGCTCTCCTCGTGCTTATTGGGAACTTGACTTAGCACTCTTAAGTGAGTTAAAGAGATATATATTCTGTCATGATCCTCATAGCTTTATTTCAGATGAGAATAGAATAGACATTCCACATTCCTAGAGCTCACATTCAGCCAAGGATCAGACCACCAAGGTGTCCACCCTTGGTAACCACCAAGTATGCATTGCACCTGACCCCATTGACCCCCACCCCCCATGTAAAGGGGGACCCATGTTGTCTGTTCTGCAGTAGCTGTGCCTCGCCAGAGCCCATGGCTGCCAGCCCAGCCACCAGGTATCTCACTGTATTGTCCATGCACTTCCGGGCCTGGATCCAGTGGGGAGAAAAATGAAGGGGAGAAAAGAAGAATAGCACAAAATGGAATAGAATAGAATAGCCAACGTTAGCCAATGAAATTCAAAGGTATTAAAATACTAAAAAGCAGGATGAAAGAAAAGATAAATAAACCTTGTAGTATAACACATGTAAAAACAGAGACTATTTTTTAAAATATTTTTTGTGTACTTATTTAACCATTAATGAATTTAAAACTAAACAGAAAACAAAGGACTAACAGAAGACCTTTGTTGAAGACCAGCAGCAGTAATAGTAACAATAATTCTGATGTAGAGCTACATGTCCAGTCTGGAGTTGTACATGTATCCTGTTACACATGAACAATGTGCTTTGTTCATCAGACCTCTGGCACACATCTTCTGTACATGAGAGATTCAGAGAGAACACATCTCATTTATTTGTTTACTTGTTCCACAGACAGTTATTTCCATCCCTGACCCGAGGAATATGTACTGAAAGACAAAGCCTCCTGAGTCCATGCGGGCCAGAAACGCTGAATCTCGAAATGAAAGCTGTCCAGTTAAAGCAAAATAAATAAATCTATAACTAATGTTATATTTCAATATTTGAGAAAAGAGAAGAAAACTCCACTGAACCAGGCTATTTATGTGCTCCATACTGGACACAGCAGTGATGTGTGCCGGGACGTCACATTGGTTTCTTGCACACATCACACGGATTTTAAGAGTGTGCATTTGTGTGTGTTCATGCACACGCACACACAGGCACACACAGACACAGACTATTGCACGTGTCTGTGATGCAAAAGCTTTCTGGAGCATGAAATAAGATTTCTGTGGGAACAGTCAAGAAGACAGTTGTGGATGTCTCTCGCTATTTCTTAATTAAGTCCTTGCAACTCCCCCCTGAAATTGTAAATGTCACCTGAGAGGTTCCAGCTTTCCAGTCTTGGTTATTCATGGTTCATAAATAGAATGACAGAAAGTTAGACAGAAAGAAGGTCTAAGCAGTGGCTGCAGCAGAGCGCTATAATAGCATTCCGGAATCCCAAAGATAAACTCCGGAATGCAATGCCCAGCTGCAAGGTGCTGGTTTCTGTGCATGTGCATGCCTCTGTGTGTGATGAGCCATTGAGAGGAAACACAACATGAAGAAATCTGTCAGTGCTCAGCCGCTGCCTTTCTGGGTCTCCAATGGCACAATGCGATTGGCCACGGAGTTGTGCACGTCTCTCATGGTAATACCAGCAAGAGAAATGACTGTGCAGACCTAAAAAACAAAATGTAGTTTGTTCCCGCATGTCATTAAGTCTACCCCCAGAACATGTATCTCGAGTTGCCAGATTCGGTGTTTCGTTTCCATGACTGTTTTTTTTTTTTTTTTGTAAATGGAGCCTCTAAAGTAATTGGATTATTTCATCTGAAACAAGCTGTGGTGCAAAAAATAAAAGCTGCACGCCTTTCAGATTGGCTTGCTTGTGCTGTAATGGTCATGTCAGCTCTGATACACCTCCATTTCTTTTCAACACTATTCACACATGGAGCCTTTTCCGGCATTGTTAACATGTGAATGAGAGCTCCATTTTCAAGGAAGTCTGGTCTTGTCATTCCCCACCAAAAAAACCCTCCAGGGAACTTGCTTGGAAGCCTGTGTTTGCACCCAAAAAACCCTGATATTGTTGTCGACGTGTGAAGAGACCTAAAGGGCAGGTGGTGTTCTGAAACTGCATGAGTGAATACTGCATTCTAGGATCAATGCATTCCTAATAGTTTACTGGAAACTAAATCCAAAGGAGATTTTATGGTTTTACTGTGATTTTAAGTGATCATACCCAATCATAGAATTATGGAAATGCACTGCATAAATCAAGATGAGATAAGGATTTAAACAAATGTAATGAATGACCCCAGACTTTTCACTTCAATTAATTTCACTTGTAGTGATGTAAAACAGATCAGATGGTACAGTATTTATCATTATGGTCTCACTGCAAATACATGCTGGAATATGTGTTTTGAAACTGAACCCTGGTTATGCTGCTGCAGAGTGGTGGACTTAGGTCCCAGTTGAGTCAGGGAGCTGGATGAACTGACGCCGACAGGCAGCAGGAGCATGACCAGCCCACATTATTATGCACCCTGATAGGGCAGCCACTTGCATTTCTATGCGCAGTAAGGAAGTTAGCAGTAAGGCGTGGAGAGCAAGGAAAGGCAAAATTAGGAGGTAAAGGAGCTCGCAGACCAGACAGGAGGACCACATATCCATGACAGAGGAATCAACCCTGTCTGCGGTGGAATAAGAAAGTGTAGGCAACAGTTCAGAGGCAGATAGAGACCACTCAATGTTTAATGCCCCGCAGAAGTTATAATTATACACTGGCTCATATTTTCTGTGTTTTAGGGGCATCTTTATAAATTCTTTATCGGTCTGTGCGAGCTCAGTCTGGGATAATATTCATATTCTTTTAATCAAAGAGGAAAATGTCTTCGATATATAGAATTGTGGGCACTTATGTCTGAAATTAAGTCCTTTTTGCAGTCTGCAGCAGGAGATGTTGTCACCAACTGAATGAAGACAGCGAGACTTGAAACCTATAGAGAAGCTGATAACTTCCAAATGTTGAATGAAATAAAATACAAAATCCTATACTTTATCTTTACATTAAACTTTATATTAATATTTTACATATATAAGAGAATTTGTTTGCACACTATCCTGACATGCACTTCCCTTCAGTGTGATGAATGTTTTCTAAGTTGGCGTAGCAAACATGAGACATAAATTATCCACAAAAATTGCAGTTTTGGCTCCCAACTACGCAACATTAAACTTTTAAGACGACAGGATAGTCGTTAGTTTTCATGTGTAATCACAGCAGGGCAGAGCAATATGGGTGACTGACTTAGTCTAAGAGAGAGAAGTGGCATATTTCATAGAGAATGAGCGTCACAGGGCCGAGCTGCTGTTAACCAGAGAGTTGCGATGCATGTGCTCCACCCAAGAAAGACAGTAAAGAGACAGAAGCACGCTGGTGCTGTCATGAGCACTCACTTTCCAATTTTTCACTGCGAGCAGCTGCCTAGTTCTGGCCTTATGCCACTGGACCTGTGTTTAATCAAGCCATGTATATAAAAGCTCCAGACACAAAGCCGACTAG
This sequence comes from Lagocephalus sceleratus, assembly GCA_911728415.1. Classification (NCBI taxonomy): domain Eukaryota; kingdom Metazoa; phylum Chordata; class Actinopteri; order Tetraodontiformes; family Tetraodontidae; genus Lagocephalus; species Lagocephalus sceleratus. The sequence goes on along the minus strand of CAJVRN010000211.1, from coordinate 4,454,463 downwards.
CGGTGTAATTTACACAATTCCACAGAAGGCTTGGATCCATGCTGTGAAGGTCAGGTGTAATAGCTTTCACTGCTAACTCCACCAGGCAGCAAGAAGAGAAAAGAAATCAAGAATGAAAAAGGAAAGTGTGCAGAGCTCTGGGTGGTGGGGGAGAATAATCCTATGCAGGCCTTATTTTCCACTTTCACCCCAAATCTGATTCATCAAGTCTAGTCAAGTGAGACCTTTCTAGCCAGAGACAAAGATTAAAATAACAAAACCAACCAGAAACTGCATCTCCCTGCTATCTGAGAAGATTACACCCCTCCTCCCAACTTAGCCTGACAATATTTGTCCTATTTCATTGCTTTGTATGTTGGTTTTACATATCTCAGTTTTACTGCCCTTGGGTTCTCTCATTTAATCATTAAAGAAACAAAATTAATTATTAGTATGACAATACTTTGTTGACGGTAGTGGTCCAGTGGTTAACCTCACAGTGTGAAGGTTCCAGGTTCTAATCCCCCGGGGGCTAGAGGCCTTGTGTGTTTCTGTGGGTTCTCTGTGGGTGCTCCGGCTCCATTGTGTGGTCCGAAAGCACACACCCGCAACACATACACACACACTTTTGGGGGCCTTTTTTTCATCACCATCACTAATTCATAATGTTGGTTATTCGGACAATCAGGGAGAGAGATATTTGGTCCTCGCGCATGAAACAGTATATTTTACCTTTTGCGTGCATGGCACTTTTATTGATTGAAATGAACCATAATGGAATGATGGCCAAACATCTGCCCATATGAAGTGTAACTTTATAAATGGCTGCTTTCATTTCCCTTATCTTGAAAACCATTTTCATTTTGTCATTTACTTGCTGCTCCTATGGCCTAGGGTCAATAGTCAATAATAATGCCTAGGCTGGCATTATGCAAAGCACACTTCACTTAATTTCCTGTTGGTAAGCAACCTCTGAAAAACCCAAGGCAAGATTAACAAAACTGAAATTAAGAGATGTCTCGAGCTGTTTGACTTTCATCATACAGCGCTGTCATGTTTGTCCTCGTATTTATGACCTCATCGGCTGTGCTGCAGCCCCAGGAGTGCATTAAAGTCCCCCCCTGCCCTCTATAAACACATTCTTTATGGCCTCCACAGTAGGATAAAGTCATAACAAGCTATTACATGGATGAGCTGTGTTTCCTGACCTTACTTTGCTTTTCACAAACACTAGGCTGCCAAGCGACCCACAGAGACCCCCAGAGGTCAACATGTGTTTAGGTGACCTTTCACAGACTGTGTTTGATGTGTTCAACCATCACACCTCAGTATTTCTCCTCCCTTTATTTATCTGTCTGAGAAAAAGGCTATCGATGTTGAGTAAATACAACCTTCAAGGTCTTTACTGCTGTCCAGCGTTCTAAATGGCTCTGGCTGAAGGAGGAACATTTTCTTTGGTGAGCTGCGGGAATTTCAGTGTTAATGGTGAAGCCAAACACAGCTAAGCTATGTTCTGAATGTAAACCCAAGGTACCAAAGGAAAGTCATTTATACAGTGGGATTCAGGACAAAGCCGTTGACTTATGTGAGCTCAGGCACCGTGCCAAGGATCAGTGGCTTTACTGTAGCTCAAAGCATGCAAAAAAGAGTCACCATCACTTCAGATGCTATCTTTTTTAAAACATAAATGAAAAGGGGTTTATTTTCCATCCTTTCCAGTTAATATCACTACATCCTCTGTTGAGCCACTAAACAAAGCTATAAATGATGAAATAGAAAAATTATTTATTGGTCAGAATGGTCACACCAGTCCATTTTAACCCCAATTGACTAAGTCACTGAATGTGACCTAATTGACTTACTGTGGGCAACAAACACGAAGCATATGGCTGCAGGTTAATAATAGAAGCCTCCTCCATGGCTAACTATGAAGTGAAAGTTAGATGGAACACATCTATCTCTCCCAGTAATTATGTACATGCTGAAATATGAAAACTCCATACACCATTAATAAACAGTATATTAATCCACCTGCGAGTGCAGGTGTTCCTTTCTCTGTTTTATAATTGCACACCTGACAGAATAATATCTTCTAACAGTCTTCACCTTTGGTCCTGTTAGAATCTCCTGTTTGACTGGTAACTGCACCTTTTACTCTCCTTCTCATGAGGGTAAAGCAGTTTTCAGATTTTAATGCCGGCATGATGGTGTATTAGCCTCCGTGTCGGGCTGAAGGTCCTGAGGTGACTAGATCATGAAACTAATTAGTGCATGGGTCAGGAGAGCAGCGCCAAAGTTGTGGCTAAAAGCTGAACCTATTTACAGTCACTAAACGCAATCAACTCCATTTCCATTGTTAAAAAGTAAGAAATATTTGTGTTTCATTGACATTTTAAATCTGTACTAGACCCATGTATACGTAAATGATGGAGGTGAGGGTATGATTTGCTGCCACATTTTTATTTTTGTTGTTTGTTTGCAGGTTATATTCCAATAGTGTCTGACTTTTTAAAATATCTGTGTTCCTGGAACAGTCACAATTTAGTATTTATAGTACTAAGATATATATCTTTAAGTGTTTGGTGAGGTCAGCAGGAGCAACAGAACAATATGAATAAATGTTTCATGAAATGAAATGCAGGGGTTATTAATAGTATCTTAATAGTGGTTTATGGAAATATTTCCACTATGAGGATATTGTAACAGCTTTTCACTAAATAGTTGTATTAACACAGGAACTGGCCACCTAGTTAGTTAGACTATGAATTGTTTAATTGCTGCTTTAGTTATTAATGTAGTGGTCAGTACAATTCCTGGTCAGACAAAGAAGTGAATCTTCATGAAAAGGTGCTTTTTGCACAAAAACTGTTTCTAGTTCCTGCAGTGCAAACATGTCAAGAAAGGAAACTCTGCTAGCAAATAGTTCTGAAAGCTATGAAAGCTGTTTTCTCTAGGAAAAATGCTCTTATGTAACAAGAGAATACTGCCAGAAACAGGGAGGAGAGTAGCTGTCATTATAAGACATCTCTCTGTTTTATTTGATACGACAGAAATACAACTGGTGAGCAGGTCAAGGGAGGTTTACAGAGATGGAATCTGTGTTATTTACCTGGCAGCAGGGAAATAATAGGTCTGGCTGCTGGAGACTCTTTGGGAATACAGTTTAGGTTAGATGATGTATCATACAATAAAAACTATTCATAGTCGGTGGCAATGTAATTTGACAGTGAAAGATGGGGCTTAAATGATGACATTTACTAGCTAAAACATAAAATACAAGTTTTTGTTAGAAGGTTCAGGCCTGATTTTTGCATATCAACCTTCACTAGCACCTACAGGAAACTTTATCCTACTGCAAGAGTTCTTCAGGGATGGCTGAAGTGCTGTGCTTTGAAAAGATTAAGCCGAGATGTCGTTGTGTGATTAGCTTTCTCTGTGCAAGGGCCCGTCAATCAGCCGAAGTTGCGAGCGAGAATTCCTGTCAACCACTCACCATATATAAATAGCAATGTTTAAATCTCACCAGGCAATGTTGGCTGCCGGAGTGATTTCCATGTCTGTAGGTCCCCAAAGGCCAGAATGTGACAGACAGGCCTTTTTTCCATCCAGGGGCCTTATTTCACAGTACGCTGGAGAGATTATTGTGCTGCCTCTTTCATAATCCTAACTGGATTTCTGCAGATTTGAAATATTGGCAGCCTGTGCCCGATTCTGATGGTGGTCTGAATGGGACCTATGAGTAAGCAACCCGGTTTCATATGAATGTGAATGTAGCAGAAAGACTAATTTCAAATTGCATTTTGGATTTCTCTCAGTATCAAACAGAACTAAGGTGCCTGTATAGCTGTTTTCTTTAATATTGTCTATGGAAATAAAACAACATGAACATGCAACACTTTTATTATGTTAATTAATATTATAGGCACCTGTATTTTAGAATTAACAGCTGAACACAGCAAATTATGAAGTCTAATACATTCATTCTAATGATAGATAACAATATCTACAAAAGTATTAATTTTCTATTACGGTGCGTTAGGGTTGTTATTATGATCCAGTAATTGGAGGTCATACATTTAATCTCTATTCTCTGCAGTCTAGTGTCCTTGAACAAGTTCAATTTAGTGACCCATTTCTTGGTTATTATCTGTGCATTTTATGGTGCCTATTAATGCTAAATTGGACTTGACTGTTATCAGAATAAATGGCTTGTTGAATGGATAAATGAAAACTGGAGGTTTACCTAATTAATCACGGAAAATGAGATTTGCAATCTTTTTTTCAATCTTCAATCCTTGTTAGATTACTTTTTAGCTACATTTCATCTTTCCACAAGATTTAAATTCAACACCTATTCTGCCGATGTGCTTCAGTGACACTAATTATTTAGTCAGCTAAACTGGTCCATTCATCTTTTTGTCGATCAAAAGCATCAGTACGATACCAGCCACCTATTGTCTTGCTTCTTTCGGCAATGATCCAATGATATGCATCCACAAATGCATTTCCAATTAATGTAGCACAACTCCCATGTTCCCATGGTGGATCCCTTCTCTCATTCAAATTATAATGTATAATTCCAGCATTTACCAGATGCAGTTAATCAGAGAGAACAACAATTAGCGTAACAGTAAAGTAAGTGAAAATTCCTCAAGCGCCAACAGGCTAAGTAGCTGGTTAATTCGTGTTCATGTTGAGGAGCCTTCCTAATTGTCTCTGGAATGGACTCCTTAATTTGAAGCATAATTAAGAATCTGCATTTGAAAATGCAGTGTCCAGATGACGCAGCCCCACATGTGGGAATAGACCAATCATGTACTAGTAATGCTGCACAGCAATGTTTCTGCTGTTGTTATTTTCCCATTGACCCTAAATGCATAAATCAGGTATCCACAGCAGTTCTTTCTAACAAGAGTGTTGCTGAGTGATAGTTAAGCACATTTAATGTCTTTTGTAGATGAATAATAATGAACCACTTATGATAAAATTAAAGGAAAAACACAGGGCATCCAAGGAGAAGCACCTTATTTTTCTTCTTCTCTGGGGTTATCAGTGTCTAATCCAGGACTGCAGCTTTCAGCCTCCATTTGTATTCAAGACAGCTAAGATGCCCTTTATCTTTACTAAACTAATTTGCCTTCTTTCCCAGTAAAGTCCCTGCAGTCATTTCCACAGTGGATACAGCAGCTATACCGGCTGTTACTCTTCTCAAAAATGCAATACAATCCCATAGAAACAATAAATACACTTTTGAATGCACTGCACTTATCAAATTATGTGCGTGACAAAGGATATTTGGGTATAAGATTTTTTTTTAAACTTCTATCAGAGAAAGGATCCATCTCAGAATTAATGCTTTTGGATTCTGAGTCTGTATTTTAACATCCTGCTCTCTGAAAGTGCTGCCCAGAGCACCACACCCTTGTATCGGCTGGCATCAGTTAAAGACTGGGAGTGCCAGATAACCATACTCACTCAACCATTCACTGAATATGGGATCACCCTTGAAATAAATTTATTCAACATCACAGCTGTAGATGCTCCATGCCAAATTTAAATTTATATTCACTAGAAGCCTGGGTTGGGAAGTAAGAGGTCTTTTTTTTCCCCGTGACCCCGAGACCGAGTGAGCCTCTGCAGATAAACAATCAGGTATGCGCTGCGCTGACCTCTGCTGCCCGAGGAAATGCTGGCATCTGGTCACGGTGGCCAGGGGGCAATCTCAGACCGCCTGGGCCTATCACTATTCCTGCCCACCCACTACTCCTCCATCCACACGGGCTTCGGTGAGCCACCGAGGGCTGTTGTCATAGCAACGGCCGAGCCTGCTGATGCCCTTGGGGATCGCTTCTCGACTAGAATCCCTTGGCGTCTTCTCCCCGCAAAAGGTTGGGTCCCCTCGGCCCGAACGGCTGTTTATGTTTGTTGCGCGTGTAGGCATGAGTGTTGCTGGTTGCCTAACACATTAATTAAAATATCAAATAGAAAAGAAAAAAAAAAAAAGAAGAGAGGGAGAAATCAACAGTTTAAAGCTGTGGAGGAGCTGTGTTTCTGTAGCAGTCGTGTCTGCCTTTATCACAGTATTCTGGTAACACTGCCAACAAACAACAAGCAACAGACTGTGGAAAATGGACAAAATAACTCAGGGTGTTCACACCAATGACATACGATATATTGTCTCTGTGATGAGGACACAGATGTTAGCACCCCTGGAGAAGTTCAGAGAAGCTACTGACACACATTCACATACACGTGCACACACACATACAAACATACACACACACACACAAGGAATGGCTACAGCATCTCATTTAAAATCCAGCAGAATTTGTGTTCTCTTAGCAACAGGAGGAAAGAACAGATGGTGAAAAAAAATGAAGATATTAAATGGACAGAAGAGGGTGAAGGAGAAAATCAGGATAGAAGTGCATTGTCTGAATCCACTGGGAGACGCGAAGGAGGAAATAATCATTCTCAATCAAAAACCTGCAATCCTCTTCGGCGTCAGAAGCAGTTTCCGCGACATCATTTATCACCGGCATGCACCTTCAGTACAGACACATGAGCCTTTGTAATTTGGCTGAATAATGGCTGCAGAAATTTTTATTCAAATCTAATCTGTTTTAAACGATGGGATAATTGAAATTCAGAGCCTGTGTAGTCTAATGGAGTTTCAGTCTTTGATTTAGCTGGGTGTGGAGACAACCTCTGATAGTATCAACCTTCGTCTGATACTGTGACACAAGGTAGATCAGTCATGCATCACTGCAATCGTAAATGAGCCACATACAAACCACCTTTATGTGAACCAGGAAGTGACAAACTGAATTTGATTTATTGACTAATATGAGTCAACCTGCAGCTATTGACAGCTCTTCAGCCATAAGGCGTTCACTCTCACCACTTGTTCATATTTTGGTGTTCCTTGTCTTTCCCATATCCAGGCAGTTCTCGTCAGTCACAGATTGCAGATATGAGAAAAAAAATGACTCCCTTTCATCTTGCTTCCATCCATTTTCCTTTCAGTAATTCAGAAACCCACAAGTTTCAAGCACAGCAGCAGGCACAGTCTTTCAGCAGTCTCACTCGCACTACCTCCCACACAGGCATCTGTAAAAGAGCATGTGTGGTTCACAGCAGTAGCTCGGTCTGCGCGGAGAAACGCTGCCAAATCCAGACATCCATGTGTTACGTGTGTGTCTGTGTGTTTAATGTTAGGTTTCAATCATTGCATTTTTGGTGGTGCTTTTTGCAATTAAAATTAGCAGTCATTCTTACAGAAAATGCCTTTTATGTTCTTTGTTAAAGGGAAACGTTGCGGTTGCGCTCCAGGGAATCACTTTGCAGCTCACATTAGACATGTTTGCGCAAGTTGGAGATATTTTCTACACTACTAGAGGCTCAGGTTATTTTGCTAGAGTCAGGGCATAAAGATCACTCTCTATTATCATTGATGTTACTTCCTCCATTTATCAACAAGTAAATGCTACTTGACTGTAGGTTATCCTCCTCATTCATATAGATACCCTGCAGGGCTAAGAATCTGTCAGAAGTTTGACCTCAAGCCTGGGTTTATTTTTATTTTGTGCTATTAGGACATGTATTTAAATCATTCCTCTTTTCAATATCAGCATCATTCTGACACTGTTGGTCAGCACAAAATAATTCCTTTTTTCCACTCCCCTCTGTTTATGTCTGCCATGTTTTTTTTCTGTCTAACAGGTGAATGAATGTGGAACAGAGCCCAGGCTTTGCAGTGCAACGGTGTCCCATGTTGCTCCCTCCTCTCAGGGGATGGCCAAGGTCCAGGATGGACATCAGAACGCATGTGACAGGTACACAGTGCCCCATGTTACATTAGTCCTTTGAACCGCAGACTTTTACATCTCGCTGTTTGTCGCAGCTCTGCAATGTTAGAGGAGAGCCAAGATGGTATGGACAGTGGTACCCTAAGTCCAGCCTCAGCTCGACAGATCACCATCCAACGTCACCCAACTCAAGGCTTCGGCTTCATTGCAGGCAGTCAGAGGCCGGTGATTGTACGATCCGTCTCTGCTGGTTAGTGCATTTAGAATACAGGAAGGATAGTGCCTGCTGAAGCTTTCACTCCATTCCTAGGGCTTTATACAGTATGTTTGTGTCAAATGTCCTCCTCAGACGGCCCATCCTTTGGCAAGCTTCTCCCTGGAGACCAGATCTTGGCCATTAACGAGGAGACGGTGAGCGACGCGCCCCGAGAGAGAGTCATAGACCTTGTAAGGTAACATCCTTTACTGTCCCAGGAGGGAGGGTGGGAGGAGATGGAGAGGCAGGGGACCAGCGTCATGGGTGGAAATAAAGACAAGTGTTGAAGAAAGCAAAGGAGCATTCTGTGCTGCTGCTGATGTGTTACATCAACACAGACCTATGGATGAATCAGCCCATATCGCAGCTGAAGGACAATGAGGAAGGGGCAGACCTGAAGAAGCTGTTTGAACGTCCTGCTGTTTGCTGACGTTATGTAACCCACTCCACTCTGTTGTTTTTCACAGACGCTGTAAAGACTCTATAGTTCTCACTGTGCTGCAGCCCCATCAGGTACGCATAATGAAATGTTCTCTGGCTTTCATGTTCCTCTCCCACAGGATTTCTCTTACATGTTCTCTGTCCTAACACTTCCCCTGTTACACTGAGTCATATAGCAGAGTTTTTCTACAACATGTACACCATGATTGAATGCTCTTTGTATCCATTTTCTTTTTCCAATCTTTATGTTCAGGAACCTTAACTATCTACTTATTAACTTAGCTTATACTTAATAGAAATTCACTTTATTTTATTTATATTTACCGGTACTTTATTATTTCCCTCTTGCACCACAACCAAAAAAAAAAAAAAAAAAAAAAACACAAGTTACTGAACATGGATAGTGAAAGCAGTTGCATTTATGTTTAGTTATCAAACATCTCCTTGCAGGGGTTCTGTACACAAGGTTTCTTGAAGTGGATTCAAAACTTGCTCTCTTTCTTTTTATATCCTCAGTCACCCAAGTCTGCCTTCATAAGTGCAGCCAAAAAGGCTCAGTTGCGAACCAACCCGCCTAAAGTGCGCTTTTCAGAGCAAGTGTCCATCAGCGACCCAGACCCAGTAAGTTCAGCCACTCATATCTGTCTGTCTGCATGTCCTGCTCCCTGCCTGCAGTAGCTGCATGTTTGAGCGTTTTGCCTAAATGGTTTCTCGCAGCAGTAACCTGAAGCCAAGAATTTACTGGGTTGATGTTACACAGCCAGTAAAATCAAGATCTGTCAAAGACGCCACATATGTGCCATGCATACAGGTCCTCATATTATTATTCAGGGTCTGAGGAGGTTAATGTGAAACAAATTGTTGACCCCAGTGAGCAGGAATATTGAGATGCTTCAAATCACAGGAATTATTTCACATAAGGATTTCTGTACTGTCCTTACCAATTGATAGAACTGACAAATGTGACCAAAACAGTTTTTTTTCTGTTCTTTTGCAGATAAAACTGTTATGTTGTTATAGGAAAACTCCTTTTACTTACATCTATGGAAGAAAGCAATCATTAAGAGATGATGTATTACTGTTATCTAGATCCATCCATCTATCCATCTTTCACCTCTGTTCCCTTGACGGGGTTGAAGGGGGGAATTGCTTATCTCAGCCTTTCGCAGCCAATAGGTGGGAAAGGCTGAGATGGACTCACAATCTTATTCACACCTAAGGTCAAATGAAATAAGCCACTTCAACTATCCTCCAAATGCATGTCTTTGGATTGTGGGGGAAGCCAGAAAAACCACGGGGAGAACATGTAAATCCCACACAGAATAGCCCCTAGCCCCCAGGGGATCCGAACCTGGGGGCGACATTGCTAATGACTGCAACACCACGCTGTCTAGATCATTTGATTATTTTCATCGACAAACACAAGTTTAACATCATTTTACATCCTAACAGTACAGTGCAGTGATTAGCACACCACCTCACAGCAGTTGTAGGTTCCAGCTTTAGTCTTTTAATGTTGTGATATGGTGTTGGAACACCAATGGAAATTTAGAGAAAAAGTTAAAAACTATCCTCTTGAATGGTTCTCCATAAACTCAGTACTATTAAATATATCCAAGCACTGATAAACGGAAGAAAGTACTTTAATTAGACTGAATATTGCTGATTTTGTGGTATTGCCTGGTCCAGTTAAATCCAATATGCGTGGTTTAGGACCTTATATTGTACATGAAGCTGGGGGCTCAGAAGACAGGGGGGAAATCAATAAATAATCGAAAGGTGGAGAAAAGGCTGTTTTCGCCAATGTATTTTCATCCTAACAGAACTTGTATGTGGAGTACAGAAAACCAATTATTCACAACATGAGCCACTGCGCCTCTGAGGAAAACACAGGAGGTTCTCATCAGCTCATCAGTTATTGATGTTTTATCACAGCTCTTTGTATAACGCCTTGACATCTGTTGATCAGAATAAAACGTGGGCTTAGTGCTTTGGGTGATGACCGCAAAAGGGTGCAAGAGAGGGTTTGGAGACAAGCTCTAATTAGCTGGGTACTGTGTTCTTTGGTCTTTATTTGTGTTCAGAGATTAATATTACTGTAAAAAAAAAAAAAAAGCAATGCTCATATGATAAGGCTGAAAAGAAATTCATGAACTTCTTTGAATAATGACGTCATCACCTTTTGGTGCCAAAATGCTTTCATTGTTGAGCTTTACAAATATAGAAAATATCATTCATCATTTTTTTTGTTTCTACCAAATTATTGTAATTCACTTTTAATGACAATTATGTGGGTCCGCATTTGAATTAGAATGGCTTTTAAGACACAATTGGCCTTTAAAAAACGATCTCGAAGCTCATTTGTTCACTGGCTTAAAAAGACATACGGTATAAATAATGATAGCATTTATATTATTTACATGCAAAAGAAACAGTTCATGTTGTTAATTTCACACCTACCAAAAAACCTCTGTATGGTACAAAGAAGAGTGGTGAAATGTTGATGAGGTATCTAGTGACTAAGAGAGCTACTCATCATCTTTTTTTTATAATGTGAAATATTCATAATAGGTGAAGAGGTGTTTGTCCATTTTGTTTTGTTTTGAAATGTCAGATATGTTGTATTTTTACAGCTCTGTTTTTATTGTATGATTTATTATTACTGTTCACAAGGCTGTCAGCTAATATGCTTCACTTTAATTACAAGTCATCAACATCATGTGAACCAAGGGATTATCATGATTATACCTAAATTAATACTCTACAGTGAGACATATTCCCACAACCCCAAACTACCGTAGGAGGGCTCTGTTGGCTTAGAACTGTCTTCAATTGATTGGAGCTGAAGGTACTGGACACACTGCACTGCAGAGATAGCAGAAAGCCGCTATGATTGCTGATGAACAGATGTTTCCGCTCCCACAACCGCTACCAAACCCTGAAGTGATCCGGAGCTGTGGCTTCTTAGTGATAATCCAAGGGCTTATCACTGTTGGCCATCCTGTTTGGTGTTTACCAGCAGAACCGGCTGAGAGAAGAATGACGTTGTTATATTTTTCATGACAAATATCCTTCAGCTCAGCCTTGACAACATGAGAAACAGGTTGTGACTTTTATGTTTGGTGGTATGCAACATACATGTGACTGTCAGTTTAACTCATGAGTACATGGTTATTTCAGAGCAATTGCAGAATATTATTGAAAAATGTTGTCCAAATCGAGCTGCAGACTCTGTATTTACAGCCAAATGCATTTTCTGTCAAGGGTAATTTCCCGGGAATAAATGGCATCACAGGATTTAAAATGGAAGAAATGCAGGCAACAGGAAATTTTATTGATTTAGTTTTTGAGCAAATTGAAGGACTATGTTCAGACCAGCAGGCTTCTTGCCACAGGGCTACATTATTACATGAGATGTCTGTTTTCCATTTCACCACTGTGTCAGTGATACAGCCATGATGAGAAGAGGTCTTCATTTTCCTAAAAAAAACATTAGTGGGATGAATCAAAAGCGGAGGAGAGAGGGAGGAGACACATCAGTCACTTCACGTCCTAGCAAAAAACGAAATGACAAGTACATCCAAAAGCTTCCTCTGAAAAAGCAGTAGCCTGACTCAGACTGCAGTATTGAACAAATGAGTGCCTCCATCCAGTTTTCTTTCTATGACATACACCTTCAGGACTGTGAATTGAATCGTAAATGTCTACACACTATGCTCAAGGTTCATTTATTTTTGTGTACAATCTGCATCTTTGTCTATTTTTGACTCAACAATGAAGCTGCACTAAATGAAGATTGTTTTCCTTCATGTGTCTTTTTCAGACAATGCTCAAGGACGATTCTTTGCTACTCATACCAAATGTGTTGAAGGTATTCTTGGAGAATGGGCAAATCAAGTCCTTCACGTTTGACAGCCGTACCACTGTTAGGGTACGTATCCACCACTAATGCAGGCGGGGTAAAAATGCCTGAATTAAAACATAGCTTTGAATTTCACAACAGGAAGAAGATTTGGTCCATTTTACATTCTTTATCTTATACATACAGTAACTATTTATGTCTGCTTCACATTTGAATAGCGGTGCAGAGAAAATTATTTATTGAATTTTCCAAGTACTTCTCTTCAACGCTCCCACACACACTGAGAATTAGCTGCTAAATTTAAGGAACCACCTACTCAGCAAGCACAATTACTGCTGGTCCCTGAACCATCAAGAGCATGAAAATTGGTGAGGTTTTTACTTTTTCAATTGCAACTACTGACCAGTCTCTCTCTGTTTCACTGCTCACATGCAAATAAATGCAGTTCACACCGCAGATGTATTGACATTTTATTTGATTTATTAATCTTGCTGTTTTAGTAATACAGTAACCTTTTCCTTGACCTTGATGCATCACTCTGATGTATGCTCGTGTTTATTCTTCTGATGAATTCTTTTTTTTTTTTTTTAATAATTTTCTGTGTATGAGTGGGAAGGAGGTCACACGGATGGGTCCAAAACAGAGCGGACAGGAGAACAAAAGCTTCTGTGTCTGTCAAATCACAAGAAACATGACTCCAAATGAATGTTAATGTTTTTCCCAGTGTCTGCTGGGTGTGTAATTATGCAAATGTCAGCATCTAATGGCTACCATCTTTTAGAAAATACATTTTTAACAATGTGCTCTTAAATCTCTTTTCTCTATTTTCTTCTTTTTTGGGAAGAATTTAATACCCTAGTGATATGACTAGGGACAGAATACAACAAATGAAATCATTCATTCAGATAGTCATTGCAGGCTCATCAAGAAAGAGTGATGTAGAAAAGGAGAAGAAAATCAGCCTTTTTATAACACGATGATGGAAGCTGCTCCATCAGCTTATTTAAGAGCAATTTCAACATAATGATCTAGATTGATAGAATAGTAAAACAACTAAAATGCTCCTATTTGGAAACAGCATTCATGGTGTAGTTTAACCACACTCTACCACCACGTATCCCATAATCCAGTTGATATTTAGGCTCATTTAGGCTTCCTCGAGTGTTGAATCTGCTTGTCCCAGTTTGTGACAAACTGCTTCTTACATAGAGTAGCAATTAAACTGTTTATGGAGAGCAAACCTTTAATGAGAGCCCAGCTCGTAATGAGAGTTATAGAGACACTGAAAGAGAATCTCTTTTGAATATATTATAGGGAGGACAGAAATCAGTGAAAACCTCAGGCATAGCAGAGGCAACGACTGCATGGATTTCCCATCAAACATTTTACAATATTCTTAATTTTTCATCAGAGCCAGTGTTATCCTTCACATCAAAAATGCAAATATCAAAAAAAAAAAGATGTTTCAAGTTATCCATCACACAAAATATGTACCGTAATTGAAGGAAGCAGCTTTAATCAGATGAAAACTCAACAAAACTACCATGCACAAACACAGATGTTCCATGATGTATTATACTAATTATAATTTGTTTGCATCTCTCTCCTTCCAGGATGTAATCTCCTCTCTGCAGGACCGCCTCTCACTGCGTTATATCGAACACTTTGCGTTGGTGCTGGAGGCAGGGGCACTCGACCAGAACCAGAGGTTGCATCTGCTGCAGGACAACCAACCTCTGACACATGTAGGAAAACTAATGTCCCACTACTTATCAAAAAAAAGTAATCTCAATATTAAAAATAACTGACGTAATGTCACTTTCAAAAGGTGGTTTAACAGTCTTTGGTTGTATTGTTGTTGTTTGATCAAGCACATTGCAGCAGATTCAGATGAACGTTTTGTAACCCAATGTGATCTAACTGACACTCCCATGTTCACGCAGGTGGTGCACAGAACCTACTTCCAGGGGATGAAGTGTCTGTTCCGAGTCTGCTTCTTTCCCAAGGACCCTGCAGACCTGCTGAGGAGGGACCCTGCTGCATTTGAGTATCTCTATATACAGGTAGAGTGCTTTATCTCCTCTTCACCACAAATAATTTAATTATTCAAACTACAAAATATTTCATATTCATTTCCCTGCTTGTTTTGGTTCTATGTTATTGTCCCAAGACTATAATCTAATAATCATGATGAAAATTTGCATATTAGCTTGGACATTTTATCCTTAGAGTATGTGTCTGCTGCATTGCCATCACTGACAAATAATAGATGTTTGTGGGTTTACACTTGTCTTTGGCTCAGGGAAAGGGGCTAAGATTACACTTGTTATACTTATATTTTGACTGATATGAAAGATATTAAGCTTGCATATTACATAGCCATACCAACTTAATCAGTATCCTTAATAATCCTTAATCTCATCCTTAATATACTTTGTTTTATAATGTACTAAAATAGAACAGCTATACAGCAATAAAGACGGGTAAAGATTGTCTCATGACCAATACAATGCAATTGGGTTTTCAACATATTGTCCCCTAACAGAGTCGCAATGATGTAATCAAGGAGCGCTTTTCGATGGACTGGAAATCTGACATCATGTTACGATTGGCTGCTCTCCACATTTACATCACTGTGTCTTCAGCGCGGCCCAATCAGAAGATCTCCCTCAAGCATGTCGAGTAAGCCTACCGGTTCATTTAGTCATTCAATTCATTTATCAATTATTGTGACAGAAAGGGGTATTTTTTTTTTTTAAACCTTATTAAAAGTTCTCTGCTACATCTCATAAAGGAAGTTTATTCAATCAGTAATATCTAAAATTATTAATAATTAACCCTTATTGCATTAAAAGCTCAAATTCCTTGAGGTTTGTTTTCCCAGCATCATTATGAGATGATGGGAATGCACGCCGCGCTTAATTTGTTAATTTTTCTTGATTGATTAAAATTATTAATCAGGTGCAGGTTCCAATCTATGGGTTGCCATGCTGTAACATGATCCTTTAACTTTGATTGACGACTAATAATTATTCATTTATTTATTTTCTGCTTGCCTCTACAGAAAGGAGTGGGGCCTTGAGCCTTTCCTTCCGCTCACTTTGCTCCCAACAGTCAAGGAGAAGAATGTGTGTAAGACTCTCTCCCAGTTGCTGAAGACTTACCAGCATCCGCCACCATCAGGCAACAAGGTGTCTAAAGACATAGTTCTCATAATATTATAAACTTTGACTTATTAAGATGCAAATATCCGCTTGTGGGTATTTTTTATAAATTATATCTTCATTGAAGGTTACAGATTATTCATTGTTCATGTTTAATGTTTTAAGAGATGTACTTAATTAACAGTCTGGTCTATGCGGGCAGACCAGTTCTGCAACTGTTTCTGAGGAAGACGTTAGTGGTGCAATACTGCCCTCATGAGGTTCAAATGGTACTGTTGCAAGATTCCTACGGAAATGTAGTTTTTCTTCTGCTTACAGGTCCCTCCTCTACAAGGAAAACTGCAATACATGCGTGTACTTAATGACATCCCGCCTTTTGGTGGAATACTTTTCCAAACTGTTGGACTGGTAATGCATATTTTTGTATACAGAAACTTTACTGTATCTATAAAATTAAATACTTGCTATTATGCTTGTCAGCATTGTATGAAGTATTTTTTTATATAAACAAATATGTGATGTAGGTATCTTCCTAATAAGTTTCCCATATTCCCCAACAGGATGAGAAACAGTCTGCTACAACTCTTTTGGTAGGTCCTCGACATGGCATTAGTCATGTAATTGACCTGAAGAACAACCTCACAACAGTTCTGGCCGAGTTCAGTAGAGTTGCCAAGATCCAGCTATACAGAGAAACCCAAGGGGTGGCTCGTGTAGAGCTAACAATTCATGAAGCCAAGGTAATACACACATCAATCAATACAAATGCAAACCTGTAGAAGAATATTTGAAGTCAGAGTATAACTTTGCTCTTCTATTACACCGGTATTTGATGTTATGAGTTTGTTTTGGTTGTGTTTAGGAAAACTGCGGACAAACCTCATTACCGCCTCTAAAGATTTTCCTGTCTGACATTCCACAGCCTCTTGTCCTACTTATGGAATGGCCGGATGCCAGTAATTTTGCATGTCTCATCTCTGGCTACTACAAACTGTTTGTTGATCCTAAACGGAACATTTATTTCCGGGCCCCTGGTCAGTCTCACTTGACAAAAACAGGTAATAATATTCATTTATAAGGTAATTTTATAAACTAGTATGCTTTCATTTTAAACATGAGATACAGACATTGCATGCTTTGAAATTTGTGATACTCTGCATTTTATGTTTAGTAAAAGTGAACAGTGATCTCTTAACGAAGTTATCCTGGAACTACCATTCCATTGGCACTCTCCACTGTCGCTCATCTCAATGTTGAATCATTGGATTGAGATGCTCCATCTTTCCTTAATTGTTATGGAATTCTGCAGTCCTGTTTTGTTGCCGATGCAGCTCAATCATAAACGGTGCCTGCCATTTGCTGTCTCAACTTGTCCAGCATAAAGGAAGGATCATCATACCATCACATTCCATCAGAACTCAGCTACAAATCTCAACCTCCATCTTTAAACTAAACAATTCCATGTGATCGCCTCGGCTTTCCCATAAGGATTTAGTCTATCCGCTCTTATTCTGAACGCCTCAAACTCTCCACTACTCTGATAATTTTTTCCTCAGATTACAGAAGCTCCTACCATGTCCACCCACGTTCTGGAACAGCTGGATTGCCAAGTGGAGGGCGGCGAGGGGATGAGAGAGAAAGTTCACATAGGGAATTGGTATCAGCAAGAGCCGCAGTTCCAGCAGAACCTCAGCACCTAGGCCTGTGCCATGTCCACCTTCGAGAACAACAATTTCAAGAGTTACAGACACATGCAGAAGCTGAACTTGACATCAATGAGAACTTTATTTCTCAAGAGTCCCCTCGGAGACCCCGCACCAAGTCTGACACCACCCAGCAGAATACAACAGAAATACCAGTGGTTGTAGAGAGCTCTGCAATTGAAAATGAGCTTTACAGAATTCGAGCGCAAACAGTTGGTCAAGCCCAGAAAAACTCGTGGTTTTTTTGTGACTCCTGTAAAGCCAGACACAAAACAGATAATCTTTCAATGAACAGTACTGGGAAACGCTGTTCTGGTTCTTGTACCTCTCGAGAAGGAGGCGCTGTCGACCTCACGGCCCTACCACCACCGGGCAATGAAGAAGAAGATGAAGTAGAAATTGGAGTAGAGAAACTACACCCACCCCCTCCTGCTATTGCTGCACCACCACCTGGATTCAGAGATAATAGTTCAGATGAAGATGACAGCAAGAGAGGGAGAAAGGCTCGAACAAATACAAGCCAAGCAGCCGCTCCTGGAAAGATTGTCCAAGCCAAAGAGGATGT
Organism: Lagocephalus sceleratus; assembly: GCA_911728415.1. NCBI lineage: Eukaryota > Metazoa > Chordata > Actinopteri > Tetraodontiformes > Tetraodontidae > Lagocephalus > Lagocephalus sceleratus. The sequence continues at coordinate 4,436,685 of CAJVRN010000211.1, read as the reverse complement.
TCCTGTCACCCTCATTGATAATGTGTCTACGAGAACAGTCCGAGATCATGCCCAGGAACTTGATGACGCTCTGGTGTCCACCTTACAGGCACTTGAGGCGTTGGCAGCCTCTGAAGATTTCCCTCATCACCCTCAACAATCAACACAGACTGCAGGTCAACAACCTCAGTCATACCACTGTCCATATAGATTGCTGCAAGCATACATACATACATACATACATACATACATACATACATACATACATACAAATACGGAACTCATTACATTTTATAAAATATACTGCATACAATTATTTAGACTAACACATTGATAAGAAAAATAGAGAGAAAAAAAGCTTTATAATTGCATTACATGAATTGCTTTTAAAAAGTAGAAAAGGTTTTTGCAATCTGAATATCTTATTGTATGAGCAATATCAATTTTTAAAAAGTAAATTGCTTGTTATGAAACAAAAAATCCATCCAAATGGTTTGGTAATTGCATATTTGGTAATAGCATTAAGGTGGTGTTGTTAAAGTGATTTTAGTCCAAAGGCCAACAGCACAATTTAATCCCAAATGGGCTGGACTATTAAAACATCTACATATGTTACATGATCATAATAACACTGTGTTGTGTTCTCTTCTGTAGGTCTAATTGTATTAGCTGCCATAACACCTGAGTCATCACTGGATTCAGGCCATGAGACCAACTCATCCGAACTGACAGATGTTTCTGAGATGGTTTCAGCGATGAAGCAGAATCAAAACCAGGCATACTTTCTGGCTCACCATATTAACAAGGAACGCATCCTCTGTCGTCGTGATTTTCCCCTGGCAATTCCTGGCTGCACTGCTAAGACCATCGGTACCGGAGCCTTCTCAGTGGGTCAAATTCGTGCTGGGTGTCCACCGAAGCAAGTAATTCTTAGCAAGACTGTCCCATTTAAAGTTAGCCCCACTCAAGACTCTGCAGTGCTCAGCGTTGTGACTGAGCAAGCAGGAAAACAAGATGCTGTTCGTACTGAACAGACAGCATTGGTGAAAAAAAGATCTGACTCTACCAAAGTAAATACCCTCGATACCCCTTCTAAGTCGCACGAAGAAAAAGCCCCTGATGCTTCACTGACATCTCAAGAATATAAAGATGAGATGCTATTCAACTCTACTGGAGAGTCACCAAATCTTTCTGATGGCATAAAGGGAAAAACAAAAGGAGATATTAATAATGATGCTAACAAAGCCTTACCTAACCTCTTGCCTGTGGATAAACCTGCCTCAATTAAACATTCTACTAGTAACATGTGCCAAGATGCCAAGACTGCCTCAAATGAGACCACAAAGCCTTCCAGTTCTTCAGAAATTATGCCAATCGATGACCTTTTCTGTACTTGTCCAGTTCAAAAAGAACCTGGGATTCAACTAAGACTAAAAGACCCGCAGGTTCAGAAGGTAGTTATGTTCCAGTCCTCATCTCCAACAGATGATGAGCGTCTTCAGGCCAAAGGCCTCCAACTGGCAGCCAACAAAGAAAGTACAGTGAGAGTAGGAGCAGATAATGCTTTGGCAAAGGCCAGCTCTCAAATACAAACAAAGTACTCCCCTCGGCTGCCTGTCAAATCAGAAAGAAAAGAAGTACCTGAAAGCAAGTCTGAGAGTGTGCAGGGAAAATCCATTCCTGAGCCTCAGAAATGTTCCATGAAATCTTTACCTATCTTAGATGATCTGACAGCACCTAGTCTCTCTGTTGATAAGGTCTCCACTCTCCCAGCCAAAGAGTCTAAAAAGCAAGGCAATGGTAAGGCAAAGTCACAACGCAGTGCTCCCTTCATGAGCTTTAGGAACCTTCTTTCAGCTACATTCCCAGCAAGAAAGCGAAGAGAAACTGATGAGCGACGGGCTCAGTTGCAGAAAGTCCGTCAGTATGAGCTAGAATTCTTAGAGGAGTTACTAAAACCGAAGTCATCCCAAGGAGATTTTCTGCCACAGGGATCTTCTCCTGTACCTTCTGGCACTCCTTGTTCCTGCCAGCTCCGCACAAGTCCTGTCCTAAAGGCACCGGGTATTTCCAGGGAGCAGCGGCGGAGCTGTGACTGCAAAAGAATGTGTAGGGGTATGCGCTTACCTGACACACCAGTTGGCTCTGCAACAGAAACCCAGCACAGAGGCAGAGAGAGGACTATCTCAAAGACCCCCCCAGCCGTCTCTAAAGTACCTCACCCCCAAGGTCCAAATAAGAGACCTCAGAACTTGGAGATCAAGACCACCCGAATACGCTCTACTAGCCTTGAGTCAAGAGAGCCAAAGGGAGAGCATGCTACTTGCATACCTACTTGCACTTCTCAGACAGATTGCATGGGAGCTCCACAATACAAAAAACTCCAGAGACGTTACAGCATTGGAGAGCTGGATAACAGCAGTGGCACACCAGTGTATGCTGAGGTAAAGCCAAAAGCCAAAAGCTTAGAGAAGGAGATGGAGAGGGTGAGGGCCACAGGACTGAGACTCCCGACTCCAATTGAACCAATACACACTCATCACGCTGAGAGTAAGGGTTTGAAAAAGGGTGTGTTTTTTATTCAGGGAGAAGAACTATTACGTGACAGCAAAGAAGGGACTGGAGAGGTGCTGCTGACCCTGCCCAGTGAAGACAGTGACGACAAAGATAAATGCTGTTCATTCTGTTTTTGCTATAGAAAATGTGAGGCAGCAGATGAAAGCAGTGAGAAGGACGAGCTCTCTTACTCCATACCCCTTCAAGTCCTTCCAGGCATGGAGCTGGATTCAAATACCTTTCCCGTCGTCAGCAAAACACTACAGGTACTTAATGCAGAAGACTGTAGTGGAGAAGAGGAAGAGATGGAAGAGGAGGAGCCCCAAACACAGGAAATTGACCTAAGAGCCTGTGGAACATTGGAGGGGAGTCTTGCACGTGTTCAGGCCCTCCAGGGAAAAAATTTTAGCCTACCTGATGGTTTCCTCAATGCTCAACTTGATGCAAATGAGTTGCTGGCTATTCTACGTCAGTGTGCTAACAGCCCCCAATCTGAAGGGGAAGCTCGCCTTCAGCCATCACAGATTGCAGAGTACAAACAGGAGTTGGCGGTGCGCTTCAAAGAATTCCGAGCATCTTGCCGACGAGTGGCAAGTGTTGAGAAAAGTCCAACACGTATGCTTGCTGTTGTCACCGCCAGCTTTCAAGTACTGTGTGAACTAACTCAAACCTTCATTAAGCTGGTCAGAGGGGTTCGTACAGAATCCCAAAGGCTGCAGCTCTTGAGAAAAGTTGAAGAAGTTGCTATCAATTACACTTTGCTTTTGCGTGCAGCAGAAGAATCAATGGGACACTCAAGCAGCTTGCCGACAAAGACAGTTAGCCCCCAAGAGGTTTCCTCCAGCACCAATAACATGAGCTCACTCACTCGGCCCATTAAAACTCTACCCGCCCAGTAGAAGTCAAAGAACAGTGGGTGGCATCTCCATCCAAAAGTATTATTTATTGTTTACATTCTTTTTTACCAGTCAAGCAATTCATCATGTCGTAAAAAACTTGCAATGCAGCTGCCCCATCCCATGTTTACAGGCCCTGAGGCATCCTCCTGGATCTCGTATTGAAACATAAAGGTATATCAAGCTGATGCACAATAGAGATGGAACCCTATAAGAGGCTGGTGAACACAGGGCTAATCACCTCATATCAATACCCACGATTTACATAACTCAATATAATATATTTTATATGTAATGTATATTTGAATTGTGTCTACTTAGCAAATAATATGAAGTTTTGTGAAGAAAAAAAGTGAATATATTTGAAATGTATTGCTTTAAGAGAAATATAAAGAATATAATATCAGAAATAAATGTATGCTATGGACTAAAATATTGCAGAGATCTCGTTAAGTAGCGACCGACTTCTGTAAATTATGTAGTCCACCCGGTTGGTTAGATGGTGATGTGTGTTTGTTGAGTTCTCTGTTGTGAAGCCAAATGGAGATCGCTGTTGGTTGTGTTGACGTACCGACATGAGCTGAAATTAGAGACAGTGTTGGAAAATGGAAAACCACTGATGCTATATTGACTGACAGAGGCCCGTGCTCTCACTGTAAAAGTGCAGACATGAAACACATGTGTTCGGGGCACACAATGTAGCAGAGACCCAAGTCATTGTCCATGATACAGTATAGTGAGCGCTGTGACCTCACTCAGCTGTAAGACATAAATACCCACACTGTACCTAATAATGCACAGTGTATGTATCACTGATTAATGGCTCACCTACATTTAGTGAATATAATATAGCCATCCACTTACAAGTACAGCTTGTCAGTAGAATTTTGCACAATATTGTAAATTAGCTCTTCATTTCTCTTGGTTTTTTATTAGATTTGTTCACTCTGCTGCTGACAACCCCATGAAACTAACTCCACATAATAAGCTTCAACAAACTTGTTGAGCCAAGTCAAAGGATTTTCTGAATTGTGTTCAGGTTTTCCAATATAATTTTGCTTTCTATGTGCTGTTCCACATTGTGAAATCAAGCTAATATGTGTGTATGTATGTACGTACATACATACACACATATATATATAACAAACACATAAAGTAGTTTTCTATGTATTTTAATAAAACTAACACATCTGTTTCCTGTCTGAAATCTTCTTTGCGTCCCATCCTTGTTAATTGTGGACTTAACCTCATGTTTTTATCTGATGGTTTTGCATAGGCTTTCAGGGAAAAATACTTTATCCATTAGTGCTAATGAACTGTTGGTAATTAATTTTCCAAGTCTAAAGAGGAAAATTAATTAAAATGGATATAAAAGTGGCAATGTTTTGTAAAATACTGTATACAGTATGGCTGTTAAAGTAGGCTGTTATACCATACTTTGAGTGTAAATAGAAAAGCTAACATGTTTGGGAGGAACACTTTTAAACATAACTTGTGACATTAAGGCTACACTATTTTATAAAAAGGAAAAAATATCAAATATGTCTGTAATTATTTATAGTAGTAATGTAAGATAAAGCTTAATAGCAAAATATATATTTTAATGATTATGAGTATAAAGCATGGTACATTTTTTATTTTTATATTCAAAGCAGTGTTTTTTCATCACAGCATTTGAGACATGTAGAACCGTTTCTGTCGTTGTCATTGTTCAGTTGTTTTGAGGAATATTGTGCGACTTTGTCTGTGTGTTCATGCACATGAAGAGTGCAGCAGTCAATCCAAACCTTGTTTTTTTTCCTTTGCGTGCCCTGCGTCATTTTCGTGTTTCATCTACTGGCAATGATCTTGTCCTCACTGTGGTCCTCTGTCTGTGTGCAAAAATAACTCATGTTTCAACAGCAATAAAGTATACTCTATAAACTCTTTCAGACAACCTGGAAATGATATTGCTTGTATTGAGCCTGCTGCACCGAGATGGTGTCCAAAAGAATAATACAAGTGAGGTCATGGCTACATCTATGTACCCAACAGTTCAAAAGACATTGATTTGACACAACAATGCATGAAATGTATGTTATTTCACTTGGTTACTTTTAAAACAAGCTTCCTTAAGGTGACCTGTCTCTGTTAATTAATTGCATTCACTTATAAGTAATCATATTTCATATATATTGTTTATTATTATCATCCCCAATCCCCATGACTTCCCCAGCATGGACATGTCACTCCATTGGTGATCCAGGTGAGAAACTCCCCCAGGAAGAGGTGCAGAAGCCCTAGTTGTGTACAGGTGAGGAGAGAAGCCGTCAACCTTTTCTGCTGTCAGGGTTGTCTCCACATCACCGCTGACTCCTTCTCACCTCAACTTTGATGCCCTTCCCAGTGGTCGTCCCTCTCGATCCTGCGCTCCCGCCCGCCTCATATGCCCGGTTGTGAATTCGCCGTCACCAGGGAGGCCCATCTGCACAGGAGAAACACGCAACGCCGCGATAACGTGGGTGTTTGCATCGACTGCCTTTGCAATGAGATACGTTTCGACCAACGGAGCAAGTTCTCACACCCATGCTGCGGAGCCTGCTCGCCTCCAACATTCCAGATGACCTGGAACCATCTTTCTTTTCACTTCCAGGAAATTCCCGGCCTCCTTTCCTGCCTCTTGACCCTAAAACACACACACACACACACACACACACACACACACACACACACACACACACACACACACACACACACACACACACACACACTTTCCTCTACTTCCGGGAGTGACGTCAGACCAGCGTCGTTGACGAAGCGCGCGCCCCCCACTCGCGAGCGAGCGAGAGCGGCACGCGTCATCACGCGCGGACCATAATGGTGGAAAGGTAGGGCGCTCGCGCTAGCTCGGTGAGAGCAGCTCATCGACTCGTCCGGACCCGCTCGCCTCTTTTTTGGGGTTGTGTTGTTGTTGTTGTTGTTCTGTTGTTTTTTTCTGCGTCTCGCCCTCGGAACGGCAAACAAACAAACAACGACAACAACAGAAAAAGAAACCAAAATGCCCAACATCAAAATCTTCAGCGGCAGCTCGCACCCGGACTTGTCTCAGAAGATAGCGGACCGCCTGGGTCTGGAGCTGGCCAAGGTGGTCACCAAGAAATTCAGCAACCAAGAAACGTGGTGAGTCGCTCCTCCGGGCCCGTCAAAGTCTTCTTTAACCCCCCCACCTCCCGGGTGCACATTGTTGCTCGGGAGTCGGAGGCTGGCTTCGTCGGACTGAACAGCCGTCCCGCGGCGGCCTTCGGGGACGCGCGGTCTTGTCGCCGTCTCCCCCCTCCTCGCCTCCTCTCCTCGCCTCCTCTCCTCGCCCCTCTCCACCTCCGCTCCTCACCTCTTCCCCCCCTTCCGTCCCGGCAGCGTGGAGATCGGCGAGAGTGTGCGCGGAGAGGACGTGTACATCGTGCAGAGCGGCTGCGGGGAGATCAACGACAACCTGATGGAGCTGCTGATCATGATCAACGCCTGCAAGATCGCCTCCGCCTCCAGGGTCACGGCCGTCATCCCCTGCTTCCCGTATGCGCGCCAGGACAAGAAGGACAAGGTGGGGGTGAGCACAATAGTCTCATAAACTACTGTCACGCCTGCCATCCCTCGTTTTTTTGTTTGTTTGTTTGTTTTTTGGTTGTTTGTTTTTTAATCTTCCAGCCTTGTGCCTTCCTGACAACACATCGACTTTCACTTTCATTTGCGTTTTTGTTGATGATTCACATGCTTAACGTAAATCTATCGTCTGAAATATTGAAATTCAGTTTAGTTTTTCTTTTGTAGTGTTGCATTGAAATGGGAATATGTTCCCATTCAAGGTTCTTTTATCTGTTTGGCTAGGATTAAGATGAATTTGCAGATTTGAGGAAGTTGTGCGTGCATTTGTCATATTTGGAAAAGTTGAGGGTTTTTTTTCTTCAGTCGTAGTTCAGTGAAAAAGAGAACTGAAAGTGTTTGACCTTTTAAATTAGGTTTGCTGATTTTTTTTTTTTTTTTCTTTGACGTCCATCTTGCTGTGCAGCAACCATTGAAAGTGAAATGATAAAAACCCAGAGCCTGCAATGTCACGATACCGCTGCTGTAATTTTACTAAACGGCCGTGCGTGTATTTTTAGCGCTCGGCCGTGCTCGCGGGCCCACTTATTCCATGTGACTGAAGGGATCTGTTTCCCATGCAGAGCCGCGCTCCTATCTCTGCCAAGTTGGTGGCAAACATGTTGTCGGTGTCGGGGGCTGACCACATCATCACGATGGACCTGCATGCCTCGCAGATACAGGTGAGCAGCGCGTACAGCGGGGCGCTGAGCGAAGAGACGTGATGCACCTGTGTCTCCTTCTGAGTGCACACACAAGCCCGACTACCACTCCCCAATGTCTTCTCTCAGGGATTCTTCGATATCCCAGTGGACAACTTGTACGCAGAGCCGGCGGTGCTGAAATGGATTAAGGAGAATATCCCCGACTGGAAAACGTGCACTATCGTTTCGCCCGATGCAGGGGGGGCAAAGAGGTACTCCGGGACCACCTCCCACGTGGCGCCGCACTGTTGAGCGCACTTTGCCTTTGCTTTTGTCGCGCCACATCTTTGTCGCGGCAGGCCCGCTCTAACTCGGGACCTTCCACTTTGCAGGGTCACCTCGATAGCGGACAGGTTGAATGTGGACTTTGCGCTCATCCACAAGGAGAGGAAAAAGGCAAACGAGGTGGACCGCATGGTTCTGGTCGGAGACGTGAAAGACCGGGTCGCCATCCTCGTCGATGACATGGCCGACACGTGTGGAACCATCTGTCACGCCGCTGACAAGTGAGCCCTGTTTAGATTTGTGTGGAGGTCATCAGTCATTTGAGATTTTTATATCCGTGTATATATATATTTATTTATTTTTATATTTTTTTTTTTAACGCTGAGACATTTTCTCTGCACTCAGACTCATTTCTGCCGGAGCCACAAAGGTGTATGCTATCCTGACCCACGGCATCTTCTCCGGGCCAGCTATTTCACGCATCAACAACGCCTGCTTTGAAGCTGTGGTGGTCACCAACACAATTCCACAGGAGGAGAAGATGAAGCACTGTCCCAAAATACAGGTGACTTTCTCCTATTTCAGCGCCTTTTGCGCAAAATCTCCCGCTGTCACATTCGCCTGTGGTCGAAACACTTCCGTCTCTTTTTGCCACAGGTCATAGACATCTCCATGATTCTCGCAGAGGCCATCCGGCGAACTCACAACGGCGAATCTGTGTCGTACCTCTTCAGCCATGTTCCCTTGTAACGAACCCGTATCGACTATTTTGTGCTGTTACACCAAACCGGACAAGAAGGAATTCCTCAAACAAAACCGTTAACGAAGCCGACACGCTAACCAAGGGGAAATGAGTGAAAGAATTACCATATCTGTTACTAATCATAACTCCATACAGTCGAGTCCCTTTAAGTTCGGGGACACCAAAGCAATTCTAAGCAAATAATTTAGGTCAGCATATTTATTAAACTTAGTCAAATAAGTGTTTATTCACTGTGAATTCTGTTGTGCTCGGTAGATATAGGGTTTCTGCTTTTAGGTTTTCTGGAGACCTTTCAGTATACAATGAAATATCTCTGCTAAATGTCTGTGAGGACAGGAAACTTTTCTCTCTGCTGTAAGTCTGTGTTTTTTTTTTCCTCGTTACAAAAAAAGAAACAAGTGCAGTTCCTTATTTTGCTGTTAAAAATCCGTTATTGTGAGACAGATTGAAGAATTGAATGTCTTGAAAGAGTGCCTCAGCTGTTTAAAATGCTAGAATTGGCCGTGACCCATATGACCTGAAGGCGTAGCCCAGCAAACTCAACAAGGGCCGTGTGGCTGCAGGCGATTGCTCCAGCCAAGCAACAGCACGCCGCGCTGGGCTCATTTAATCAACTGACCCGAGTCCTCACAGGGCAGACTGCGACTTTGAGAGGATGGAACAACAACCTGCAGCCACGCGGCTCTTTGTGGACGAGTTTGGGCATCCCTGGTATACGCCCGTAGGCCCCATCTTCCAATGAATGGTTTTTATGTTCTTATTAAATGAAGACCTTTCACTCGTTTTATCAGACGAGATCGTCGGTCCTTTCAGCTCCGAGGTATCATCATCATCACCATCATCATCATCATCGCATGGCGTTCTGGTTTTGAAGGAACGCGTGGAAGCTCTTTCCATATAGAAGCTAAGTTTTTAATTTGGGGTCTCTGCGGGCTGGAGCTTCCATCAGATATATTCACCTGCCATGTCTTTCTTTTAATTTTTGTCCTGGTGTGTGTGTGTGTGTGTGTGTACATGAAAGATCTGACTTTAATGTGCATATCCCAGTTTTTCTGTTTTGTGGTTTGTTTTTTTTTTCTTGTTTCTCATTTGAGTGGGTGTTTCAGTTTTCAGATGATGCGTAACTCGAAATAAATATGAGCTGAATCTTAAACGTGATGTTTTTGTTTGTTTTTTTTCTGAATGTGCACAGTTTCATTAGGTTGGTTTCTTGTATTTAAATCAAACCCTTTATTAATTCATTCGTGTTATCACTTTAACATTTAAATAATCCTACGACTCCTCATGAACCTGTCTGTTATATTAAAGTTGTAGGCTCAGAGAAAGGGAATCTGAAATACATAAAATATCCCGACAAGCTCTGGTGTATTACAGGCGCCGGCTGAGCTTAGATTGACAGGTAAAGCAACCAATCGCGGATGAAAAGAGGCGGGCCTTGATGGAGACGTCTCCATCAGCGGTTCCTTCCTGGATGATTTCGCATCTCTTCTCACGGTAACCTTGACGTTTTTATTCTGCTGCTGACTTCGTGTAAAAATGTTCTTTTGATTTGTCCTCAAAGCATAGCCGGATGTGTATCACCTCGCGCCGTAACTACGAATGCGTTTCTGCGTTTTTGTCGATTTTCTTCTTTCTTTCGGTTTCTTTTCATTTATTGAACAGGTCCCGTTGGTATCATCTAATCCTCTCAGTAATAACTAACAATCTGTATGGAATATTAGTAAATGCTGCGATATATTAGTGTTAGTGATCCATCGCCTCCAGACCGCTGTCTAAATATTTATACATCGTCGATCGCGCATGGTGCCGTTATTCACTTCGCCCTGAAATAACAGTACGGCTTCTACAAGCGGTGTTTGCTTACAATACTCTCCCACATTTTGTCATGCCATGATCCGCGTTCGTGTTACATACTCATTTTTCAGCCATTCCAGTTAAATAAATTAAAGTGACCACTTTGATTGTTATTAAATGAAGATCTTTCACTCGTTGTGACCAAAGTGGTCACTTTGATTTATTTAACTGGAATGGCTGGAAAATGAGTATGTAACACGAACGCGGATCATGGCATTACTTTTTTTTATTTAGTTTTACAAAATGTGGGAGAGTATTCGAAGCAAACACTGCTTGTAGAAGGGTTATTCCTAGGGATTTCTTTATTTACCATAGTCAATAAAGAAAAGTACAAGGTGAATGACAATTGTTTTGTTTTGTGTTTTTTTTTTTCTTTCCCAGAGCAACTATGGCAGAAAACAGAAAAGACAGGCAGGTCGATGCCGGCGCCGTTATCGATCTCAAAAGCTTCTTGTCCGGGGCCGTGTCCAGCTTGGTGTCCACCATCCCCACCGTCGTGGTTTTCCCTATTTACAAAACGATATTCCGCCAACAAATTCACAACCACACCATCCGCTGGGCGGTGGCTCAGCTTCAGAAGGAGGGGCTGCTGAAGCTCTACAGGGGCGTGCTCCCGCCTCTGGTCCAGCGCACCCTGACCGGTACCGTGCTCTTTGGCGTCTACGAAACCTTCCATCGGAGGCTGACCCTGTCGTACCAAAATGTGCTTCCCGGTTGGAGCCTGATAGTCCTGTCTGGGACCGGGACAGGCCTGGTGGAGGCCCTGCTTCTGACCCCTCTGGAGCGCGTTCAGAATTTGCTCCAGAACGACAAGAATGACAAAAAGCTGCCCAAGCTGAGGGACGTTCTTGCCGAGCTGATGAAGCGCGCCCCGGCCTCTGGTTACTACAGGGGCTTCCTGCCCATCGCTGTCCGCAACGTTCTGGGCAGCACCCTGTACTTTGGGCTGAAGGGACCCATTTACAACATCATGCACACTCAGGGGCTTCCTCCGTTGGCCGCCTCATTCTCCTCGGGCATGATGTCGTCCTGGCCGATCACTTTCATAGTGTTCCCCATGTCGGCGCTGGTGGCGAACATGCAGAAAGACCTGGGGGCAGACGCCAAGGGGGCGGCGGCTTGCTGGAGGATGCTGTGGAGGGAGCGCGACCGGAGCGTGCGCCAGCTGTACCGGGGCCTTTCCCTGGGGATGCTGAGGTCGTGCGTCACATGGGGAGCCACCACGGCGCTCTACGACTGGCAGCGGAGGCTGAACTAGGCCAAAAGCACGCCGCCGCCGTGTGCCCTAACCCTAACCCGCGTTGGTCGACCACTTTTGACGGATCCAAAATGTGTGAGAGCCAAGAAGCCTAGACATGTTGCCAGTCCGTCTCAGGCCACACACCATTTCACTGTCACAATTATTTTTTAAATACATATTCACACACATCATGCTGGATGCATATAACGTCTGACCAAATATATTATCTTTGGCTCCGCCTGTAAATGAGAGCCCCCGAGTGTAGACAGACGTCAACGTTATTGTTCGCCCGATTCATAAAGTGTCAAAGCAGTGCTGTAAACATGGTCTCTAACGAAACATGGGTGCCTTACCATAATGTCGCCGTTTGCCAAAGACACATCGTTTCATGTATTTAAGAGTTTAAAGCTGGGAAAATTACAACAGGCAGACCTCTCAGGTAACCTCAGAGTTGTTTCACTCCTTGCCGTCATGAAGTGCAATTGTAAATTTTGGATTGGAATCGACGCCGTCCAAGTGTGCTACAAAACCCTCAGTGTTCTTTTGTATCGGTAGGTCATTTTATTTCTGTTACGCGGGTTGACCATTTCATTTCTTAGACATCTGCAATAACAGTTGCGGTTCGAACGGTTTGAGTTGTGTTAATGCATAAGTACAGTTGCGTTTGTTGTCAAAAAGGAAAATGAATATTTGTTTGGGATGTAAAGCAGACACATTCCATCTGAAGCAATCGGACTGTGATTTTTAATGCCTTTCTGTATTTCATATACTGTTACCATGTCAGGCCTGATTGTATGAGCCAACAGAACATATGTGAATAATGTAAGTGTCATCTGAGTGCTTTGTTTTGTAAGTCAATATCACAAAAGCATCAATAAATAAAATCCAGGAGTGAGTTTTGGGATTAGAAAGGTGGTTTATTTCCCCTCCACGCACTTGCAGACCAACCCCTGTAGTGCCACGACCTCGCCGCCAGGTGGCGGTGTTCCGATGGCGAAAATAAATCGGGGCCTCAGGACGGGGTCCGATCAGGTACAATGGAGCTGGTGCCCCCCCCAACAATGAAGAAAAATATTACTACGGTGCCGGTGCGGCCTCAGACGTCAGCCAATCATGCGGGTTCCTCTGGGCTGCGGGAGCCAATGAGGGGCAGAGCGCCCGTGTCCCTGTTGGCGTGCAGGAAGGCGTGTGGACTATATAAACCTTTGGATTTGCACAGATTACACGGACGCGCCTCAGCCGGTGAAGGAACAGCCTCTGCACACTCCCGCGCCAGGTAAACAAATCTGAATGATCTTTTACTTTCGTGATTTGCCTCTCATCCAAAGGCCATGCACGTTATTCCCGATGAAACGGAGCAGTTTCGGTGAGGTTCGTACGCAAATTAGATTACGGGTTTCGCTTTGGACTGCGCACATGCCTGCACCTCCGTGCACGAAAAATGTTTTCATCGTGAAATAGCCTCGTCATAGAGACTCGATGTTGACCTGGGACCGCATGGATGCTCAAGTCACAACTTAAACGCACTAATAAGCAGGAGATGCGCACGAAGCCCGGCCGTCGTGCGTGTTTTGTTCAAGACACATTTTTGCACGTCCCACAACTTCCTCATAGCAGTTCTGTAAAAGGGGTGTAACGTGACACCGTGGACAGGATTCATCATGTTGGTTCTTGTGTGTTGCATAACTTTACTACTAAAGGTGGTGGAGGTGGAGGAGGAGGAGGGAGGGGGGGGGGGATCTGTATGAACAAGCCCACGACGATGGGCGTCCCCAGGTGTAGCTCAGCGGGGTTTGGAATTTGTCGAATTCCCATTTTCTGTTTCCTCTCGCCTTCGCAGATCGGAGCCAGAAATCCTCCACGATGAACGAGAACCCAGTCAAGGAAGAAGTGCAGCAGTTTAACAGGCGCAGTCTGAAGAAGGTGGAAACAAGAGAACAATCGCACCTACCAACCAAGGAGGGTGAGCATGCCCTTGATAAATATCCGTCTCTCTTTCCCTACGGGCTTGTTCTGCTCAGTCCCACGCCACCCTGCCACCACGGTGTCGTGGGACATTTGGCCCGCTGCGAGCGTAACGCACCAGCCACCTTTTCACCGTTTCTCTTTTGTTATCGACACGCAACAGCGAAAAGGATCCGTGTACTGACATATAAGGAAGCCCTGGGCAGGCTACGCCTCTCGGTATATTAGGTGGGACCTTTGCTCCAGGAAGACCATATCAGATTGTGTTGGACGAAGGTGCTTCTCAAGAAGGAGACGCACGGCTTATCGCGACGTGTCTGACGCCGGCGTCTCCCTCTCTCTCCCTCTCTCTCTCTCTCTCTCCCTCTCTCTCTCCCCTCTCTCTCTCTCTCTCTCTGTGACCTATAGAAATTGAGCAGGAGAAGAAAGCCGAGCAATGTGAAAGCGGAGGGAAGTGTCCGGACAAACGCGCGTCCTGACGCGCTCTGCTCCTTCCTCTTCCTCCTCCTCCTCCTCGGAATGGCCCGTGGTCCCGTCCCCGGCGGTGGACCCGGGCCGTGCCCCGGGGGGTGAGCTCTGGCCCCATAAAACCCAGCCGATGATGCAACCTTTGCATTGAATTATGCTTTGCAGATCCACTCTGTAAATCCATTCCATAAACATCTGTTTTTGCTTTTAAAAAAAAAAAAAAAAAAAATTCCTAATCACGCTTTTGCCATTCAGGACATGCTGATAAAAAGATTTTGTACTGAATAAAAATGGATTTGTCCACATTGGTTTGCGTGTTGGCTTCTTTATAAAGTGTCTTTGAATCTTTAAAGGCAGAGGAGGCATTTCCCATTTTTTGCATTAGCTGGTGGTATTTGCAATCCAGCCCTCCCACACACCCACACACACACACACACACCCCTCACTCTTACAGCAGCTCCAGGTTCAACCGCAAATCCTTCTGTTGCCAATCGCGGCCTTCGACCGCCGCGCCCCAACATATCTGTCTGACATCCTTCAAGTTGCCACTCCCTCTTGACCCCCCCACCAACTGAGCCACTGGGTGGTTTTATGGTGTGACTTGCACTTTCCGTGTGTCGTTCCCTTCCTTGACAGCACAGACTGGCGACAATAAACAGATCAGAAGGTGGCACCAGATTTCACGTCACCCTCATTAGATCAAATGGATCAAATTCCTCTTCTTTTTTTTTTTTTGACCTGCTGACGAACCGTGCTGCTGCTGCTGCATGTGTGAAGCTTTTAGATAAACACGTGTGAGAACATGCAGATGGGGGCCGTTTTAATCGGGTTAATCATCAGCTCCGCACAAAACAAAAGAGCACTTGCTGCGCGCCATGCGCGCCGTCAATAAGGACGCCAACGCAGACAGGGACGCTGACGCCTCCTGGACATTTGGTGAAGACAGTGGGCGGAGTGAAAAACCTCACCAGAGCAAACTTGCTGTTTCAAGAAAGACATATGTTTTAGAACATCACTTTTTATTGGATACATGTTGTATTTTAGATTTGCTTTCATGTCTATGTTGTCAAAGTAAACCAGCGACATATAATCTGTGATTGCATTACACATATTTAAATGTATAGCTTCAATGATATATTATTATTACTAATATAATAGCATATAATTATAACAGTAGTACATTCAAGATTGTAATTTTCTTTTACAGCAACCCACCCTTTGCTTATTCCTCAGACAGTACTTTATTGATAGCCATGAATTTGGAGCGCAGAGCATCCAGTTATTTTACCATCAAGCTTGTCAAAACAGGTTCATATAGTGACCTGTACCAACATGTCAATGCTGACATAGCTCATACCCACCAAATCAATTCACTGGTTATCAAAAGTCTTTTTTTTGTTTGCTGTGTTAACCCCTGTTTTTTTTTTTTTTTTTCATCATTTGGTTGGTCAGTTGGTTTGTTGGTTGTTTTTTTGGTTTGCGGGTTTGTGGGCTAGTAAAACACAAAATATGTTCTGACTCATCCTTGACAAAATCAAATCTGACTGACACAAAAAAGGCATTCATGCATGCCATTATGTTTTATCCTGGTGCCAAAAATATATCAATTAATTCAAATATACTATATATTATACAGGTGTATTTGCCACCATATATATAGTAAATATACATATATAAATACTTCTATTTAAATGTTAGTAAATATATAATCTATTCGTATAACCACTTATTTTTAATAGTAGAAAGTAATAGTAATAGAGAGTAATTATATTACCAGTATTCATGTTTATTAATTTAAAACCGATATCGTACTATACAACAGCGACACCTAGCGGCCGATGCGTGAACTACAGGCGTTGGTGTCGCCTGCAGTATTATTTGTCACCACCGGGGGCGCCAACTCACAAGAAAACCCAAAGGGGGAGGAACAAGAAAGGCTGCAGGTCTGTTTACGGAGCGAACTAAGTCCATCAACAAGCTAGTTAGCAGCAGACGATGCGCGGGGTGATGTCCCAGCAACCAGAGGACATGGACTAGTGGACGGGAGGTAAGGCGCCGGTGTTTCGATCATGTGCGTGAGCCACGGCCAGAGGCGGGCGCCCGCTTCCAGCGTTGTGCAATTAGCCGCTTCATTCATGCCGCTCGGAGTTTCGGCGAAGCTTCCTTCACCAGCCCGGGGAGGGGGGTCGACCACACGACCGGCACCGGTGCGATTGTGGCGCTAGCGCAGGCGTGCGATCTGGGCTCCGGGGGCCGGATTGGAGTAGTTTGGAGGCGGCTGCTTTCGGGCTGCCGGCGCAGAAGCGTCCCTGGTGTGGAGGAGCATCACCGTCGCGCTTAGCTCCTCGTTTGTTGCTGCGTTAATTGCGTTTCGCTGGGTTAGCATCGTTGCGACGAGGGAATTGCAGATGGATGGCCCGGCAAAAAAATGATCGTTGTTGACCCGATGAAGGCACCAAAGCGTGCGCCGATGCGTCGTTGCGTGTGTTTTTACGCGCTATTTTCCCGCGAACGCGCTGCGCTCCCGTAGTTAATTGGCCGCGTTTTTTTGCTGGCGAGGTGCTGCCCCATCAGTATCGCAGCCTTCGTCATGAATCATGCGCGTTCAGCTGCACGCAAACTTCATTTCACTTTGTCTCAGATCTTTGGAGCATGGTGGTGCCAGACAGCTCCAGCGCGGACCCCCAGCCGGTGAGTGGCAGCCCCCCAGAGCTCATGGAGACCTCCAAACCCGGGTGCGAGGAGGAAGTGGAGGGGCTTGGAGAGCTGGAAGGGGTGGAGTTGGAGGAGGTGCGCAAGCTGCAGGAGCTGGTCCGTAGGTTGGAGGTCCAGAATGAGACCCTGCGCAACAGGGGGGGCAAGAAGACCATCCAAAGAGACGCCCACGGCACCCACCAGAGGCTGAACGTCTCCCACCGAACGCTGGAGCAGGACGACGCGGACTTTGAGCTGCCGCCTCGGGACAAGCGCAGCGGCGAGGGGGCGTCCCGCCTGTCCCCCATGGGTACCATGTCAGAGGAAGATGTGGAGGATCAGGAGGCGTGCGGGGACTTTGGGGACTTGGCGTACAGCAACGGGGGCGAGCAGACTGGAGGAGAGAGGCAGACGCCGGAGAGCCCTTCTCAGGGAAGTTACGAATCCGAGACTCTTGCAGAAAGCGACTCGGGGTTGGACCAGACAGCCCTGGACGAGGTGGACGTCCTGGATCTGGAGGACGAGTGCGCCGAGGAAGAGGAGGAAGACAGCTGGTACGTTCCACTCGCACCACGCGGCTCCGGGGGGGGGGGTTTACACTTTGAAAACAGTCATCGTGACAACCACCCGGTGCTGCCGTCCAGGCTGCATCCTTTTTCATCCGCCTTCCAAACAGAAGGATGCCTTCAGCCGTGTGACTCACCAGCAGCTTTATTTTTTACCTTTGATTACGAAAGCGCGTTACTCCTCTGGCACATGTCATTTACTGGAGGTTCATTTACATTTAAAATGGGTTTCATCCTGGCTCAGATCCCATCATCCTTGTGTTGTTTGTTTCTCTCTCAATGTGTGCTGTCACAAGCATTTTCACCAACCCGGGGGGGGGTGGAGGCTCAGGCAACAAAGAGTGAGACCTGACATATGTGGGACGGTGTGTTTCCTTCCCTTGTGTCACCATTAGGTCTGTGTTTTTTTTTTTTTTTTAATTCTAGTTTAAATCACAAGAGAGGTCCAGTTACCAAGTGAGTTCTCTGAAACAGGTCAACAACAGGTCGGTTCCTGGAAAGGCCAGGACCAGGAGCATTAAAGGGAGAATGTTGATGAGAAATGTTGCAATGTGGCTCTAAATATAAAGGTTTGGCCCCTAACAGTTTGCTTTGGAGCAAGTTGAAATCGTTTCCACCAATTAAATTAGCCGGATCTATTTGGCAGAATAGTAAATGAGAGTTAAGCTCTCATAATCCACATGAGGTCTTCTGGCGTACCAGGGCCAGACAGGCGTTTTTGTACATCAGTGGCACCATATTGCGCTCCCGACATCCCCCAGGGGCCGGGGGCCGTTCGGTTTCACGTCATTAGCCTCACCATACGTGCTTTGTGAGGTTATCATAGCCGAAACGGCCAATAATCCTAATCCTGATCTGCTCCGGGCTGGACGCTGCCGCATGGCTAAACTGCTTTGGGTGGAATTGAACAGCATGTGACCCATGCCCCCCCCTCGCCCCTCCGCCGCCCTCCTGTGTGACCAGACTGCACCAAGGTCAGGAACCCTGTCGTTGTGGGTTTCTGTCGCAGTCATTTTAACGGTAATATCCTCATCATATCATTTTCAAAGGAAACCCAGATGAACAGTAGTTCCCGATTTAGATTCGAAGCTGTCAACATTTTTTCTTCTTTTTTTTTTTTCTTGTTACCAGGAAATGTTTCAAATAAGACGGTAAACTTTAATCCCAGCTTGTTTTTCCAGCCTTTTGTGCATGATGGCAACTTTAAGCAACCGCATGTGAACCTGTGACCAGAGCACGAGGCTGCGTGGATCAAACACAGACGCTGCCTTTATTTCCCTTTAAACTGTGTCCATGCATGAGAGGAGCTGCTCTGCCTCTCTCTCTCTCTCTCTCACACACACACACACACACACACACGCACACACACTCGGAGAGAGAATGAGAAGCTGCACACTGCGGCTTGATGTGTGACCTGAATATTGCTCCCCGCATTGTTGCTCATTCCGCTGGGAAACGGGCCCCTTTGTGTTTAACCAAATGGGAAGATGATTCGCTGTCGCCTGGTCCAGAACCAGTCCGTCCAGGCGCGCCACAAAGGCGGTGAAACTCGAAGTTCCATGTGGGCTGCAGATGCGACAGAGACGAGGGAATATTTATCTTGGGAGTGACGCTTGAGGGTGTCATTTAATATTTGCTCTCCTTCACTGATAACATGGAGCCGCCCTGCTCGTTTGATGTGTCCTCGCTCCTCCAGTGAAGATCATTTCACTTATTGTTGCCGTCCTGGAATGCTCTGGGTTATTAAGCGCACAGCTTTAACGCCATTAGTCACACTAATCTCTAGCTTGTTTTCATTTCAGGCTTGTATAAAAGTAGATTAGACTTAGGTTTTCCGGCCCAGAACCTTCTTTTTGCCATTCCTTTTTCCCAACTTGGGATGTATTCATTCGGTGTGTTCCTTCTGGCCTGCTGCTCCTTTGCAGGCTGTACGTGTCTCCGAAGAAGCATGTGGCCGACCCAGGACCGGAGTCTCCGCTCAAGTGGTGCCGACAGGCTCTGGACCACCGGAGCCCAGAGACGGAAATGGCCTGCCGCACTCTGATCAGCCGCCTGGACCAGTGTAAGGGTTCGACCAAGCGCTTGGGGGGGGTGGAGGGGGGGGGGGGGGGAGGGCGTGCACACAAGCGTCGCGGCCTCAAGTCGAGCCGAGTGGCAGAGGCGCGCACCTCGCCGCGCTTTTATTTACTGCTCACAGAAGGTTCAGTGTCACACAACAGGCGCCATTTATTATTAATTCCTCTGTCGCTCCCGCTGTGGGCCCCGGAACCGGCACGACAGCGGCTCTCACACCTGCTCTGAATGGCAACGGGAAGTAATGAGATGGGTTTGGATTACTGGCCCCGGGGTCAAATCTCCATTCCAAATGAGACACGGAACCTGTTGGCGGCAGAAAGCAGTATTGCTGCGTGGAGCTGTTGAAATATCTGCGGATCATTTTAATGATGATGACTCTGTAATACTTGCTCCATAGAAAAAAAAGCACCGTATGTCAAGAGCAGGCGTGTCCATAGTGCTCCCTGTAGTTTTAGGACACAGCCCCTGGGTCCAGACCACCCACTTCTACAACTTCCATCCACAAAAACCTTCACTGAGCGTAATCTAACGAACGCTCATGAGAGAGGTCCTATCAGGTCCACCTCCTGCCTCTTATCTGGTGCATGCCTGTAGACAATCGGTTTCTTTTTAAATTCTGGATTAAAGCAATAAATCCAGTTATATATTCATACCTTCGTTTTCTTTATGGAGCCTCTCCACGTTGTTTGCATTGCTGCACCTTTGTGCCCTGAAGTACACTGGTGACCTCTCCCATTGACCTGTATTCTGTTGTCTTTCCAGTTGCAAGTCCCACGAGCGCGTCGGCCCTCGGTGGTCCGCGCCCCCCCGCGCGCTCCGTCGGTCTTGATGTTTCTCTGTCGGGTGTCTGACGGCTCCTCTTGTGTTTCCCGCAGCGTCTCGGTGGAGGAACATGTACAGTAGCCCATCGGCAGAGGCAGGCTCGGCTGGCTCAGGCTTGATCTCTCCTGGGTACCACAAATCGACTAACAAATCCCTACTAACCTGTGGCACTCCAGGTACGGCATGACATTAACACGCCGCGCTGCTCACTGTCCTGCTCAGCACGACAGAGGGGCTGACGCCAGTTATCAGCCAAATATCGCTGATCTGATCGACAGCGTGTCTGCTTTAGGGTGGTCTGTTTGTCTTTTCCATGGTTTTGCATGTGTTAACCACACAGTGTTTTACAGAGAACTGTTCTACTTCCTCTTAGCAGACAATGTTGACTTTAACTGAAGTGCAATTTAAAAAAAAAAAAAAATTGGCACAGACCTCGACCTTTGTCAAACAGCATAAACTTCCTTGCGAGGAAAGACACATCAGTCGGCACGCCAAACGAATGAAAAGGACGAGGGGATAATTTGGACGGTGGTCAGCGAACGAGGACGTGACTGATGGGAGTCACGCCGACCTGAGCGATCTCGGCTCTACGGTTAATGTTTTGGCACTTTGCGCTTTTTCACGCTCACATTTTCGAACGAGTCCTGATATCGCGCAGGCAAAAGTGATATGAAAACACTGGAAGTGGATATTTGCATGACCGTGCATGCTCGAATGCGACACAACGACTTCATTGTGAGTGGTGATAGTGGTGGCCTTGTTAAGCAGTCTTTAACACTGGTTTATAATAGGGTTTATTAAAAATGATTACGTCCTCTTTTTATTCCGCCTAATTCCTGTGTGGGGTTGGGTGGTGACCTTATGTCATTTCAGGTTTTTTTTTTTTTTTTTTTTACATAACCAGAATGCCTCTGGATGGAGTTGTCATTTCCTGTTTGTCTCAGCACGGCAGCCAGACCCGACTCTATCAGACGGGCACATCGGGGCAGCTTTGCTCGCAGCTTTTCTAGGCGTCAGCAGCAGAAAGTCTCTGCAAACAGACGCTGAAGTCAGACTGATGAGGAGGGACATGTTAATGAACCAAATGTGAATGTCAGAGATTTTAGGTGCACTCGCCGTTGTTCTAACAATAGAGCAACTATCAGCTGGTTGACTTTGGGAAAACCAACCGCTCTGCTTTTTAAAAGGACGATTAAAAAGCAGATGCTATTGTGCTATTGCGCGTGGAAACTTCAATGTGGAAATTTCATGAAGCATAGAAGGGGGGGGTGTGAGATGCACCGGGTTGTAACAGGTGTTTCACGTATTGCGTTGCGTGCGTTACAGGCGTCCCATCAGCTCTGAGTTCACAGTCCTCCATAGACAGCGAGCTCAGCACCTCCGATGACTCCATCTCTATGGGCTATAAGCTGCAGGATCTCACTGATGTCCAGATCATGGCTCGCCTGCAGGAAGAAAGTGAGCATAAGTTTGAACACTACTGCTGAGTTCTAGATTAAAGGACATCTATATGTTAATCGCATGCTAACAAGCGACTTCCTTCCTTTCAGGTCTGAGGCAGGATTACGCTTCCAGCTCAGCCTCAGCCTCGCGCCGCAGTTCCTCCGCCTCCCTGCAGTCGCTGCGCCGGGGCGGCACGTACAGCGACCAGGAGTTTGACAGTTACAGCCTGGAGGACGAGGAGGACGAGTTCTGCTCGGCGCCTCAGCGGCGGCATCGCTTCACGCCCTCCCCGCTAGGCTCGCCGCGGTGCATCTCGCCCTCCACCTCCAATCACGGCCAGGACTACGGCAGCCGGCTGGGGGCTCCACGCACAAGAACGCCCCGGCGCTCGCTCCAGGGTCCCAGCGCCGAGCTGCTTAAATTCGCCAAGAGCGAAGGTGCGTTGGAGTCGGTCATAGTTGGGCAAATTCCAATTCTGATCATTTCCATGCTAAGAAAAAAAACCCTTAATACTCTGCTTTGACAGTCAGAAATATAGATTTCTTTTGGTTACACTTAAATATACTAAAATATATTGCCATGTTGACAACAGTCCTCAAGCTTCCTGTTGCGCTTCCTGTTGGTGAATGTGTTGTATGTGTGCTTCCAGAGGAGTTAAGGCGTAGCATGCCCAATTTGGCCCCCAGAACAAGCCTGCGTTCCCTGGAAGCAGTCAGAAACAGCCGCAGCATGGAGGCTAACCTCCAGAGCTCTGGCAACCGCATGTCCCACCTGACTCACTCCCCCTCCACAGGTAACCCTACCCTCCTTCACCTGACCCCCCCTCCTTCTCCTCCTCCCCCCACTCCTGCAGCATACTAACATTTGTCCTACGGATTAACCTCTGCCTCACCCGATCACAGGTTTGATCACTATTCAGGTGGGTACACTAGAACCGACGGGGAAAGGTTTCCTCTCCGAAATTCAACATTTTCGGGACTTTTTTTTTTTTGCGTCACTGTATTTCCGTTGCATTTCACTTTGCTGCTCCGACTTTTTCCCCCACACCGCAAATGATGCACAAGCTTTGGAAGAAAGCCCATTTAGACAAAGAGAAGACAGTGTTGATCAAACCGGTTCTGTCCACATCTAAACCACAAAAGTTTTTGTTGCGACAAAAACTGCGCATGAGCTACAGTCGTGAAATCTGCAAACCCACATCTTCCCTAACACATCCTGCTGAACAGCTAGGGCTCGTCGCAGCTTATCTGAAACACTCCTAATGCCACAACGGCAGTTATGATTAACTTCTAATTTATGCGGTGAATTTGACTACAACGATGCCAAAGCAAGCAAAGCGCTGCCTTCCTGATGTTCCAGGTATGTCCAGTAGTCGACTGCGTAACAACGGACAGTCGCCTCTTTCACTGCGGGCTCCAGTGAAAGCCGTTCCTGCTGTGGGGCCAATGGCACCCGGGCGTCTGCCTGTTGTCCACGCGCCGCCTTCAGGAGGGGGCCGTAGGATCCAGTCCCCCGGTGCTTCTAACGGAGGGGCCTACGTATCAGGCCGAGCCTCCACCGGCTCAGCTAGGTCCGCTGTGGGCAGAGGGCAGACCGTGTCCTCATCATCAACCAGGAGTAAACTGACACAGCCCCCCAGGAGGCGAGTTGAGATGGTCCCAAATGTATGTTCTTCGTCACTAAAGGGATGCTAATGTCCTGTTTTGTTAATAGGTCTATGGGCATGGCTAAAATCACAGATGAATCCTGGAAAGATGGCTGCTACTGAGCATCACCGCTGATGAAGGATGTGCACAGCCGAAGTCCTCACCTCTCCACCTTACCTTTACTAGTACAAACAACACAGAAAATGCTGTCCACAAAGCGTGTCGTACAACAAGTAGGCCTCCCATTTTACACTGCACTGGGCTGCACTGGATTATTAGAACAGACTCATCTCTTCTCCCAGCATGAAGTACTGTCAACCTAAACAAAAGGCACAGGCGATACGGACCAACTCAGAGCTTTCAGAAGAATAGTTTGACTTATTTTTATATAATTGTGAGAAGGTGCTGAAATTTTTAGGGTTCGTGTTCTCTTGAGATTATTGATATGAAGACAATTTTAAATGAAGATAATGCTGGTTTCTTCCTTGTGTGTGAATTCTTCAGTAATGGTTCTGAGTGTTGCATGCATTTCCTGCATCCCATTCATTATTATGTAACTGTTAAATGACAAACCACCCATACGCCCCACACTGATCTGAGTTCTCAACGGTTGATTGGTTTATTGTGGATTTGTCATTAGATTTGTGCAGCCGTCATGTTTACTCTTTACATTGAAAATGGGACTAACCACACTGCCCTTAGAAGTAAAACAACAAAGTGTTTTGTGCCAAGGTGCATCTCTGCTGCAACATTAATACGAGAAATATTATTAATGAAAGGTACTGGCATGGTACTGTGGTTTCCAGGTATTTTTACTGCATATCTGGTGTTTTGGGTGTTTGTTTTTAATTACCACTGTAATAAAGGAAACGTTTATGCACGAAGGCTGCGTGCCTTATAGAACTATGCACCCTGATGCAGAGTGCCTCAAAAGAAAAAAACAACATCTGCAATGGAAATAAAAGTTTAGCCTGGAAGTGAAATAACGGCGTGTGGGTTTGTTTTTTTTTTCCACGCACGGACTGATTATATGTACTTTCCAGCGTTTCCAGCGTAGTTTCTCCTCAGCCCCCCCCCCCAAAACAGCAGCTATTTCCGGGCTGCGTGACCAGACGCCTCCCACACTTGTGACAAAATGGCCTACAGGCCTCATCTACGCCTTCAAAGTCCGCGACGGCCGTTCAAAAACACCGAACACCCCCCCCCCTTGACGGAGGGAGAGGGGGGTGTCAAAAGCAGGAAAACGCAGGTCGTCGTCGGCGGTGGTGGTGGGGAGGGGGTTTAATTAAAAAATAATATTTTTTTTTTTGGGGAAAAAAAAAATGAAACCCTGCCCCGGCGTCTGCGGCCGTGCAACTGCGCTCTCTTATGCATGACGCAAATAGTCGGGGATCAGCGGCAAACGAGGCCACGCTCCGCCGGTCCCCCGCCCTCCCTCCCTCCCTCCGCCTGTCAGGAAGCAAGCTGATTGGCCGAGGCCTAGCAAAGTGTGCCCGGGGATCCAAAACTGCAGGCCGCACTTAGCCTACCGTCAAAATAAACCAAAACAATAACAGACAAAAGGCGGACAAAGGGGGGGGCAGAAACTGTAAAACAGCGCGGAGACGACGGCGCCAGGTAAAAAAAAAGAGAAAGGGAGAGGACGACGTTCCCCGGGCCGGGCGGAGCGGTGCGCGGCGGCGGGCGCAAACGCGCGAGGGGCCCAGTCGGCCTCTTTTTCAGCCTCGTCGGGCGGAAAAAAGCAACATGGAAGATAAAGGCGGGGGGGGTAGCTTAGCAGGCTAGCTAGCCTCCGGGACCGCCGTGCGCGCTCGGGGTAGGGGGGGGCTTTTCGGGTTTCGGGTGCCGGGCGCGGCTCGCGGCTCCCGCGGCTCCCGCCCGAGCCGCGCGCGGCGGCTTTTGCGCCCGCCGCGGCCGGTTTGCGCCGGGCGTCCGCCTTTCGCGCATTAGCCAGCGTGCTAAAACAAAATGGCGCCGGCAGGCGGCCGGTGGACGTAGCACGCCTCGGCTAGCTGGTTAGCTCCGGTGGGTGGAGTGCGCGGTAGCCGCCCTGGTCCGGTGTTGCATAACTGTCTGCGGCACTTTTTTTTTTTTTTTTTTTTTTTTTTTAAGGCGGCGGCCAGCGGCTCCCGTGCAGGTGTCACTGCCGCCGGAGGCTCTCGGGAGCGATCGGTCGGGATGCTGGGACGCGCTCGTCACCCGGAAATGTTGTGCATGATCATCAGCCAGCCGCAGCAGCTGCATACGTGGGGGGATTTAGTTTATTTTGAATCCCTTTGCGAACACGTTACATGCCCCCCCCCACCCCTACAAATACACTTGATTTTATTTCCAAAAATGTTCACGCCGCTGCCCATAGATTTACCCTGCCGCAGAGTGAATAGAAGGGCCGTAGGTAGCTCGGCTCTTTTGTGTCAGGCTTGTGTGGGCTTCAGGTGTATCGCTTACCGTTTAACCTCAGGTTGAGACTGCCTGCAGTACTCCCGATGGACACAGGATAGCATCATTGGCCAACATCTCAAGTGCCCTCTCAATGAGAATAGGCAGATTTTTTTTATTTTGGTGATACATGGGCTTGGCGTTGTAAAATTTGTTTAACGCCGTTATATGCAGTGTTTTGCTGCAATACTTTGACATTAACTTTATCTGGGGTGTTGATCTGTGTCAAGTTTGCTCATTTGTGCGTGTATTTGTTTCATTTGCAGAGCTGGATGGAAGGAAACCTATCTGTTATCTTGCTGGTATTGTTTTTATTTTAAGGTTTTGTCATCAAATGTGGAGGCAAGTATGGAATAAAGTATGAAGTTTCCAATTGATACTTTTTATTTTTCATATTGTCAGTTTGGTGATTGTATTGTTAAGTGTATGTGCTTGAATTTTCAGCCTTTTTTTGGAGTGAAGACATGGATCAAGGTGGAGGCGTTTTGGAGCTGCATGCTCAGGAGCTGAAGATGCCTCATGCAATGATCATGCAAGATTTTGGTAGGCATTAAAACAAGAAATGGCAACTAAATGTCCATTGAATATAATTAACTGGTATTAATGTTTTCTTCTCTGCATTTTGTGCTTCCAGTTGCAGGCATGGGAGGGCTTGCTCACATTGATGGGGACCACATTGTGGTGTCTGTACCTGAGGGTATGCTGCTTTCTGATGTGATGACGGATGAAGGCATTCTTCTGGAGCATGGGCTCGAGGTTGAAGGCTTGGAGACTCACGTGGTGGAAGGACTGGAAACCGAAGTAGTGGAAAGCTTACATGCAAATGTAGAGGGCTTGGAAGCAGAGGTCGTTGACGATTTGCAGACACAGGTTGTTGAGCTGGAGGCCGAGGTTGTCGAAGGCCTAGAGGGCGAGGTGGAAGTGGAAGGCCTTGAGGCACAAGTTGTAGAAGGCCTAGAAACAGAGGTGGATGTTGAGGGCCTTGAAGCTCACGTTGTTGAAGGCCTCGAGGAGGAGGTGGAAGTGGGGGGTTTAGAAGCCGAGGTTGTTGAAGGTTTAGAGGTAGACGTGGAAAGTCTTCAAAGCCAAGGGGTAGAAGCCCATGAAATGACCAGTGAAGAGATGGTACCATCAGAACATAGCGTGATCATGCCTGAGAATATTTTAGGCACAGAAGTTGCCATAGATGAAGCACTAGACCCCCATCATCATCACGTCTTAACTTCCGACCTCATTCAAGATGCAAACCATCACCACGATGACATGCCAGACCAAGTGTTTGTGGCAGAGTTACTATCTGAGCATCACGACAACACCCTGGACCAGCAGCTTGTGTCTGAAGGTTTGATGGTGACAGAGGCCAACTCTGAAACAATAATCCACCAGCAGCTGCCATCTGAGGGCGTTTCCCTGCAGACTGATGAGGATGATGATGCCAGAAGCAGCTCTGAGGACTACCTTATGATTTCCTGTAAGAGAGCACTCTTATTGAGTTACACAATTTCTTGCTGCCTAATTCATTTATGTGGATTTTTGTTACTGTGTTTCCACAGTGGATGAAGTGGGAGAGAAGCTGGATATAGGAGACACTCCCCTGGAGATCAGTACAGAGGTAATGGAAGACAAAGAATCCAAAGAGGAGGATGGCTCAGAGGTCATCAAAGTCTACATCTTCAAAGCTGAAGCAGATGATGATTTAGGCATGTTATTATCCCTTCAACATCAAACGCTACTGGTTTATAATTGACGGTAAATCTGTTAACGTGACAAATTCACATTTTTTTCAGGTGGAACAGAGGTAATCACAGAGGATGATTATCAGAATGGCCATCCTGACCTGGAAGCTGCGTCATCGGGAAGACTGGGAGTTGGCCGTGACAAAATGGTTTACATGGCAGTCAAGGCTCAGCCAAAGGAGGAAGAGGTCGACGATGATGACAGTGATGATGACGACGATGATGACACTGGTATGTTCTTAGAAAAGTATTTTGCAGTTCCAGTGAAGAGTTTTAATTCATGTCACAGAGAGGTAGAGGGTGGAATTCCACAGCATTCAATTACACAATTACACATGCGTGACTTCTGTTTGTTCAATAATTGTGTTTGCGTATTTAAGACACTGCAACAAACATTTAAAATAATAGAGTTGCTGCGCTGCAGAAAAATCATTTGATAGTATTTTATCAAAACTTTTAAGATCTTGACTGATTTGTGACGCATAACAGCAAATTCTATGGAGACCATCAAGGTGCCACAGAGCAATCTATTAATACAACACTGTACATTCTTAGATTTTGGGGTGTAAGTTTCACATGTCACATTTGTACCGTAGTCAATCCCTTGTTAAATGTCTGTTCAGGTAATAGCATTGACCAGGTAAAGAATGGAGCATCAGCACCTTTCCTGCAAATCCGAGATGGACTGGGTGCCAACCGTGCCCTCAAAGGCAGGCCTAAGAAGAAGAAGAAAGGAGAGACGCGCCAGTGTCAAACGGGTATGAAAAACATGAAGTGTAATCCGGTTGCCACCCTTTATCTGAACGCCAGGTTTTTATTGCCCATTGTTAACTTAGCAAGTATTTGTTTTTACGATCTATTGAATCTCTGGCTGTGTCTTCCAGCTGTCATTATTGGACCAGACGGTCTGCCTTTGACTGTCTACCCTTGCTATATATGTGGAAAGAAGTTTCGCTCACGGGGCTTTCTCAAGTGCCACATGAAGAACCACCCGGACCACCTGCTCAAGAAGAAGTACCAGTGTACAGACTGCGACTTCACTACCAATAAGAAGATCAGTTTTCACAACCACCTCGAAAGCCACAAGCTGCTGAGCCACAACAGCGAGCGTTCTCCAGAGTACACCGAGTACGCGCGGCGTTACCACGAGTCCAGCCCGCTGGGCTCAGACAAGCTCATCGTCAAAGACCGGGAGCCCAAACTGCACCACTGCAAGTACTGCGACTACGAGACAGCAGAACAGGGTCTGCTCAACCGTCACCTGCTCGCCGTGCACAGTAAAAACTTTGCACACGTGTGTGTCGAGTGCGCCAAAGGCTTTCGGCACCCCTCGGAGCTGAAGAAACACATGCGGACCCACACGGGGGAGAAGCCCTATCACTGCCCGCACTGCGAGTTCCGCTGTGCAGATCAGTCCAACCTAAAGACTCACATCAAGAGCAGGCATGGTGCAGATCTGCCTTTCAAGTGCAGCCACTGTCCTCAAGCCTACGCGGACGCACGGGAACTCCAACGTCACATAGAGATGGTTCAGGGCCACAAGACCCACCAGTGCCCACACTGTGAGCACAAGAGTACCAACTCCAGTGACCTGAAGCGTCACATTATTTCTGTTCACACCAAGGACTTCCCTCATCAGTGTGACGTCTGTGAGAAGGGGTTTCATCGACCTTCAGAGTTGAAGAAACACGCAGAGACACACAAAGGCAACAAGATTCACCAGTGCCGGCACTGCAACTTCAACGCTCCCGACACTTTTACCCTGAGTCGTCATATTCTGTCCTTACACACAAAGGAGCTCCCTTTTAAGTGCAAGCGCTGTCGGCGAGGCTTTCGGCAACCCGCCGAGCTGAAGAAGCACATGAAAACACACAGTGGTAGAAAAGTTTATCAGTGCCAGTATTGCGAGTATAACAGTACGGACGCTTCTGGCTTCAAACGCCACGTTATCTCTATTCACACTAAGGACTACCCACACCGCTGTGACTACTGCACCAAGGGCTTCAGGAGGCCTTCGGAGAAGAGCCAGCACATAGCTAGACATCACAAAGAAATGTTGATGTAATGTCATCACTCTCACACACACACACACACACACACACTTCTCTTTCCTGAGTAAATCTGTGTCACGCACCCACAGGTGATTTTAGTGTATTAATAACAAACCATTGACGGATATAGACTGTTGATAAGTACAACGTAACATTTGCCGTTCTGTGTTCAGTGTTGTAATGGGTGTTATTCTCCTCCCCCCACGAGTAATGCAAGAACACATTTTAGATGGGAGTGAATCTAAAAGCAGTGCATACGCTGAGTGGGACAGCTGTAAATTTCCCTTTTTTTTGTTGCAGAAAATCACATATGAACATATAATCAGGGTCTCAAATGTCTATATTTTTATACCCACTCAGTTGAAATGCTGCAAGATGACTGTCCTGTATAAAGAAAGCGGTGCTTTGTGAACGGCATCCCAGTTCTTCAGGTGACGTAGGAGGTAGTACAGGAGGCGTTTGCTTCCAAGTACCAAGGAACTATATTCTTTCTTTACCAACTTTTACCCCGTAAGTTGTTTTTTTGTTTGTTTTTTTTTTTGTTTTTTTTTCTTATCTGGGGCAGGTGCATTCATAAGTATGGTTTGGCTAGCATTGACCAACATTACAGACCTTTAAAAGAATATCTTAATAAATCTACCAGCTGAATCTTTTGAAATAAATCATGTACATGATAGACCCTATTTTACTAAATGGCTTCAACAGTGAATCATTAGTCTGGTATGGATCAGTGGTATCACAGTATCTACACACCACATTTCTGATGAGGAAAACCCTATATCTATCATGTGGGTGCTTTTAAATAATTTATTGTCTGGATGGGACATTATTTGCGTTATCTCCCGAAGACCGTGTCATGAGACAGCCACTGTAAAAGTGACGTGCTCTCCCCAGCTAACCATGTAATTGCAGTCATGCCTTATATCTGTTATTTATGCCTAAAGCACTGATGAACACAGTTAATCATAAGTGATTTTAACTCTCAAACATGCTGTATCAACACCATCCTCATAGAGATTGTTTGAGTCAGTAGAAAGCACTTTAATAACTTTGTATTTTAATGATATGTATGCATACACATATAGGTGTGTGTGTGTTGAATTCACGATCTACCCCACAATTACAGAGCTTTTCCATATGCTAACTGTAGAGATGGTTTTGAGTGTTGGCAACAAGCGGGCGCACTCCCTTCGCTGCGCTCATGTTGGACTGTGCCGGCGGTGGTTGGAACCGTTTATTGTTTTCTTCTATGGACAAGTGATGGGGATTTGTGTTTTGTTTGTGCTCACTAACAAGTTTCCTAGACCCCCTCCCCCCCCTTTAGACCTGTCCCGCAGCCCGAATAAACCCAATCTATTCCCAAAAGTGGGATCCATCTCCTGAAACTCAGTGGTCCTCATATTGAAATTGTCTTCAAATGTGCGCAGATGCTGTCTCCATCAAATGAATTGTGCTATATATTAAAAATCCCTGCATTTTGTGTAAGTTTAGTCTATTTTTTCCTTCAACACGCCTGCAGATAACCCGCTGGTGGAGCAGAACCAAATTAAACGTTTGGCTTTTTTACGTTGCCTGTTCTCTCCTGCATGGATCAGAACGAATGCTCTCAGCCGCCGCCTTGGTTTTTTTGCGGATTTCAGGGAGGAGATCTTGACTGGAAGTCAGATGAAAAGCAGATATTAAAAAAAAGAAAGGCTGCATGTCAAATGCAAAAGTGAATAATAAACTGATTTGATTTGAGAGTGCGCAAGTAGCTGGGGGAGGGGGCTGTTTGCCTCCCTGGATAAATACCTGCTTTAATTTCATTTTCCGGGTCTTCAACCGTCAGACTGCTCTCAACTCTGACCCACTGCCGTGATTAAATCAGCCAGCGCATCTTCTCGCTCCGCCTCGGCGCTCGCCAGGGGTCGGCCCCTCTCCGCAACATGCCCGCCGGCCATCCTGCCAGGCCAAGTGTCCTTCGATGACGCGTGACACCTCACACACGTCCCATCAGTCACTCTGCCATAGCTGTCGGCAACAGCTGAGATCGATGCGCGCAAACGGTAGACAGGAACCAAGAGTTCAGTCCACAGGCACCTTTAGTCTCACTCCAAACCACATCTCAAACTATTTTTACATCCGCCACAATCACGGCGGTCCTTCCAGCCTCTGGGGGCCATCACTGTGATGAGGATTGACAGACGTGCACCGATAATCCATCTCCAGCAGAAGGTCAGCCTGATTTACTTGATGTAGTCGCCCGGTCCATTTTTGGGGTGGAATCAATGGGCTCCGGCCTTGGGTGCGATTAGACCAGGGGTCTCCAACCTCTTCCACAAAGGGCCGTGTGGCTACAGGTTCTTGTTCAACCCAGCAGCACACCAGACTGGACTCATTTAATCAACTCATCTGAGTCTTCAGACAGCTGACTGGTCAAACTGGGTGTGCTTGACTGGTTGGAACTAAAACCTGCAGCCACACGGTCCTTCGTGGAAGAGGTTGGAGACCCCTGGATTAGAGCATCAACCACAGAGCATATTGGACCTGCATATTCCAGGAGGTGGAGGTGAGGCGGGGGTGTCATCTGTTACCCACCTACCACTAGATTCTGTCGTGGAACCACATAAACCAGAGCCGCCCAGTCAGGACTGCCAACGTCCAGGCGGCGGCACCGCACGCCAGCTGGAGAGCGCAGCGCCCAGGCCTCCGGGACGTCAGTGCCAGAATGCTGGGAGCGGAATAGTCCCGCTGATTAGTTTGAGAAAGGCCAGCGCGACGGGCACGGTCACGGGACAAAGAGCAGAAAGAGCTGACAGACTGTTGACTGTGCAGGTTTGTCTGACTCACCCGGGAGCCTTACTGGTGCGCTGCTGCGCTCCGTGTCTGCGTCATATGAAGTCACGGCGTTGCGCGCAAAACGTGTAGTTTATTCATAAATGAGGGAGGAAGCGGTTTAACGGGTTTGAAACGTCCACAAGCCATGGTTTACTATCAACAGGCCGGCTAATATCTGGACATACCTGTCACATGTCCCTTTCTTTTCTATCCTAGACTTGGTGATTTATAGTTGCTGCAATAATAACTTTTGTGATAGAATCATCATGTGCTGTATTAAAGTGGATGGAATAGCAAAGTAGTTCCTTAGAACATTCACTAGGTGTCACTATTATCCTTTTGAGAGGCCGTCGCACATCTAAACGCTCTAAAAAAAACAATGTATTTAAATGCGTGCCAGTGCCAGCGAGAATGAGAATTTTTACTTTTTTACAAAAGCACCCCTCATATTTATGAGCGAAGTAAAAAAGGGAATGCATGAATGGATGATCGACTCCTGTTCACTTATTGAAGCTGTCGTGCGTAAAAGATGATAAGATGAGGTTGGAACCACAATAAACGAGACCCTGGTAGTTTTATGGCTTCTCTGGCTTTTACTGGAGACTTTTAAAGCCGCCTTAAGGTCAATGTTCACTTTTCAAGTGACTTTCTTTGATCGGAAGCAGCGTTCGCTCGTCCGGAATGCTTGACTCCAGGTCTCGACGGACCAACGCGTGACCGCGGGTGGGCGTGGCCTGTCGGGATGAGCGCTCTATCCGCGACTCCGCAGCTGCGGAGTGAACAGTCTGGCACCGGGGAGAGGAGCGAGTGGTCCGAGCAGCCGAGCCCACCGCAGAGGTGATGGGGAGGACAGAGGTCTCTTTGCACACCTTCCTCGCCTTCAAAATCCTCATCGTTTCGCGGCTTCCTCTCGACGCCCAGGAACTATGGATTGCCTAATTCAAACTGGTCGACCTTATCCTGTTTGCGCCAGACCAAACGACCGCAACTAGAGTAAGAGAAGTCGTTACGAACACTTGTGCAAGTTGTCTTTTGCCTGCTCGGAGAACAGGTGTCCAAAAAAAAAAAGGATTTCACTCTCGGGATTCCGCCTTTATCTGTGCGTAAAGGACGTGGGCGTAAATATTCTTTCCACTCTTCCAGAAGCCGTGATGTTTTAGGAATTATGTGTGGACGTTTTTGTTAGAATAGAAGGTTGCTCTTGTGGGATTTCTTTTTTCCTTATCTTTTTTTCCAAGAGCTATTACTACGCGCGGTCTTGTGTGCGCAGCAGCTGAGTGATTAGCGACCAGGACCGACGCAGGACCTCAATATTTGATCCCCACATACCCAAGACCGTCTTTAAGCTGCATCAAAGTGCACCTGTGAGACAGAGTTAAGCCATGGCTTTACCAGACAGCGGTATATCTGCGGAGGAGGTCCCCTTCCCAGAGATTATAGAGCTCAATGTCGGTGGCCAGGTGTACATAACGCGCTATTCCACACTCACAAGTGTGCCAGACTCTCTGCTTGGGGAGATGTTCAGCCGAAAGTCAGCCAAAGGGCTGGCCAGAGACACAAAGGGTCGCTTCTTCGTGGACCGCGATGGCTTTCTGTTCCGGTACATCCTCGACTACATGCGAGACCAGCAGCTGGTTCTTCCAGACCACTTCCCCGAACGGGGGCGCCTGCAACGGGAGGCCGAGTTCTTCAACCTGCCGGAGCTGGTGAAGCTGCTGGCGCCAAAGATCAGCAAGCAGAACTCCCTGGGCGACGACGGATGCCAGAGCGACCCGGAGGACTCCTCCCCGGGGATCGACACGGCCCGAAACCTGGGCTCCTACGGCGCCGCCTCGGCCGCCTGCGCCAGCCTGGTGCCCGGCGGCATGGACAACAAGCGCTCCGGCTTCATCACCATCGGCTACAGGGGCTCGTACACCCTGGGCCGCGACAGCCACACCGACGCCAAGTTCCGCCGGGTCGCACGGATTATGGTCTGCGGTAAGACCTCGCTGGCGAAAGAGGTGTTCGGGGAGACGCTGAACGAGAGCCGCGACCCCGACCGCCCCCCCGAGCGCTACACGTCCCGCTACTATCTCAAGTTCACCTTCCTGGAGCAGGCGTTCGACAAGCTGGCCGACGCGGGCTTCCACATGGTCGCCTGCAATTCCACAGGCACCTGCGCCTTTGCCCACGAGCAGACGGACGACAAGATCTGGACCAGCTACACTGAATATGTGTTCTACCGTGAGTGAGAACATCAACACTGTCCCCCCTCAGTCCCCTCCCCTGTCTCGGCGTGCCCCCCCCCACACACACACACACCCCCCCCCTCCTCGTTCCAGCCTCTCCTATGGCTTCTGCTCCAGTAGATGTCCCGTAGATGTTCCGCACCACCTCCCTCTGCAGCCTCCAGCTTTTACCCCGTGAACTGTACCCGGCAGTTGCTTTGACTCTTCACATTTTGTCTGCGGGTCCAGTCTTCAGCCCTCGACCCCTGACGACCCCCCCCACCCCAACCCCATTTTCAGGTCCAGGTCTTGCCCTTCCTTTGTAGCCCCCCCCCCCAGTCAAGTGACAGCAGCCCCCCTTCAACCCCAGCCTTTCCTGCAAAGACCTTCAGTCTAGTTTTTTTTTTTTTTTGTACTTTACGTATTGTTTGTGTAGAGGTGAAGCACAATACTGAACCCAAGAGCTAATTTTGTTAATTTAACACCCAAAGTGTGTGTGTGTGTGTGTGACTACTGAAGCAGTCACACGGGCGTGGGGGGAAAGGGCTTCAAAGAGCGCCCGTGCTTGACTCTGCCTGCAGATTAGACTCTCTCCTGCTCCTCTGAACTAAAATCACCAAATAATTGGACATCTCGTCAGCCTTGAGGGACACCAGCGGGCCCCGAACGAGAACAAAGTCAACCACAAAAATCTAATTTCCCTCCGTTTTTATTAAGTGTGCTCAGTGCTGTGTGCTTTGAAACGTGCCATAAAGTATTTTATCTGTTGAGCTGTGGTTATGAATGAAGGGTTATGATCCACACCGAGGAACAGCCTTTGATGGGTTCTCTATTTTTTTTTTTTTTTTTTTTTTTTTCTTAAAGCACAAATACCAAAAGATCTTGTAGACGGAAAGAAAATATATTGCGCTTCGATTGTGCAAAGGAGCTTTCAGTATTTGATTCACCCACGCAGGTCAGTCAGAGGAGATGGAAGGTGTTACATCACCAACAGCCCACTCTTATTATTCTACTCTTTGACATGTCTCCGCTCAATTAAACCACAGAAAAAGTGTATTTCCTTTAAAGGAAGCGCAGTTGAATAAGGACTTCGCCGTCAGCTTATCTGAACATATTCTTGAGCTACACGACTTCTTTTAAGTCACGTCAGTGTTAGATGAAACTGTTGCATATTTGATGCCGAGCGCTCCCCGGCAGGGATCGAAGCAGGACGGGGCGGACTACGTCGAGGCAGTCATTCTTCTCAACATTGTAGCATCCCGTGGGACGGCACGACTGAAGTCATGGAGGGGGTCCTCTCGTTCGTTTCCATAGCCTCAGGACAGGCCTGCGCGTTATACCTCAGATTCAATCCAGCGCAGAATTTAGGCAATGGCGTCGAACTCCGAAAAGTAGCTGGACGCCAAACGCTGTCCGACGCGAGAGGGAGCTAGGGCGTGGGGTTTTTTCTTTTTTTTTTTTTTTTTTTCTTTTCTTTCCGAGGATCTCCTCCTTCTCCAGAGCCGGAGAGGCGCCAGAGTGCGACCTGACAGTCACGGAGCGTGTATACGGAAGCCGCGTTGTTGTGTTCCAGTGTGATAACGTGCTGTTGACGCGTCAGAGCAGCTGCAGCCTGTCGCCACAGCCTCCCCAAGCAGTTATTTGCCAAATAAAAAAAAAAAAAAAGAAAAATGATGCTGTTTTTTTTTTTTTTTTTTTTTTTTTTTTTACACGGGGGTTTTCTCGGTGTGTCGGATGATCCTCTTGTGATTCTCTTCCAGCTCATGTTTTCAATTTATCTTTGGTGATGACAGGCAAGGTGACCCAGCACCCTCCCCTTAAGGCACAGCTATCACAATCTCTGTTTTCTACCGTCATCCATTGTTGTTTGGGGTCATTTAACAGATCTGGGGACGTCCTCATGTTAATTAAGCTATTTCTTTTTTTTTTTTTTTCTTCACACCGGCTGCTAATACAGAAGTCTAAACGCATGTCACTGAAGCAGCACCTTCCTGGTTTATAATGTCTGACTCACATTTTTAACTCCAGATTATCCCGTGCTAATTACCTTAACACAAACCTGATCTCAGTCTGGCCTACTTAGACACGCGGCGGAGGAGCTTCACAAAATCTGATGAAAAATTGATGTTCTTTCCTTCCTAGAACCCCCCCCCCCCCCCCCCTTCCTCTTGTTTTGGTCTGGCGTTCGTGACAAACCCTCAGAGAGCGCGACCGCAAAACCCACAGCTGAGGCCTCTCCGCCGCCCCAAACAAAGTGCGGCGCAGCATTCCTCCATGAGTATTTCTGGCACGCCGCCGCTGCACGGGTGCAACCGGGTCAGTAATTAGCATGAGCCCGCAGAAACACACCTCGGCTGTAGAATTTCGGGGAGGGGGGGGGGGGTCCAGCATTCAACAGCAAACGTGTGAGAAGTGTTAACGCACTGCGACTCTGAGAGCAGCCGTCAGCCAGTGCTAAATATGCTGCCCGAGTTTACCGTTTCCCTCCCATTTTTTAATAACGTTGGGAAACTTCAAAGTGTAGCGTGAGGCGTTGAGGATGCAGATTCCATTCCAGCCGTGCCGGCTCTTTCCGGAGTATCGCAGTGTATGGGTATTTTACCGTGAATTATTTCCCCCCTCCATCTTCTGGAAAATCCTCAAATAGCAGCGTGAATTTTATCAGCTAGTGCACATTCCAGTCAATTAAACCCTTATAGTTTATTCCATTTCTCTTCACACGTTCCTCCCACTCAGTTTGGGTTTCATCAGACTGTGAAGTTATTTATTAAACCCCTGCCTTGAGACATAAAAGAAGGAAACGTGGCCTGAGATGACATGGTTGGTCTCTGCGCCCCGATGCAATGGTTAGATCTGTTGGCCCTGAAGGCAGCATCACGTGGCGAACGCCTCAGAACGAGCTCGTTGTCTCGTAGCCGTCGCTGCCCCCCCCCCCGTCGGAAAGACGGGCAGAAGAAGAGCAGAAGCGGATGTGTATCTCAGGAACAGGACAGGAAACCCCGCGGAGGAAGCCCAGCGATGGATGACCTGGCAAGCCCAGGCAAGGCGGGGGTGGCGGAGGACGACGGGGGGGGGGGGGCATTAAAAGGGGAGGAGGATTTGGTGTCCTCCGCTCATCCCTTCCTTCCTGAGTGAACTCCGGCCTGAACTGTGTCTCGGGGAGGCGCTGGGCCGCCCACGCAAAGACAAAGCTGTGACTGGGCCGCGCCGTCGTGTTGCTCCTCCGAAGCCCATCTGCTCCTTCAACGCTCACAAGGAGATTCGGTTACAGCGAATTATGGACCCACACGGGGGGGTCTTAACGTCTATACCGCTTCATAATGTGATTCTATTCCATCAAAGGTGGTGGGACACTGGAAGGAACTACTTTTAGAATCAATAAGGTGACTAAATAAGATTAGGTTATCATCATCACCCCCCCCCTTGAGGAGCCTCACCCGACCGCCTGTTGCTGGGCCTCTGCACGTTTGCCTCGCCCGTCCGTAGATCCCCGTGACGTCTGCCCGCCGCGGCCCCGTTCTCTGGTTTGTTTTTGCCCACGCTGACGTTTTTGGGAGACGGCCAGACGTGTTGTTTTTTTTTTTTTTCGAAGGGGGGGGGTTGTGCAGGGGCGGGGAGGAGGGAGGCATGCGGGGGCATTGACCCGGGCACACGCCCTCTATCACAAATATGCTGAGCGGGCAGTCGGGATCTCCCAGCACACACAAACACAGCGCAGGGGGTTGTGTGTGTGTGTGTGTGTGTGTGTGTGTGTGTGTGTGTGTGTGTGTGTGTGTGTGTGGGGGGGGGTCACCAGGACAGGAGCGGCTCTCTGCTGCCAGATTAATGACTCAGAACAGCGGCAGTTTGGAGCTAATTCAGGATTAGGAAATATTCTAATGGGGGGGGTGGGGGCTTAAATCTGCCTGTGAAGGTTTACGGAATTGCTTTTTTTGAAATCACCTTTGATGGCTCCACACACCACTCTGCCTTTCCGTGGGCTCTTCAACCTCCAGCAATGGCGGGCTAGGCTGATGAGGGGCGCGGGGGGGGTTGGGGTAGTGTAATTGCTACTATCTAATTAAAAAAAGACACGGCGCTTGGCAGGGGCCCGAGGCCTCGTCGCAGGCTGACATGTGACCTGTGCGGGGCAGGACGCGCTCTCGTCATATGACAGTCAGCTGAGGCGGCCGCGCCCGTTTGCCCGCGCGCACGTAAAGAGAGAGGCTGGGCGGCGGGCAGGCGCACAAGAGTACAGTAGCACTGGCTCAGGGCACCTTTATCTCATTGTGTGTCAGGTTATTTATAGGGAGCCAGGCATTGACTCAGATGTGCTCTGCTGCTGCGCTCCCAGCATGGGTACATATGCTCCTGCTCCTCCACCCTCTCCTCGTCTTCCTCCTCTTGGAACACGCTTTTCCTCCAGAGAGCTGCGATTACAGGGCATCACGTCCACTCAAGGCTGCGTGTACTCCCTTATGGAAGGTCAGGGGGTGGTGATTCCAAGTAGGGGGCAGATATGGGTAAATACAGGGCACTGGCTTCTGCTTCCTCTCTCTCTCTTTCTCTCTGTTGTGTTTTATTTATCTCTGCTGTGATTCTTTTTTTCATTCTTCTTCTCCTCGAATTGGATGGTGAGGAAATAACCAATAAAGGCCTGTAGCCATATTAAAAAAAAAAGGAAATCTAAAATGGTTCCTCATATGACATCAGGTCCTCAGCACAAGACTGGAGACATGTCACAGGCAGCACAGGAACCCCCCCCCCAGATTGTGCAATCAGAGGTGGATGTTGTGACAGTAACTGACTTGAGGAAACTGTGAAGAGGCAGTTGAACATTTTCACGCATCACATGAAAAATATCTGTAGTGATGGACTGAAAAAAGTCCAACACGACAGAATTTGGATGCGGTAAATTCTCTGTATATGCATATGGCAGACATAGATTAACTATGATGCATATAAATTAAGATATTTCAGTATACATGTATATTTGGAAGCATATATATGCATTCATTACACAATCAGGATTATGTGGGTACAATGTTTATTGTATGTGCCACCAAGTGTGCCAGTATTATTAATAGATCACAGATGTACACATCTCATCTCATTCAACCATAATGTGTTATATTTTCTTAAATGTATGGCTAATCTATATGATAAAATATGTTCTAACAACATGTATGTCATCTTAAATTCTGATATGAGGGTCTGAAGTTCATGTGTGTGTGTGTGTGTGTGTGTGTGTGTGTTCCGGCAATCAAGTGCAATTTGAAAGAAGGCGAGTTACCGACAGAGAGAAAAGAAAGTGGGTTGGCAGGAATGCATATGTGTTTGTGTTTGTGTGCTCGGCGCATCATAATGAACACATGTGAGCGAGGGCTGCCTGGATGTGGGAGTAAGGGGGCTTAGCAGCGTCAGAGGAATTATCCACAGGGGCGGGGGGGGGTGGGGGGGGTGGTGGTGGTGGGTGGGGGTGGTGACGGGCTCCATGTTTTCCTCCACCGTTAAGCCTTATGGAGGAGAGCAGCGAAAGAGCATACTCAACCCCGTTCCGGGGGCCACTTCTCCGGGGATATAAGCAAAAGCCAAAGCACTTTCTCACACAGGCGCTCCTCTGTCGGTGCCGGGCTTTCCCATCTGTTCACCGTGACACGTCCCTCCCCTTCTCCATCATTACTGCTAATGGCACGTTGTTCGTCGTTCCTTACCTGATCTTTTATTCAAAGCAATTCCATCAAGATCTGGAGGCGCTCGTGTCTTTGTGCTCTGAAGAAGCAGATACGGCCCGAAATTTTGAATGGCCTTTGACAGAAGTCTTCAGATGAGAGGACGCCTGGAGCGCTACGTGAGGAGGTTTTCATAAATAGAAAATAATAACAGGTTGATTAATGATGGAATTGTTGATGAGAAGACACACATGAGCGCCTGACTCCAGCATCTAAAAGCCACAGCAAACAGAGATTGGGGAACATGAGGGGGGGGGGGGCTGTGACATTTTCTGTTAATGTGCTATCAAACAGCAAGATTCAAAGTGGCTAAAAGCACTTAGCAGCTCAAAACATCCCTTCTGCTAACTTTAACAGTTTCAGCAGCTTAGACGGCTATTACGCGCTTTAAGCGATGGTTGCTGTCGTGTTTTTGGTCAGAGTGGTCTGTATTCGCAGGAGGGTGATCTGAAATTATCACTTCAGATAAGCCGGCGTGTTGTCAAAGTTACTCATATAAAAGAGAAGGTGCAGAGAGGAGGTCTCTACCGCTGCAGTGAAGGGTGTGAACGGGGTCAGCGCCGCTCTGAGCAGGACCATGGAGAAGGAGCTAAAGCGAAATGAGCGGAAATTAAAGGGACAGTTCACACAAATGTTCCTGAACGCTCACGGGTCTCCCTGGAATTGGATCTGTGGGATCATGTGGCCCAGAATCAGCATGCTGCTGGTTTAAACACTTTGCTGTGTCTAACAAGGCTGCAATGAGGCCAAAGGAGCATGTTCCCAAATTATTTAGAGACCATTTGGTTACACTTCTGCTGCTCATCAATGATGCAAGTTCACTCATTTTTTTATGACCCAGTGAATTCCTAATCGACGTGTATTAGTGGGGAATGGCGAATAAAGAAATCTGCTTTCAGTTTCAGCCCCGTTGGGGACTCCGACCAAATGGTCCTATGAGCTGCAGCGATGAAACCCTCAGACTATGGCAGCAGACGTTTTTTTTCATTTTTCTTTTTTATCCCGCAGCTGGACGCATCCAGGAAACTCAAAAATGTTGGCCTGTGCGTGACCTCTGTATAGATGCTTGTTCTGCCTCAGGTCACAACAGACTTGAGCTGAACAGACAGTCACTTGTTCCTGCAAATCTCACTCTCAAAATAAAACTGTTCCGATCAGGGACACGCTGGTAACATTTGCACACAAATAAAAGAGTGTGTTCGGTGAACAGCATGAGAAAAACAAGAGGGGGGGGGTTCAGGAAGTACATAAATATATCATTTACTCTATAGATAGCAGTCCTTTAAGTCGTTAATATGGCATTGATTCACAGCTGCGTAAGGCTTGGATAAAATCTTACTGTCAGTTAATTTAGTTATCAGTTCAAAGGGGTACATTCTTGCCAGTTTTGAGGAAAGTCACGCAGGGAGAAACCTCAAGCAGAACCCAGCTGCAGGTGGGAGCCTGCTGTTGCACAGCTCTGATCTGTCAATTACTGGTTTTTTGATACAAAAGTAAGACAGCAAGCAGACTTATTTGACTGCTTCAGTTCTGCCTTTTGTCCTTGATGAAGGCAAGATCACTCTGAGACGGAGCTCTTTAAAAATGAATAAATCTAACTACGACCCGGTCAATCAACCCATGGGTGCGTTTTAAAATGCACCGCGGCTGCCGACAGGTATGTGACTCGATTGCGAGCAGACTCGCACGCCGGTAGCCGTCAGCATCTCCATGGTAATGCCATGTTGACGTAAAGGAGCCAAAGCTGCACGAATGCATAACAATGCGTGTGCGACTGGGAAAATCCTCTCAGGAGCTGTGCATATATGATCCTCTCCCGTTGTTGATGCGGCATGTTCTGTGGCTAATTACCAAGTATTCAGCTCAGATATCAAACATCTGCTTTGTGAAATGAGCAGCACGACGCCTAATGACAGCCTGCATCTCTCCAGCTCTTCTCATTTCATTCATTGTCTTTTCCTGTGATTGACAGGCATGTAATCAGACGTGCTTATGCTGTATTCTTCTGATTAGATGTATTTACCCCAACACAACCACAGATGCATTCAACAAACTATAGACAACCAGTGACTGAGCGCTTAGCGATGTAACATATACGAGAGAGGGCTGCCTCTGAGGAAATGGAAAAGCAGTTGTTTTTTGAAAGAATCATTTTGCCTTTGCAAGCCACGCAATTCCGCATCCACCTGTTAATTCTTACTCTCCAGCGACTGCAGCTGTGCCCCCGAGGCCGCGACACACCTCGGTCAAGGTCCGACCGC
Organism: Lagocephalus sceleratus; assembly: GCA_911728415.1. Lineage (NCBI taxonomy): Eukaryota > Metazoa > Chordata > Actinopteri > Tetraodontiformes > Tetraodontidae > Lagocephalus > Lagocephalus sceleratus. Next base: position 4,393,945 of record CAJVRN010000211.1, on the reverse strand, counting down.
GCTCTGGGCCCCATCAACAAGGGCAAGGCTGATGCTACAGATTACTGATAATTAGCAGGCAGATTAGAGCGAGGTATCCAGATGGCTGGGGGGGGGGATCCTCCTTCCTTACAGCACTGACACATTTACTACCCGCTGTGTAGCAGGAGACATATGAGGTCAGGGGAAAAAAAGCAAAAACTGTGGTTTATGTTAGTTGCACAAATATGTAAGCAGTCACACACTCACACAGTCTTGTCTTGATGTCTTTATGGCGCCTTTACCTCAATTTTTATTTGTTTTCCATTCATTTATTCATTTCCCAGCACCAGTCAAAATTTGTTTCATGCCTTACCCTGAAATCTTAAGTCTTTTTTTCCGTGTTCGGAGCCCTACATTTCAACATCATAGCTGATGTGATGAAGACAAAGCACACACACTCTTGCACACGCACATTTGTGCAGCTATGTTTGTGGGGACCTTTTCAATTGTCATTTGGAGTTTGGACCCTGAAGGAAACCATTTTAAACTGCTGAAATCTTGACCCTACAATTAATAATGACTAATGTTCTAATTCCTCCAAAACAAACAAGGACACACACACACACGCACACACACATGCATGGGCGCACACTTGAGTACAGGGAGGCAGCTTCGCACCTTCGCCATGTGGCACGAGCATCATTTCCTGCTTTATGAGATGGGCTACGGAGATGATGCATCCTGTGGAAGGAAATGCACTGTGATCACGATCGTGTGAGCGACACGCCTTTCCTGCTCATTTCCCACCTCTGAAGAGCTGACGGGCTGCAGCAGGAGGTTAACTGTGGCTGTGCTCTCATGCAGAGCCCGAGCTGCGGGAGACGAATCTCGTAAGAGGCCGCGTTCACGTGCGAAAAAAACATTCTGTATTTTGTCTTTTTTTTGGTCGCAGAACATTTCCTAAATGCTTCCTGAAACTTCTGCGTCCATACAGATGTAAAAGAACAAAAAGAAAAGGCTTAGATATCTTGTGCAGAGCATGTGCAGCTGCACAGCTTTGCATCATCGCCTTTTCAGAGGAACTATTTTGTTTGCTTGCTTGCAGAGCGGCGCGTGGAAAAACTCTGTGGAGCCGGATCAGGCGACACAAAAATCACAACAATGAAATGTCGCGGCAGGCTGGGGCCAATATTCTGTATGATCCAGGCACAAAATAGATTACAGTGTGTCCCCATCCCTGGTTCGGCTGTGTAATTATTAGAAATACACTTCCAAAGCTTAGTTCAGAGTTTGATGCCGTGCACATCAAAATCAGAAGCTGATTACACACGCTCTGGGTTCTAAAACAAAGGGGCTTTGCACATGGGAGCAGACGATTCGAAGGGCCCGGCGTCCACGGGCCCCTTCGGAGCGGTCACGGCCTCCTCGCGCTCAAAAAAGGAAAATCGACGCACCGTGAAAAACGCCACGTCAGTTTGGAGTTTCACACTCTCATCCAGCTGCAGAGCCCCCCCTCGTTTGTTATGGGCACCTCCACGCAATGAAAGTCCTCCAGACTTTTATCTCAGCCCCCCCGCTGAGACGCCTTCTCTTAATTTCGGTTTGTGTAATTACAACAATGCAGGCTCTTGTGCCACTGCGTGTATTTTCGTACCCTGGGAGACGGAATTGTGAAGCATAAAAAAGCCGCCGCTCTTCTGCCAAGCACACGCTGCTGACACACTTTGATAAGGCAAGAGAACAAAAGCAGAAACCCAACGCTATTTATTTATTTCATTGCTTATTTGCCCTCGTAGCTTCCGTTTCCTAACTGGTTTGCTTCGAGCCCGGCGCTGCAAATGACTGAAATGAAAGGAAACACGTAAAGCGTCGCATTATTGCAGTGGGTATTTTTAGTTAACACATGTAGAGTAATAGGAACAGGAGCTGGGGGCAGGGTGGGGGTGGGGGGGGGTGGGGGGGGGTTCATTACATGCTGGTTTTACATTTTAGCAGCATATGGAGCAACTCGTCTGCCTCTACGTGCTTCCTACAGCTGCTCCGCTGTAATAGCCACCAGCACTTTGGTGATTATATGGAAATCTGTAATTCTATTTCTGAAGTGTGTGGATCATTTGTTGTGTAGCAACGGACGCAAATTAAACTTGATCCATAAATACGTGCTGACGTCAGCGCCCCTGACTTCGTGATCTTACCAGCACATCTGTAACGTCTTTTGTCTTTCCCTCTGCTGCAGGTAGTTTGGCTACGCTGTCCGAGGTAGAGACCGCCGATCCCCCGGCTTTAACCGAAGGGACGTCCTCCCGGCGCGGGTCTGCCCGGACCCTCCCGCAGCTCCCCGTCACCGGCTGCCGAACCCAGAGCCTCCCGGAGACCCAGTGCTGCGGCCTCCCGGACCTCCCCGGCCAGGCCTTCCTGGATCCGCCATTGCCCCCGACGCCGCCTCTTCCGCCCCCGCCCCCGGCGGTCGGGACCCCCCCCGACCTCTCGCCGCCCTCGCCTCCGTCCCTGCCTCCGCCCCTCCCGGCCAAACCCTCCACTAACGCCAGCACGCCCCTGCTGGCGACGCTGCCCCCCGCTGAGAGCCTCAAGCGCCCGATGGCCCTCAACCTAAAGACGCTGCCCCGCCCCACCCTCAAGGAGAACGGCGGCCCTCCTCTGGGGCTGGACGAGGAGCAGGAGGAGAGGAAGCTTCTGGAGGAGGATCTGAGGAAATGCATCGAGGATGTTAAAAAGATCCGCCTGCCCAGAGTGTTCCCAGACCGTAAAAGGCACTGGCAGAGTGACTTGCTCAGGAAGCACAATGCGTAGATGGTGAAGGACCGGCGGGGGGGACAGAAACAAATCAAAGCGCTCCGACAGAACTACTTTTTTTCTGTACAGACGATCGGACGCGCGATCACCCTGTATCAAGAAACACCAAAGGAACAGAGCAGTGAAACCTGCAGCAACACACTCTTCATTCTTATAATGGAGCCGCTGAGCTTCATCTGTGTGTATGTGTGTGTGTGTGTGTGTGTGTGTGTGTGTGTGTGGAGTGTGTGTGTGTCCAGCAGAGGTTTGGGTTCAGGGGCTGTGAGGGGCCACTGTCGAGGGTCTCTGCTTCTGCATGCCGGGACAATTAGATGAACGGAGCGTAGCGTTGAGTCGGAGCACCTTTAGAAACCACCTTGGAGCTTTTAAAACATTTGACTCCCCCTCGTCATAGATCACCACCCCTGTAGAGGTGACGCCTTCCTCCATGCGGCTTTTTTGGGGACGCGGCTCAAGTTTTCAGTAGTTTAGTTTTCACCACCTCAGAGAATAAAACTGTCGAGTATTTTAGTTCTTTCTAAATTTGCTGTCCTTCTCGGCTGGGGGGCAAAAAAAAAAAAGACCCCTAAAAAACAGTGTGATACATGTGAATTTGTTAAGGATTCGACTTTGCTGATGCAAAATAAAAAGCAAGGAGTGAAATCTCTGGTGCTCATCGTCTGAAATATCTCACCTCATCAATATTAACGGACTGACTTCAAAGCCTCTCTTCTCTCTGCCGGTGATTCAGAAGCTCTGCAGTTTGGTTCACTTTTTGTGGTTACATTATCATCAAACTTTGCACTGAAAAGAATTCCAAATGAGAATGCAGCGTTCCGGGTAGTGGATAATTACAGATAGTCAGAATGCGGAAAGATAAAGGCAATAATGACTATACGAACCAGTGAACGCCTCCCTTTGTTCCTCTATCTGCTCTGCATTAAATGTTCATCCAGCTTCACTAATGAATTACCAGGTGTGTGTGTGTATGTATGTGTGTGTGTTTGCGTGTGCACTCACATGTGATGTTCCTGACTGTACTCTTATTACTGTTAAATATATTACACACATTACAATAAAATCAATGAAATATAAACACGAAATTCACCTTTTAAACCACCATCCTCCTTGTACACTTTTAATTATTCTAATGACCAGTGAGTAACAATATTGGTCTTTAATACTGAAATGAAAGAACATTAGACTCTATTAGTTCCCTATTTTTTTTTTTTAAAGCTGAGTCTTGCGCAATTATCGACGCTGTAGGGACAATTTTGCAATAGACAAATCAGAAGATGTCAAAAGCTGAGGAGACGCTTTAAACGTGTTTGCTGAGGCAATGAACCCAATCTACACGCAAAGCTTGCTGGAAACTTGAAACTAGAATAATTAAACTATTACTCTGAAACTACAAATTGAAAGTATAGTAAGTCCCCCAGTGGGATTAATAAAGTCGGTAGACACAGCAGCAGTTTTTAGCAGAGCAATATTATCAACTGTCCATTTATTAGGAAGGAAGTTCAGCTTAAGGAAACAGGTGAAATGCCTAAATTAGTCCAAACTTTCTCCACCCAAAGCCCCTAGGAGCTTTCAAAAGATGGACGGATGGATGGGTGGGTAGATAGACAGAGCCAGGCTGAATAATTCCCTCCTGGCTTCCTCAGTTTCTGCATTCACCTTGTTCTCACCACTTCCTCTTCTTATCTCCTTTTTTTTTCAGTTATTATTATTTTTTTCCCCTCAGAAAGAAAACCCTTTCAGACACATTCTAATTCCCCTCAGTCGGGTTTGAAAGTCCGTTGCTGTAATTTTGAGGGACCATTGCGCACCCGGAGCGCCGGCGCACAATGGCGCTGATAGACAGACCTCTTCTTTATGAGCGCCATTAAAGATTTTTTTTTTTTTTTTTTTTTTTTTTTTTTTACCGAGAAGGTCACCGCCTACGCTCGTCCCACGTCCACGCTGAGGCGGAGGCTTTAGGGCCGAGGGAGGGAGTTATATCCCGTTGAACATCAGAAAAACAGACGGGTTCTCTCATCCTGGTCTGAGAGGGTGATGAACAGCACATTAGTGTGTGTCCTGGTCCTTTGGATGGGGGGGGGGCTCCACAGCAGCCTATCGCTCTCACAAGATACACCGACGGCAGTAATTTACTCCGATGATCATTTCACCCCCATCTTGACATTCACGTAATCTCCACCTGACTGCTGATCGGCTGAGAAATCCATACGAATGATTTTTCTTTAACGGCTCTTAAGAGGACACCGGCCCTTCTCCGTGCATGGATGTCAGGGAGAGAGGGAGGTGGTGGGGGGGGGTTCATCAGCACATACCCAGAGGCACATCTTCATGTTCTAAAGCTCCGGTAAGAGCGACAGACGCTGCGCAGTCTGCTGTGTTGGATGGTCTTTGGGCAAATCACACGTTCCCGTCTGAAAATAGAAGCCACGGGCTCGCGCGTGCAGGGCTCCTCCACGGGAATCGCTTCTCTTCTCCACTGGATCTGACCCGCTCTCTTTTGTCTCGGCTCCTCCGGAGCCGGCCTTTATTACAGATGCTCTGTGAGGATTTGATCCGTGAACTCGACGGGCCCAACAAAGGGAATGCCAAAGCTTTGAGATGAAGAGGTAAAGCAGTCAAGGGAGAGTGGTTTTCTTTTTCTTTTTTTTTTATGACTTCTTTTTAAGCAGAATAATTAAGCTGACAGCAAAAGCTATGAATCATAGCTTTGATTTTTATTCTGCAGAATCATAGGAACTGTAACCTGAACCCAGGAGGGAGTCCGAGCCCACTTTAGTCGGAGTCCATTTTTGGTTTTTTGTTCGTTTAAATGGGAAATCGAGCTAAGATGTTCAGAGTCATTTCATCGTATCATAATAGGTGAAATGTTGATTAAATAGCTGAATACCATAGGAATTCAAAAGAAGGAACATTGGTGCAAAACATGGCACCTAACTTCTTGACTTTTTTTCTCACATCTCTTTTCTTGCGGATGTGTGGAGTGTTCCATTTGCACGATCGAGCCTCTCACAGATTTATTTCAAATGGACACCAACACATTAGCATCTCATTTCTTCGGGGCATATCAGGACCTCCTGAGCGCTGAAAGGCAAAGCACGAACACTCTCCCGCGACTCGTAGGCTGGGCTGTTTTTAATCAACGGGGAAGAGTTGGGCGCCGGGGAATCAACTTTGTGTGTATAAATTACACACGCGGCGATTAAACACAGCCCAAGGGGAGCGAGAAAACCAGCATAATCACGGCTACTGAAGCAGGAACCGAGACGTCCGCTCGGAACAAAACAGGCTGACGTAAAGGGATGCTATATTCTTCTCATTACAAGCCTTGTTTATTTCTCATCATTCTGGGCCGGGGATGCTTCCTGCAGATGACGGCACGTCTGGTCAGGTGACCTCAGCATGTCTGATTACTGTGATCACACCAGCCAGCCTGTTATTTGCGGCGATCCCAATCCTAAATGTCGGAGCGGCACCAAATGGGACCCTGCGCCATGCCTCAAAAGGCGGAGATAAACTGTTTGCAATCAAGATGGCGGGAAAAGGTGACAGATTAAATGGCGCCTCGCTCGTCCCACCACTCACGTGCAACCGAGAGTAAATGGGAAGCATATTTGTGTGTGTGCGCTCTCTGCAAAGCTGTCCCTCCGCTCGCATTGTTCATGTAATCAGCAGGACACACATGCTGTTCCACAGAGGAGAGGGCCAGGGAGAGAGAGGGAGAGAGGGAGAATATGTGCCAGACATTCACAGCCTTCCATTTCCATCATTAAAACCTGGAGCCTAATCCTGCCGCGACTTTAATCTCCTAATTCTGTGCTCCCCTTCTTTCTGCATGCAGAACCTTCCTGTTCCAGTCGGACTAACTGCTGATTCTGAGCATTTCCATGCTTACAGAAGGCAGAGAGAGAGACAGAGAGAGAGAGAGAGAGAGAGAGAGAGAGAGAGAGAAAAAAAAAAAAGAAAAAAGAAGAAAAAAAAGGAAGAAGAGAGAGAGAGGGGGGTACTTCCAGGATTTTTTGGTTCCTTTTTAAAAAAAAAAAAATGTTTCCATGTCCTGGTTTCCTGTTCTCGCCTCTCCCTGGCGCGTGGTAACGCGCACGGAAGCGGATGTGCATCAGGCCGATGCTGTGCAGGCGGGGGAAGCGGAAAACATTCGACGACCACGTCACCGAGGAGTCCCATCTCGCGAGGGGGGAGGGGGGTTGCTCGGGGCTCTGTGGACCGGAGCAGCAGATGGAGCGGCGGTCCCTGAGGTGGGCCCGGTGCCTGGGGTTGCTACAGTGGAAAATCTGACGCGGTCTCTCAGAGCGAGGCCGACCCTGTTGCTGTTCAGCATCAGGTGCCGCGTGATGGGAGCAGCCTGCTTTGCTGTCTGGGTGGGAGGGGGTGGAGGGAGGGGGGGGAATTATGAGTTACCAAATATAGTATCAAATATCGTAACAGGCTAATCCTCCTGCTACTTACGTACATGGAACAATGGCAGAAGGGTGGCGCCGCCCTGCTGGCCAATCACCCGGAAATGACTCCAATCCAGCCGCCACGTTTCAAGCGGCCCTGACGTCTTGGCTTGCGTCACTCTCTTGCCTTTTTTAAACATTGTCGCATATTTACCATGAGCGATGGGAGGCCTGCGGATGCCCCCGCCCCCCCCTCAGCTGTCAGCTGAGCGCCTCGGCCTGTCCGAGGCGTCTGCTTCCCGTCGTCCTCTGACTGGGTTTGCTCCACCGCTGTTTTCCGGGTGACGATTGGGCGAGATCCTGACGAGAGCCAGGAGCTGTGGTGACACCGCTGCGCTCCCTAATGAGGCGAAGAACACATCAGAGAGTGGGAGGAATTCTTAAGAAGCGGAGGGGTAGACACCTTTGAAACTCTTATTAGATGCAGACAGTGTTTGATATGGGGGCGTTAAACATCTGCAAGTGTAGAATGAATTCTTCACTTTTAGCCGGTGATGTCGAAACACATGATTTAAATAGATGCTCTTTTAAGCGAGACACTCTAATTTCCCCCGTCGAGAACTCTCGTCAGTGTTAAACAGCCTGCCGCAGTCGCACCCACGGTGCTTATTTTCCTCCTTGACCTCAAAGCTTTGCACGCCAGCATTAAACATGTAAATACTGCTCCGCCGTTTTGTTTACAGTCGACATTCAAAAAGCAGAATTCATGCATTTCGCATGAGCTCTTGGACAGACGGTCGCGAATTATTCAGAGAGCGGCAGAGGATGATGAAAAGCATCGCCCGTGGCAACAGAACCCTCAGTGAAGTCTGATCTTATTGTCTCACCCAAATCCCCGCTGCGTCTCATGGACACCATCGAAAACACTCAAAAGATGTCACGGTGTCAGAAGTGCTGGGACTGCACTTCGCTGTGCACCACAGGGACTGTTGTCACTGTCGCCGCTGGTATTTTGGGTTCATTTTCACACCCTCCGAGGGCTGTTGCGATTATTAGGCCAACTATTCTTTTCACAAAGGACGATCTGCAGAAGAAAAATGTGCTTTTGGATCCCCTCAGCCCATCACCAACTTCAGGAGACAACGACCCATCGGAGTCAGCCGGAGAGCTCGGGCCGTGCTTTGGCACGGAGGAGGAGGAGGAGGAGGAGGTGCTGTTGTGCTGGGATGGGAGCTGATGGTTAGATTCCTTCAATCTCCTGCTGCGTCAGCCTGAGTCACTGCTGTGCTTTCCTGGCACCATGTAGTGCTGAGGAGGCTCTTCAACACGCCCCGGCTGTACATCATCATCAGTCCCTGCGTGTGTCTGCCTGTGTTTTTGTGCATCTCGTCTCCGAGCCTCTCCAGTGGCCCCTGCAAACTCCTGAGCAACAAACAAACATAATGCGGCAGCAGAGGAGCCTTGCTCCAGTTTTATTTGCTCAGTGACACAAAGAGAAGCACAGACGTTACTGCTAATTGCTTTATTAAATGAACAGTTGCTAATGCTAGGTAATATGGTGATACAGTATGTTTTCCTCATTAGTGCTCCATATTATCACTGTAATACAGTATGCAATATGAAATTATCTTTACAACCTAGGTATTAAATGAGGGCTAATGTGGGTAATTTTGGCATTAATTATTAAATATTCAAGTGAAAGCCCATAGTAAGTGTGTCAGTGGTGGGCGATTTGCATATTCAGTTATTCATGTTTAGAATTAGAAGCAGTTCTCGATGCACGTACAACTGGTAGCGCTGATGTGTGATTTGCATCCATGCAACGTACGCTTTTGCACTAACACCCCATATATGACAACGCATACCAATGAAATGAAATTGTTTCAATATGGGAATTGTGTAAACACGTTAATCTCTCAGGCAGTTCGGGCCGAGCTACAGTACAAACTTGATTGCAAACTGGAGCATTTAAGCCCCTGCTGTTTTTCCCCTCAGCCAATAATAGGAATAAAATCTCTTATCTCCACCACATTTAATTAAAAATAACAATACCACATTATAAGCTTATGGCATGTTGCACACTTCCAGTTGCCTCCACAGCTTTGGTTTCCTCTCCTCTGCATCCCAGTTTGGGTTTTAGCTCATCCCTGAGGGCTTTTGTTTGTCTCTGTATGTTAAAAAAACCCAACACAGAATAGAATTAAAATGTTTAGACAGAGGTGATGCGAGCCAGGGGAAGTCTCCAACAAAACAAATGCTCTCCTGGAAATTCAATTTTTCCTGTCAGAGTGGTCAGAAGATACGGGGCCAGTGAAAAATGGTTTCTCCGGTGACTTTGGACCAACTAGATCAGATTCCACATGCTGCTCTCCCACAAGAGCGAGTAGAATTGCTCCCATAAAGGGGAAAAAAAAAAAAAAAAAAAAAAAAAAAAAAGCGAACGACGCAGACGCAGACGCACGGAGCGAGCCCCCCGGTTTAAGTGCAGTGCTGGGACGGCTGTGGCAGCATGGCTGAATGCACTTGATGGCGGCTGCTGGTGCTGACGCATCAGCTAATCTAGTGCGCTGCAATTCGGTGTAAACGGTCGCGTTCCAGAGACGAGGCAATGGCATGTGATCTCGCTTTTGCATGACCATATCTGTCGCCTCTGATCCTCGCTCCGCCCGAGGAATTATTACCTCCAAATTAATTGGGAGAGCTGAAGCATGCGGTACAAAGCGGGCTCCTCTCGTGTCATCCATTATGTATGGCCCCTGCAATGGCTTTTGAAGTGATCGTTGCCCCCCCCCCCCCATTTGCCGCTAAACTTTTGTCAAGTGTTCGCGTCCCGTGTGGCCATGCAGGTGGACCGCAGGATGTTCTCCCTGCAGCTCTGATAATGCAGATTTTTAAAGGGAGATATTGTTGGAACGTGCTGAGGGGAGGTGTGTGTGGGTGTGTGCGTGGGGGGGGGCTGTCAAACAGGCGCATGGCAGCCGAATGAGACCAATTAATGGAAGTCAGAAGGAATGGATTAAAGCGAAGCTGAACGAGCAAAATGGTAATTCCTGTCTGTTACCCTGGCACCGCCAAACCGGATTCTCACCGCTGCGCTCGGAGTAAAAGTCCATAGGAGGCAGATTTGCGGCGAAAACTTTCCGAAGCGTCGTTCCTGCAGAACCGGGAGGAGTGCGCTGAATGCGAAGAGCGCAGGAGCGGCCCCCGCCGACCTCCTGACCTGGACAGAGCGCACCGCGGCCGTCTGCTCTCATTTAGGGCAGTCCGCTGCAATCACAAACTGTGCACTGGCATTAATGGTGGCTGCTTTTCCTTCTGATCACATTCATCCAGCAGACTCACGCGCCTGCTCACTCGCTGACCCGTTCGTTCCCTCGGTGCATCAGCACCGACCGTCAGCCGCATCTGGCCAACGGAGTATCGCTGACATTCTCGACATTCTCCCTGCGGAGAAAAGCTGAAATATTTTAAAATATTTTATTCCTGCGTCATCACCATCATCCTGTCGAACCAACATTCATCATTTACTCGTTTGCCTCGTCTCCCTGGACCGACCCAGTGATCGATGGACTACTCTGGGCTCTTTTCGTTGTTAAAAGCAAGTTTCTGACACATTAATCTCAGCCAGAGAGGCTTAAATTACACATTTGGTGATGTATATTAATGATTTCTTCCGCGTCCTCCTCTTCTTCCAAACAAGTGAATGACATTGCGGCTGGATGCAGCACTCTGGATCTCAGCAGCCATGCACTGACTCACAGCCTGTCTCTCATTCCCGCGCAGTCTTTGAAAGTCTTTCACAGAGGAAACTGCCTACATTGCTGAACCCACTTATTATCTGAGTGAATGCCACCTTGATGTGTGGATCCTTATCTGCTGTCACTCTGAAGTTCCCAGAAAGACCCACTGAATCATGCCACTTGTGGTTCTCCAGTTTTTTGGGGCTTTTTTTTGGGGGGGGTGGAAACCTCAGTGATTGGATTTCTAAAACTCAGACTGTCAGCACTGCCAGATAAGTTTGGGGAAATTAAAATCTTTCCTGCACATTGAATCAATATACACTATAAACAACCCTCTGGAAGTCTTAAAATGTGCTAGACATGCTCAGAAAAGCAATTAGCCCTCACTGGGAATTGATTTGGTCCACTTCAGCTTATCTGCATTGGCATGGCCAGCCTCCTGCGTACCCGCTAGGATGATCAAAAGTTGTTTTTTTTTCTCCTTTAACGCCTGACCGACAACACGCCAGGATTAGCGTAGATTTTATCCGCACCCGAGCAATTACCTGCGATGGTAATCAATGCAGCGTTGCTGGTTTTGAGCGGCGCTGCCGCGTCGCCTCTCGGCTGCAGGCTCTGCGAATTACCGCGATTCATCACCGAGCCGCGCTGCATCGCCGCCGGCCTTGAATCAATTCACTCAAATTGCACAAAACACACAGACGCCATCATGCTGCAGTTGGTGGCCGATAACTAGCTCGCTGTGTCCTGGGGAGACGGAGAGAGAGAACCTGCATGGGAGGAAACGTTTCAAAATAGGGGTTTTATCCAGGAATCAATTCATTCAAACGAAAATGCTTCGCTCTTGAACAGAAATGGTAAATCCACTGTAAGAATGTAGGGGGGAAAAAAACGCACTGCAGTTCCAGAAAATAAAGTTCAGAACACAGTCAGTGGCTGCAACGAGCTAAAAAGCTGTAACTAAAAAGCTTTTGCATGCTTGAGAGAATTTAAGATGATCTCTGTGCACAAAGATGGAGGCGGGAGTGACGCAGACGATTAAATCCAGGCCCAGAATTTCTGCTCCAGTGGGCTGCAATGGGCACATCTGGCCAATCCGGTCATCCTTTCTTGTTTTTTTTTTGGATGGGGATTTTTTTTTTTTTTGGGCAACATCTCTCTTATTCTGTCCAGCCTGCACATCATCATCATGGAGAATAAAATTTTTAAAAATCCCACCCGTTTAATATCTCCATAAGATACCTAGCCTGTCACATCTGGAATGTTCGGACAGACAGGCACACTGCAGAGGAGGGGGGGGAGGCAGGAAGGCTTTAAACAGGAAGACTCTGTCTGCCTCGGTGTCTGACAGGCCTGAAGTATTGCATGGAAAATAAAACAGACCCTGCAGAGGAACTGGCCAAAGCAAATCAGGAATAAATCAACAAGTGTCAGAAGAAAACAAGTGCAGATCCTTTGTCGCTCAACGCAGAGTCAAAATAGATTCAATAACAAACACGAGGAGAGCTCATTTCACATGAGAATTATAACCCATCTATTTTCTTTTACGGCAACCCCGGTCGTGGCTGGAATTTGGAAGAATTCACCCAAAACTGCATAAACCTTCACCGATCTGACTCCTTTTCAGAATTTCAACTGAATGTGAACCTGCAAAGCGTTGCTCGTTGTTTTGGAGAGACGCCTTTGTTCAATGATTTAACACAAGGTCTCATTCTGCATGAAAGATTAATGCTGCAGCATCCCTCCTACAGCTGACTGAGTCATTGAAACCCTGACTGAAACCACGGAAGCTTGGACTTCAGCTTTGGTCTCGTCGCAGTCAACGTGTGTACAAAATTACAATGAAAACTGAAGCGCGCAAAGACACGCGTGAAATCGCTGACAGGGCGTCCACCTGTAAAGGGGATAAAAAAAAAAAAAAATCCCATTAAGACAGTTTTCGCGTTCATCGGCATCAGGTAGCTGCTGACGGTATATCAGCCGCTGCCCGCGTGGGCGGAAGACTGGATGTGACCTTCCGCGAATGCCGCGCATGTGCAGAACGATCGCGCTTTCCCGTCCCGAGCGCCGCTCTCTGCAACAGGAGGGCGCACCGGAACAAGACAGCTTCTGCGCTCCTCCGTAATCCAAACAGATTGGTGGATAAACACTCACCAGAATAAATCTCAAGCCGGCAACATTTTCTTTCGTCCAAACCCCCAAGGATAAGGGCTCAGCTGTGTGTGCGTCGGCAGCCCAATTAGAATTTTTATGAGGCGAAAGCTCCTCATAAGAGGCACTTAAGTTGCCTACGGGTCGTGCGTCACAGTGCTGCAGTGGCGCTGTGGAGGAATGGTAGAACCTTGGTTTTATTATATACGGTCATATCAGTGATTGGCCTGCTGTTTAAAGGAAACCGATGTGGTTCTGATTGAGGTGTATGAGAAGAATGGGTCCTGAACCTGCCATTAATCAGACTGTTGGGTGGAGGGGCTGCAGGAATAAGAAAGAGGCATGCTGCCAATTACCTTAGTGCCTCTGCCACCAGATAAACCTTCCAAAAAAACATATGCGCCCCTCCGCTAGCTGAGACTCGTGTATTTACAACGGCAGGCTGTTTTACATTCGCTGCGGGCGTTCCAGCTGGGCTAATTAACCGTATATAATCTAAACGCGTCTCCTTCCCGCTGCACCGTAAACAGGCGGCAACAGGAGAGGCATCTTTGCATCTGAATCACTCCAGAGGGGGGTAAACCAAGAAGGGAGGAGAAAAAAAAAAAGAAAAAAAAAAGTGGGTGTATCATTAACCTTCTGAAGTCCCTGCCATCAAGTGTTGAACCACAAATGACATTCTGATTTTAGCTTGCAGCCAACAGCTGCCCCATTCCACCGCAGCCTCCCGACTTAAGATCTTACAACTATAGACGTTTGTGTGCTTAATAGTGTTAATGTGGCAAAACGGAGTGGAAGGGACTAGATTAAGGTAAGATTTTACACTGCCGGGACAATGCCACTTGGGGAATTTTGCCCCAAGAAATAATTTCTGCACGGGTTCGTTGCACTAAAAACAGGTTCAGTTTTTAATCAAAAGCGCTTTATTAGAGAGACAGGTAAAAATCATACAATTAAACAGCCAGTTAAAAAGTTAAGAGCGGTGTTTGTGCGCGGCAAACTGGATCTCACTGGTGCTTACCCTGGAGGAAGCAAGGGAGATCAGATTGTGAGAACACATCAGCTGGTTAAAATTGGCTAAAAGAAAAAACAAAACAAAAAAACCACAGCGACATTGTTTTGATAACTGAACATTGATTATCCTGGACCACAAAGACACCAACCCCAAGGACTGGTCAACTGAAAGATAAGATTCAAATCAGATAAACACTATTAACCAAAAATCACACAAAAGAAACCCAAAAGAAATGAGACCCCAGATGAGGCAGTAAGCCCCGCCCCTCACAGACTGACACTCTGCAAGACACAACATCTGGCATCATGCGATAGCGGGACTCACGTTTGTTTGGAGAGGTGAAGAACCACTTCGGCACAGGCACGCCAACCAACGGAACGGCTTGTTGTACGAGCGCGAACGGCAACCAGCCACGCCAACCTTTACGGTTCAGTCGCAGCGACGCACCAACGCCGACCCCTGTCAGAAGTAAATGGGGTCAGGCGTCAAGACACCTGCGTGGCTATATAGCGCTGTGACTCCGCCCTGGAATCACCCCTATTGCCCACACCTGAGCCCAATTATGACTGGATGGGAGGGACAAGTGGGCAGGCCATCCTGCTACATTAACAATCGGCATTTGCATCAAAATAGTTTTTTTTTTTAGCAGCGCTAATAGAGCAAAACAGCTGGAATCTGCTTTTAGTAGCTCATTTGACGTAGTAGTTCATTTACAGACTTTAAATCAGTGACATGTGTATGATTACATTGGAAATGAGTGTCTAAGGGTAAATCCCAGCGAGCTCTATCCCCCCTAAATCCAGATCAGATGGAAGATGAAGTGCTTTGTTATGATTTCACCTTGCAGTACTGAGTGGACTAACCCTTGTTTTCGTTCCAGGCTGCAGTGGTTTACACTTTCCATCAAATCAGAGACAAACAGAAGGTGAAAGCAGCTCCACCGGAGGCTGTAGTACCTGTCTGCTGTTTACAGAGAGTCGGGGGCCTTCTTCTGCCATTTAACTGTGGATTTACGCTCAGGAGCCCTCCCCCATACAAACATGCATTCCAGCCCATCTCCTGCAATGATAACATTTATTTTGCTGCAGGTGGGATGTCAGCGCAGAGCGCGCTGAGAATGCGCCGCCTTGGATTTCCCCATCCAGAAGGACGGGAAAGGGAAGTACTTTTCCATTCCGCAGCCTCCTGCAGTTTGCAGATGAGAGTTGTGCCCCGAAGACGACGAGCGCAACCATTTGTAATCGCATCACATCCCAGCCATGACAGGTGGCTTTGTAGGACTTTTGTTTCCAGCGTTCTTGCAGTCGGGTCTTTGAACGCTGGCGTCCGGGGAACCTTTCTGCACGCCGGAGGGGACATGTTGTTTGTCCTGATCTGATTTAAGAGCGTGTCAGATCGCGTGCTTTATCAAAGCAGCTGTCGCTCATACTCAGTCGGGGAGGACAACATATAGGCCTTAACATCTGGCTCGCCGGCTGTTTCTGCTGCCTGCGCCCGAGCGCTTCACATCTCTCTTATCTCTGGAATCACTCCGTTTCCTTTATGTGCTACTTTGCCAGGCATCAGTGATTCTCTGCCTCTTCCACTGATAGAGCCGCAGCTTAAACCACGAATCAGACGTCAAAGCTCGCAGGCACAAAGGACACTGGGAGGGGAGGGCAGGGGGGAGGGGGGGGGGGGGGGGACAAAGGCAGGATTTTACAGCTTTGAGGTTGGGAGGGTTTACATCATCGGGCTTGTGAACAAACACAGAACCTGCTGTTACCGTGTGAAGCGAAATAAGGCCTCGGGTCGCTTGACTTAGAGAGAGTAAAAGCTCCCCCCCCGTGTGTCCGGCGTTTGTTGAGTTAACAGAAAGACAGTTGGCGTGGCGATTCCTGGGCGTGTATGTGCGGAGATGATGGCGTGCACTGCTAATGGGATGATCTCCCTCAGGCTGCAGTATATCCTTATCATGCCAAGTTAATGTCGTTTAGTTCAGGAGATGCATGCGGATGAGCAGCTGACAACCGCTGATTTAGCTTCCTGGTGTCATTCATTATGACCCGATCGTCCCCACCCTTTGGTGCCACGATTTCATCCTTTTCTTAAATGAAAATATTGTGCAAAACAAAACGTGCTCCTTGATGAAAGACTACGAAAACAGCTTCTTAGATACCACAGAGGCTGACTGTGTGTCCAAACGGGAAGAAGAAAATTCTACCCGAGTGATTAAAACTCCATTAGCAGTATTCGCCTTCTCCGGGCTCCCAGGGGGGCGGCGCAGCAGCCGATGCGTGGAACAAGCCAGTGTTTGTTTTCGTTCGACGCAGGTACCTCCGGCTCCCACGGGACTCTTGATGCTAATGACTCGGCTGAGGTGCTGCATAGGTGCGGGGCTGCGCTGGTCTTAAAAGAGAGCAGAATAAAAGCTAATCATACAAGGGAAATAACGCTTTCAAATTTATGCAGAGGTGTCGAGAGGAGTGTGTGTGTGTGCGTGGGGGGCGGTTGTTGTCAGGAGAGATTTTTGGCAATTGAAGGCGGCCGAGACAGCAGCGGTGTTGTTCATCATTGTCAAGTTACTAGTGCGTCTGAATTCTCCAGATGAGGCTCATCTTTGTGTGAAGTGTTAAATTCAACATTTAATTCAGTGGAACATATACTGCGGTTGAGAGGCAGATTACATCTGCTTTACTTAAGGACAGAATAAATGGAAAAACAACTGTCACGCCTCACCCTCTGCTACCTTATTCCTAATATAATAGTGCTGTCATTAACTGTAAGATGGGGGGAGGGGGGGTTGTGATGTTCATTCATGAGGTTTCAAAGAGCTGATCAGCAGATTTAAAGTGTAGAAGCGGGCAAAAATATAGTAGGGCTCTGTTGTATGCTAATAAGAAAGCAAATGAGTTCAGATTTTGACTGCAAGGCGTTTCTGTGCTTTCATCGCATAAAAGCTGACGTCACAATTGCTGTGGCGTTTACACCAGAATCCATCACGAGTGAGCAAATTAAGAGGATTTTGCCCCACTTTGTGGCACTCTCCTGGTGTCCATTTTCCTACAGTAGAGGACAGCTTCATCCTCCACTGTCTATCAGTGCTGCAGCTTGCGGCCTTTTCACGCTGGTCGGTTTGCTGAGACCGCCTTATCACACATCCACAAGTGAAAGCAGCAGCAGAGGCTTTTACTGCTCCGAGTGTGTGAGGGGAAACACCTGAGAGCTGCTGAAGCTGACCGGCCAATCAGAGATATCCCTGCAATCAGGGGACTCTGACAGCACCAAGTCAATTTCCTGAATGTTTGCTTTCAACGGCGAATGAATTCCAACTGCCTGTGAATACCTTCAGACTGCTGAGGTCCTGCTGTGACCTGGTTCCAGTTCCCCATGAGGACACCCACTCCTTACTGGCCACATTTCAGTCGGTTGTGCTCAACTGGTGTGTCAGGGAGGTCGGTGGGACAGTCTATCCCGTTCCCGTCTTTATTGCCTCCATCTGTTTCCTGCCAAATAGCAAAGCTTTTGAGTAAAGGACCTGAGAATCTCGGCTCTTCCTGCAGGAGCTCACTGGACGGACTTTCCAAGGCCGCACAAAAACAAATCTCTAATGTTTGGACTTTTTTTTAATCATGTTTTTCCTCCCTGTTTCTCTGCATATCGCACGTCCGCTCTCCCATCACCTATAACCCCAGCCTCTCAGGAATGTGTGCTATTTAGGACACCCCCCCCCCTGTAGACATTTGCCCTTGGGTTTGGTCTCATCAACCCCAGAGATTCACCAACGTCCTGTGAGTTTTCCAGCGAACCACCACGAGTGTGTATGCAACGGGGGAGTCCTGATTGGCCCATTTAGCTTTCACCTGCTTCTGCTCTTGGCCTTATCAATTATTCAAGCCTCACTGATGGCTGTCTAAGCGGGGTGAGGTCGTGCTGACAACTCGGGGCTTTGAAGAGAAGGTCAGACCTCACCAGGGGCTCTGGGTGGCATTAATTAGACACTTCCTGTTGCCCCCTAAACAAACATCTTCATAGTGAGTCTGCTCCCATTACCCTTCCCCTCGCAGCAGGTCATCAAGACTGCCATAGAAGAAATATCCACACAATTACACCAACTGTTTCCTCCCACAACTGCTCACCTGGGAGAGATGTCCACAGGAACACCCATCCCACCACCCCCCCACCTTCCCCCCACCCTTCGCCTGACCTCCATTCGTCACCGAGTCCATTGTGTAGCATTCATTCCTGCCCGCCTCCCATTAATACCACAGTGTTTACGCCCTTCCACCCACCGTCACACCTCTACGCCCTCACTCCCAGGGTGAGCCCCAATGGGCCGAACCACCCACTCACCACAACCCCTGTACCCTTCCTCCTCCTCGATGCCCACCCACGTTAGTTGCTGTCTCAACGCCTCATTACAAGACTGATGGCTCACTCAGCGCTTCTCATCAGGCTGTCGGAGGCAGCCGGCTGCATGCTGATCCGAGACGATCCATCTCTCTACCGAGGGGCCAGAGGGAGGGGGCAAAATTTAAAGTGAGGCCAAAAGATTTATTGCGGGAGAGCTAAAGACCTGGCTATGAAATAAACACAAATCTTAGGAAGCCTCGTTTAAACTTTAGAAGTGTGTAAACAGCCGGTCCAGGGAAATACCAAAAGTCGACTACCACATTTGAACAAGAAGTCTGTGCAGCAACATTTCTGTATATTGAAATGCAGTCATTGATTAAGCATAAAAAGTGCCTCTGTAAACCTGTGTGTCTTTTTCCAGGTTACTGCACAAACCAAGTTGCCATTTTCTGGCAGCCATATTTATATAAACTGCTTATCAACCATTACTATACTAAGGTTATTATTTCTCCCTCTTATTGTAATCCTTTGGGATAACCAGTAATCGTGAAAAAGAACAACTATAGCAGAATAAAACGCATTTAATACATGAGACATTTATCCCATACAGAGTTTTGATTTCAAATAAATAAAGCTGGATCTGAAGAACAGTTTCCAGACTTTGAGAAGAATACCGTTGGTATTCACCTTCCTCCATCCTCTGACTACAGCGTCCAAATACCCCGAGACATAACCACAGGCTACAAAGGTAGTTTATCGCTGAGGCAGCCTGGCAGGAGAGCGCTCACAGCTTGCCTTCGGGCGTTCCCTCTGGCTTGTCTTTCCCTCAAGATAAAGGGTGACAGTGTTGTCTTCCGTCCCCGGTCTGATTTAAAGCCGTAACAAAGATGCCTCTCCCTCCCCTGATGATTCTGCTATTGATCTGAGGACCAGCACAGTGAATGAATCAAATGGATTTTGTTGTCTCACTGACAGCCAATCGGGAGGCTCAAGATTTGAGCGTCCCGAGGAAGGAGGCCTTTGGCATTGCAGTGAGCGCTCACGCCCAAAAGCAAAGTGACGAATGTTCAAAACTTTGTGTCCTTTGTGGATCTGAACCATCGATCCTAAAAATCATGAGGGACGGTCCAAGACTGCTGATCTTACAGTTTTGGAACCAAGCACGGTCTGTGATGAATATCTAACAATGGCATCGATTTGGGACTCATAGATCATTGAAACAACCAGGAGATCTGCACAATAACACGACACCATAATCAGCAGGCCGGTGCAGGCACCAGAGCTGCCCAAAGGCACCTTGGTGCCCAAGTTTGAAGCTCATGCATCATGTTTGTATGTTAACTCAACCCTCTGGATCTGGTATTTCTGCATTGACTGAGATGGACAAAGAGCGTTGTGATTGGCTGTAAACTCGATAAATCTGCACATGACAACAGAGACTGATGTAGGAGGTTCCCGAGCCTGTCAGAGCTCAATCCATCATTTCACCCGTTTGGTGGCAGAGGACCAAGTGTCGACAAAGCAGGGGCCATTTTCAATTCCTGGAGTTTTTAACCTCCCCAGATCCATTTTTTGGGTCATTTGTCTGATTGATGTGGGCAGACTGCAGCCGTCCTCTGGTCTTTTAGTCCGATATTCTGTTTTGTGTTGTGTTTGAGTTCCCTGTTGCAAATGATCAAATCTTTGTTGATCCAGAAATACGACATGCACGATGATAGAACTGGGTTATCCAAATAATAAAACCCTTAGGTGTACCTGAACTAGCTTTTCTGTTTTATGTACTATTTTGTCAGTGTTTTAATTTTACCTCAGAGAGACAGAGTCACCACATAAAATATTGCCTGTCATGATCCGGTTCCTCTGGGAGCTTCTTGTTTTTAATCCGGAGCTGAAAACAAAAGCGGCTGAAATTGGATATTAATTGTGTTCCATCAGAATTGATTACTGGGACGGCGTGGGCAGGCTCGCTCACGTGGCTGCACGTTTGCTCGTGCGCGTCCATGAACACGGAGACCCTGTGTGGGCTGGTGAATTATAAATCTATTTTGGTGTTAACGGGATGCAACACAGAGTACGTAATTACATCAGGAGCTTCATCTCCTGTCTTAAGTCTGGTGGTGGGAGTGTATTAGATCTGATAGTCTGACTAATATAAGTCTCTCCACCTTTGATTAACACAGCATATTTAAGTGGAGGTGAAAGCTCAATTTTGGGAGGATCAATAGCATCGCCTTATAGATTTTGTGTTGGATCACCCTGAATTATTTCTCCCCCCAGTAACAAGATTCTTCGGTTTTGTGGATTTGATCGCCCGTCTTGTTTATATTATGCGGATTTCTCTCTGCTGTCTGTGTTGGAGCCTTTCTTGTGAATCCACTTTTTCTATTGCTCTACATTATGTACCCAGCAGACATGGTTTGGTTTTTAAAAGGGCATTTTATAATTTCACTACTAATCTTTTCCATCCACATATTCCCTATTATCTGATCCATACCCAGAGCTTCTCTACCAGTACACTGAATGTCACTATCTTGAGTGGTTCTTTCAAGCTTAAAATTTTTGTTCCAGGACTCTGCCAGTAATTACCCGTGTTTCCAAAATGCTGTCCTTATATCGCTTTTAGTACAACCTGCATCCATCGTCTTGGTCAGCTCTACTGTTGTAGTGAGGCTCGTTTTGGTTGCACTGTCATCATCATCATCATCTCTGAACAAACAAAAGTCTCATTGTGCCCGCTAGCTTTAAACTGATTTGACAACAGAGGTAAAGTTCCAGCTGCTTGGACACATATATAATTCTGGAAAAGTGAATTATATGCATAAGCCCTCCTGAAAATTAATATTGTGAGTTTACCCAATGACGCAATAGAGAGCACATTCCTGTTTTGGGGGCTGAACGCATGAATTAAATGTTCTTTCAAAAGAGTTAAACGTTTAAGTCGAAACACGTGAGCTGAGACCCCACTCTGCTCCCATCTTTAAGGCTGTGTAACGGATGTAAACACTCACATTAAATCCGTTTCTTGATCCTCTCCTGGCTGCTGGAGCTCGCACACATTTAAATCTGCACAGTTGGTCGTCTCATTCTCAGAGATTCTCAGTATAGCAATTATTTTAGTCAGCACAGATATTATTCCTGTACCAGTGTGTTTTCTGCAATCTGTCTCCTCTCATCAGCTGTGAAGTCTTTTTGAAAAGCCGCGGGGCAAAAGTGAGCAGTGCTACATGCACGAGCAGCATGTTTCAGTCTCCCTGAATATTTAATACATCTTTCCCAGCCTGATTCATGGCCAATATATATAATTTTCTGGGGTTTTCTTGTGGCCTGGTGTGATTTTTGTACCATAACCTTCAGCGCTGGATTGCACAGAGACTGCAGACTGCAGGGGTTAAACAAGCCTGGCTGGGTGCTTGTGGCCGACGCTCACAGGAGATGTTTTTCAGTGATTACTGCCGAATCTCACAGGAAGCAGAGGGTAGCGTCGAGTGCTGCCTCCCAAGGTATCAGGAGAGACTGGCTGCACACAATCACGCTGCAGAAGCCACATCTGGAGACGGAGATCGATCGAGACAAGTGCTCTCCAGGCAACAAAGGAACTTATCAGTGGGGGGAAACACGCACGTCGGCGTGGGAGGGGTAACTTTGCCCATCTATGTAATCGCTTTTGCGACCCGCCCACCAAGATGCTGGTCCACCTGCAGATTACAGCAGAGCTTGTTCCTCAAACCTTTCTGAGCATTTTACTGCAGTTAACAGGCTAATTTCACGTTTCCATGGACACAGAAAAGCTGCCAGGCAGCTACCAAGAAAGAAAACTCTAAGCAAATACCAGAGTACCAAAGAAACTGGCTCAATTTTTAATCCAAATCTTAAACATAAGTGACTTTAAAAACATACAAACAAAACCCCACACCCATTAACTAGAAGATGGTGTCACTCCATCTAAATATTCCTCCAACTTCTCAAAGCACAACATGCGCCAAAGAGGATAAAAATATTCATTTGCTGATGTTCGGCTCCTTTGGGCTTCCAAGTTAAAATCAGAACAGAAGACAAAGTCAGTTGTAGATGATAACAACGGAGACCAAATCAGAGAGGAGAGGATGGAGGCTGCAGGAACCGGAGGAAAATAATCAGAGTTCTTAGTTAGGGAGGAATTCAACAGCATATAGAGACACTGGTGGTTGACGGTTATTGCTGCCTCAGCAGGGAACACATCCCACATCGCTCCAAGAGGGGCGTTTTTTTCATCAGAATGTCATTTATTTCCATGATTTATTTATTCAGACGTGCTGAAAACACAGACAGCAGCCTGCGAAGATGAAATACTGGCGCCAAACACAGCAGCTTCTGCAACAATATGGTGTCCAGAAGCAGCTCGAGAGCAGAGGCTGAACTTAGTAATCCATAAACACAAACACACACACACACGCACACACAATCCAATCCCCTTCTCCTCACATGGGACTGAAGACGATTGGATTAACGCCTGGACTGCCAAGACTCTTGCCTTGGCGACTTACAGCACCTGAAAGTGCTTTAACGGTTTTACCGCGTGTGACAACAAAACCTGGGCAAATGAAACAGAACCGATGAGGGACGGGCGTTCCCTGCAGTGAAAGGAGATCGACTCTGGCCGCAGAAAGAGCCCCCAGTCCCGGGAAGAAAATGACTCTGCCCTCCTCCTCATTTTCCACCTGGTTAAGCCTGGTTGGGCTCAAATGTAAAATCGAAAAAAAAAAATCCCCTACAAGATCAAAGCTGTGCGCAAATCAAAGGAGCACCGGATGTTTCTGGCTCCTTGTGCGCCACGGCCTCAAACAAGGCTTCGAGGACGACCGGAGATCGCCCTTTCTCGCCCTTCAGCTTACAGATACAATCAGAAAGAGCAGCACTCGATATGGTTGGGTAAATTACCGCCTGACCTTTTCATTCAGGGCTGCAGATTGACGTGTTGACGGGAAAAGGCTCCACTCTGTTGGCTGACAGGATCTGGTGGAGACCTGAGAGGGATTTACAGACACCTGCAAAAAGAAAGCAGAGAAAAGATGATGTCAGGGAGGAGGACCAATGAGAAGGTGGGACCTTTCTCATGCTCCATTTTCAGCTACTTGTGTTGTAAATATTACCGTTTCCTGCTATTTGACTCTGATATTTTCAATTAAAAACAAATAAAGGAATGTAAGTGTCGGGACCCTGCTCCATTCGTCAGCCCGGTTCGGTTCCAGACCCCTTGTGGTGGAGGAACGTGAGCCGCAGTCTGCACGAGTTTTTGTTCCTGACGCGGGTATTTCAGCGATTCGCAGTTTTTTTTTTTCAACCTCCGAGCAGTAAAAACCGGCATAATTAATACTTGAGAGGACCTGTGTGCTTTTATCCCCGCTTCCATTTCCTGCTCCTCTGTTTACTTTCATCTTAACTTTCTCGTAACCGTCCACCCTCCACCCCCAGAGCCCCGCAAACACTGGAATTAAGCTCCCCGCTGTGATCTTGCAGAGATTTAACCAAGTCTCCAACAAACTACACAACCAGTTGAACATTCTGTCTTCCCAAACCGGATCTCTTTACCTTGCCATCCTCCTGTCCTCTGAGGCAGGATTCACCCACTTTGGATGTACGACACACCCTTCTACCCACAAGTCCAACAAAAATCTTCTATTTACATTTGAAAGAGCCACTCGCTGTGGTCAACACATGGGTTTATTTCCCTTTTATTTTATTTTATTTTATTTTTTTTATGAAAAGGCATCCGACGGCCTTCACTTTCCCGGCGACGGTGTGCAGTTGCCTTCTCTCTCAGTGTCTCTGATGTGAATACAGAAGCGCGGCTCGCTCAGTCCCGCTGCGGGGCCTCTATTAGATCAAGGCCTTCTGCTTTTTCATCTGCAGATGGGAAGAAAAGGAGGAACCTCCCCGGTTCCCTGACTGAATAACGCTGTGAGCTGGCCAGTGTTTTTGCCCTCATCAAAGGGACCACAGGAGGGAGGGCAGGAGAGAGCGGGATTGAGACGGAGCCCGGAGCTCCACGGGGGCCCCCCCGACGCCCACGCGATCCGCGCTGATCCCTCACCGAACGGCGTCCCGGAGCCCACCCCCCCGGTTGTTCAAACACCGGGAAGCGGTGAGCTGCGTGCACATCTGTTCGCCTTCCTGTTCAAAGGTTGCTATACGCTGCTCTTTGGGGTGAAAGGTCACGCCCTCGCCCTCCCAAACCCAGGTCGGTGGCGGCAGTACGGAGGGCCCTGTTTCTGCTTCAGCGGGACATGGATGTCTGCTGGGGCTCAGTTTTCGTGCGTGTGCTCAGCAGGATCAGGAGGTTTTACTCAGACAGAGGCCTCTCGGGTCAGCAACGCCTGAATCCAAGCCCAGGGACGCAACGTGTTTACACACAAGGTTGAACTTTTGAACTTTGGGTTTTTGGTTGTTTTTTTTTTTTTTTTTTTTTTTTTTTTAAACCGAAGCAGAACTCCTCATCTATGTTTCAAACCTCAAACCAAGGACATGAAATACCTCTCACAGGAAAATCAGGTCACCTCAGGTAACCCACGACCCGATAATCACCCCGCCTCACTTAAGCATATTGCACACTGATCCCTCCTCCTTTTGTTCAAGCGTCGTCAATACTCTTGGATATTGCATGGCTGTAATTCACCCCGAGCTAACAGCGGGGGGGGGGGGTCATTTCCAGGCCACAAGCGTATCCCGAGCGTTGCTTCTGGTCAGGCCACAGAGGGATTGGGAGCTAACTCTTGGTGAAGTGACCCTTTAATGAGGTTTTGGTGGAGCTCCAAACATCTGTCATTTGTCAAACCTGTAAAGGTCAAAGGGATTTTCAGGCTAAGACCCGCGTAAGAGTTTTTAAAGCCCTTAAACCGAGAACTTGTGCGTGTCCGAGATGAATGATGGGCCTAAAATTAACATACAGTCTATTAACCTCATATGCAAAAGGAGAGGGGAGGACAAATACCAACCTTCAGATAACACTGACTGGGTCGGAGGGTTGTTTCCATCTAGTGTTCAGACCTGGTAACTGAAACTGGGGAAACTGGGAGGCAAAGCACTCACCTCCAGGCAGTAGAACCAGTTTAGTGTATATGTGACTCACTTCTGTTTTTAGCGTTTCTGACATTCTCAGTTCATTTTTTTATTTTAAACTTTCCGCTGTGCAGAAAGAAAAGCCAAGGAAAACACAGATCAGCGGCGTCTGGTTTGAACCATTTTATTTAGCATAATTTAAAAGTCATCTCACTGTTAGTTCATTTATACAAATATGCTTTTGTTATATATAAAACAATTACAAAGTTCTCTACAAATCACTTTCCCAGTGTAAAGGCGTAGTACCACGCACACGGTAGCGTACAGCTCCGGGACACAGTCAGGGGGGGGGGGGCCACAGGGTGTGTATTCCACTTCAACGCCATTGACATGACACACTTGCATTCTATCCTCCACACACACACACACCGACCTGGGAAAAGTTTCACACGTCCTTTTAGCAAATCTAAAACCACCGTTAGGTCAAAATCGTTTGAGTTCTCCTCGACTTTACACAGGCCACAACCCTTTAACACCCGGATTGAGTGAATAAAAGAAAATGACTATAAAAATGTTGGTACGGCTGGCCGCGTCATGAGCAGCCAGTTACTACTAAAAAAATACTTTTATAAAATATACAAAACTCTTCAGATGTGATAAGGCACGTTCTACCGGCGCACAAGCGCGCTAACCGCATGTGCAGGGTGTTTTGTGTCTCACTGCAAAATGCACTGCAGTGATGTAAACCACAATCAGAAGAGCCGTGGGCCTCCAACGATCCCTTTCATGTGCCGTTTAACACAGATTTGCAGTGCGAGATGGCAGTTTTGCACCTGTTTTACAAAGATTCGGCAAGACATATTTTGCTTTTGCTTTTTTTTTTTCTCTGTTCTGGCAGGAACTAAGGCTGAAATGTCTGAAAGTAACCAAACTAAAACTGAAACTCAGAGGTGGTTTAAATCCAGTATCAGGGAGGTTTTGTGGCACTGGCGCTGCTGTAATAACCTTTGGGGTTCAGAGGAGTGCCTCTGGTCTTTGGTTCAGATAAGGCACCCGACCAAACAGTCATTATTGAAAACACTAACAAGGCATTACGAGTCATTTTCTTCAAGGTTACATTAATTTCTACTAACCAAGCGAGTGTAGCAAAAGCAGGATTCAAAGGTTCTGATATGATATGCTGTGCTTTATCAGTTCTGTCGTTGTCAGTCTGCTAACCTTTACTGTAAGGCGGCATAATTAACAAGTGATGCATTATGTTGTGGTTTATCAAATCTGAGCATCAACTATTAAACACAAAGATCATAATGATCGAAATAAACATAAGCTATTACAAAAAATATATTCAACTTTGGCCATAAACGTACTCAAAGGTCAAAAAAAAAAAAAAAAAAAAAACACTCGAGGAAATAATTTGTTTACAGAGTAAATTCAAGATTAATTGAAAGAAAGCCGTCTCTTTGTCCTCGTTGGTTCAAAAAGACACTCTTAGGCATGTTTTACTGGTACTTGGCGCGGGCCCCAAGAGTTATGCCATGTTGCAATATGTCAGCTTAAGGAATCTGTCCCACCGGGGGTTAATTTGGTAGAAGCCTTATGACACTTTCTCCTCCAATACTCGAGAAAGGAAATGGTAGACCGATTTTAATGGGGTCGGCTTATCTTAAAACTTACTGGGTCTTCCATGCATGGCGGACAGAGAGCAGCACAAGAGGCTGGGGGGGGAGCAGCCTGCCAGACCGCTCGAACACGCCGGAGTGAACGCGCGAGGGAACGCACCGCCAGAGTTTATCCTCAAAATCTGTACATGCTGGTTATTGGGTACTGGCATCGGACTGGACCGCACCTCGGCCAGGCTGCTTGAATTGACTTTTGACGTTGAACTGCGCATCCTGGCAGCGATGCGGGTTGAGATTTTTTTTTTTTTGAGATGCGACCGAAGTGAGACTATGAGGTAGTCGTTATTTCAACACCTGAACCAAAAAAAAAAAAATAAAATAAAATAAACCAATGGTAGCTCTTTTCCTCTCCAGTCAAACAGGGATTTCGTGGTTGGTTTGAATGTTAATATGGCTTGTGACAAATGATCAGCACTTTATAAGGCGAAGAAGGTAAATTCTTAATCTAGGACAGTTGAAAAATTGTCAGAAAGTAAGTAAGTATCAAAAGTTAAAATATAAGAAACAGAGGAGATATGGTCAGTTGCCCCCTTTTTTTTTTTTCTCGGCTTAGTCACTTTGGTGATGGCGGCAATGATGTGCATCCTCCTGGAGATGAATGAGGAAATGTTGAGGAAGAGGAGCTGAAATCAAAGTCTAAACCGGTGAAGTTGGTATCGACGCAGCCAGGTGACCGTTTCCTCCCCCCTCTGCCTCCTTTAGTTGGCATCTGTGGACCTCCATCATCGCGTCTATCAGTCCAAACCAGAGTAGCATCTATTACAACAGCACGCATCTCTTGGGGTTCTTTTTTGCTACCGGGTACAAAACCGCCCTCACGGCTTCGGCGAACACCTCTCTGACGCCATCCTGCAGCAGGGCGGAGCACTCCATGTACTTGACAGCGCCGATCTGCTTGGCCAGGGCATTGCCCTGCTGGTGGGTGGTGGGAGCCAGGCCCTGCTCCTTCAACTTCTTCACTGTGTCTGTATCCCCCCTTAGGTCTTTCTTGGTGCCCACCAGCAAGATGGGCACGTTGGGGCAGTGGTGAGACACCTCGGGATGCCACTTGTGTCTGACATTGGCATGAGAGGAGGGGCTGCCGATGGAAAAGCAGATGATGAAGACGTTGGTTTGCGGGTACGAGAGAGTACGCAGGCGGTCGTACTCCTCCTGGCCGGCCGTGTCCCACAGGTTAAGGCTGACGGTGCGGCCGTCCACGCTCATCTGAGCGCTGTAGTTGTCGAACACGGTGGGTATGTACTCCTCCGGGAAGGCGTTGGTCGTGTACGAGATGAGCAGGCAGGTTTTACCCACCGCCCCGTCGCCGACCACCACACACTTTATGGTCTGCATCCTGCCCACGACCGCTGAGGCTGCAGCACCTGACAGGGAAAAGCACACCTGGGTCACAACACGAGTCGAAACACCGAGTATTCAGACACCAACAGGGGTGATGGGGGGGGGTGTGGGGGGGGGATTGTCGCAACTGCTCAGGGAACTGCCGCACGCTCTTTCACAACGGCAGATGGAACACAAGTGGGGAAAGGAAAGTTTTCACCCACTTAGCAGCCGGGCTAGCCGCCGCCGACATTAGCACACCCACTTTTATTAGCTGGCGAGAGCGGCCCCCCCCCCTTTTTTTATTTTACTATCGACTCCCCCCCCTCCCCTCCCCCGACCCACCGGTTCAACTGTGTCTGCTCCGGCGAGGGGGACGGAGAGTGAACGGAGGGGGGGGGCGGAAAAAAGCGCCAGAATTACCTGCGATCCGCCGAGAAGCTGCACTAGGCGTTCCCCCAGCGACTAGCCCACAAGCTAAGGAACTAGCCCGCTCGGGGGGGCTAGGCTGCTAACTGCTTTAGCAAACAAGCGGAAAGTTGATTCGCGGCTCGGCGCTCGTCGGCTCGCGTTTCCCGGCGCCGTGACGCCGCGTAGGCGTCGCTCAAAGTCCCGCCGTTCCCCCCGCGCGCCGCGTTCGGCGGTGTTTGGACGATTCTGTAACTTACCGCCACTCGGCTTTCGATCTCTTTTAGCCTGGAAGCGTCAATCACGGCCGTATCCGGGGAGCTGTCCATGACGTCAAAGTCGGCGTGCGGAAGTGATGCGCGCTGGTAGTTGTAGTTTTTGTTTTTTGAGCCCGCGGCCGCCTCCCACTCGACACTAGGGGGCGACCGTGAGCCGCTCCGCCCTTTTGTTGTGGATATTTTTAATTGTTCAAAAATGTGTATTAACTAGAAACCCAGAGAAGTGCTCTCTGAGTAAGATGTTGTCTGTCGATGGGTTCATAACTACTATGCCACTGCGTAGGTATAAATTGTGATGTTTCAGTTTGATCCCTGAATATGAATCAGCATTTGACTAATTGCACTAATCTGCAGAAACTTCAATTCTTATTATTTTTAAAATTGTGAAATGGTATGCATGTGTAAATGTCCCTGAAATTGTGATAAGTATTTTAAAAAAAAGGGATTGCACTTTGAAAATCCAAAGACTGCAAAACTGGAGCTGCCAACTGGTTATGCTTCTTTAAATCTAATCAAACAGCCCAGTGATTCTGACGAGAAATGCAAAAGGTGCTTTCTGATATTTGATTCAGTGTCGTTTTAGTATGTTGCCTCCAAATTCTTAACTACAGCTTTGTGTGAAACTGCATGTGTACATACTATACATAAGGCTTTTTACACCTCATTCTAACTTCAGCTTCAAAACTGACATCAAAACAATCGAGAGGGATAGCAAACTCCTCTGTCCTGCAGCCCTTTTCATGACATCATCACTTCAAATGAAGAAAGGTTAAAAGGCCAGCGCTGAGCGACAACTGGACACTCTAAAACTCTAAAACACAAAGAGACACCAGTTTATTGCCTTTCCCAAGAGGTCCTGGCGTCAGTGTAGCCCATAAAGAGCGAATCCCCACTGGCACCCTACACCCACACTCACCCGCTACCCCAGCCCTTGCACCTCACTATTCTACTCAGAGATTCCCCATGACGTCTGTAGCATTGCCATGACAACAGACACTGACAGAGATGGCGTCAAGAGATGCAGCGAATGGGGGAAAGAGAGAATTGTGGGGGCTACGAAAAGCAATGAAGCCTTCAAAAATAGACGTCAAAACAAACAAGTGCTTCTGTAATAGTTGCGTGAATAAAACCCAAACTCAAATATAGCCAAGGAGCATTTCTCTGAGACACGTTACTAACAATATCACCATCTTTATTCATCTTTTTTTTCTTGAATCCACACAAATGTAAATAACATCCAATAAACTTAGATTTTTTGTTTTTTTACATAAAATACAAATAAAAAATACAGCAATCATCTCATCACTGTGGTTTCTTCAGTTTGTAAAGTGCATCAGAATGACGAGGGCTCTCACCAGGAGGATGAACAGTTCCATTATGTACCGACATCATTTCGGACTGTTTGGACAACCAAGCATGAGAACACATTCATCACTCGCAGGAAGAGTCACAGTACTGAAGATATATCAACTTTCTAAAAAGTAAAAAAAAAAAGAAAAGAGAATAGTTGTTTGAGGCTAAACAAATTGAAATAGTGACTTATTCTGAGAGTAAACTTTCATGGAGCAGGCCCATATTGATGTCATTACAAAAGTTAACAAAATATAGGTCTTCCTCTGGTGTCCTTTTGCCTGCAAGGGACACCAATGCATGCCAACAGAGGTAGGATCTGAGGGATCTACTACTTTGCCACTGGGTGGGACATTGAGACAAAGTGTAAATGATGCTATTGCATCTGTCTAACATCTGTTGAACCTAAACAACAAATTTCTTAGAAGTTTAACTTAGACGAACGACCATGTCGGTCGGATGTCTCTATTTCACTGAATATTCCTCAAGGCATCAAAGGTCCGCACTGGAGATCTGCTTCCGTTTCATTTCCATCACCTCCACAGCGGTTGAGCGGCGGTAGCCCGAGGCATTTTCGGGCCCGGTATTCGTGAGACTGCGGCGCTTTTAGGGCCGGCAGGAGAGGCGCTCGAGCTCGTCGTCTTGGCAGTTTTACTCCGGGCTGCGGATATGACGGTTGTGCGAATGGTCTTTGCCGTGGCGGAAGATGGGCTGTGGCCGTTGCGGGGCTGGGGCGTTACCTGAGATTCGGGGTTCGGTGCGAGTCGTTTCGACACGCGGAAGGGGGATCCTCTGACGAAGGACTGCTGGGTGCTGCCCGAGGATTTCTCCGGTAAGGATCTATCTGATGTCCTACGGTTCAGGGCGGACTTTCCTGCAGTTTGAGACTCGCTGGCCATCCTCTCCTGTGTACCGTTACCGCATTTCACCTCCGAGTGAGCAGCAGTAGCCCGCGTGACGACAGACGGGCGCGCGGCCGCGCTGCGAGGGCTGGCCAGGCGGCTGGGCACAGAGGTTTGGATTCCATTTGAGGGCTCGTTTTTGGAGCGCGCCCTGAGAATTCCTGTGTTGTTGGAAGGTCCTGGAGGTGACAGAAGCCCTCTTTTGCCCCCTATTCCGCTCCGTGCAGGGTTCTTCACAGATCGGGCCTCCTCCTTGGATGCAGGAGACCCAGGAGTTGACCCTTCTCTGAGGTCACCTTCCCTCTCTTTCCTCCATTTGGAGCAGAGGCTTGGTGGGGGTCGGGGCAGTGGGGAGGTTGGAGGAGACAAGGTGTCATAGGATCGGAGGCCTTTTACGAGGGTGTGACACTCGACGGTTTCCCCCACCCGGGAGTATGACCTCTCCATCTCAGGCTCAGGGCTTGGCAAGTCAGCGAGGCTTTCTGGCTGCGACTTGATGAAATCTGGAAGACTGGATGGCAACCAGTTCTCCTTAAGAGGTGCGGCTGCCTCCTCAGTGTTCGTCTGCATCCGTAAGCTCGTGTCAGGCATCGCACCACCTGATATTCCGGTCGCATCTCCGACCCGGTGCTGGTGATTCTGCGCCCTGTCTGGGGCGTCTGATATTGATCGCATTTGGCTCTCAGAACTGGGATACCTTGCCAACTCAGCTTTGGAGTCAACGAGGGAACGTATTCCACCTGAATGAGGCGAGTGATATACAGATACAAAGTTCGCATCATCCGATTTCCTCTCAGCAGCAAGAGATTTGTCCATCACCATCAGGCCAAAACTTTGTCCATGATTGGAGGTCGGAGTTTTGGTCTTTGAAGGTGTTTCAGTAGGTAAAGTAGCAGAGTTTCTGCAGGAAGTGGGTAAAGTTTGATGACCCAAAACAATATGTCCCCTTGGATTCTCAGATCCTTCTTTAAGTCCCATTGACTGATGGCCTTGTAGAACATAAGAAACCCGGTCAGGGCCATGCCGCTTGACTGTGAAGTCCTGCCCAAGCTGAGAACCACATGAAGCGGAGGGGTACGAGTCCTGAGCTACGTCGGTACTCCTGTTAGTAGCTCGGCCGTACTGACACAAGCCCCTTCGTCCCACAGAAGACTCCTGCTCAGTCGGAGAACATGTGCCATCGGTGTCAGGGGAACTAACTCTGAGCTCAGCGGTGGTCTCCTGGTCAGAGGAGCTGTTCGAGTGACAACCCGTTGATGTCGGACTGCTGCCCAGCTCAGGGAAAATCTTGAGCACGGAGTTATGGAGATGGGTATCGTTGTGCAGTTGATGGGAGTATCTGCGGGAATCCGAACTTCTCAAACTACGGCGGCTCCAAGTGTAGCTCAAATTCTTCTCCAACAGTTTTTCCAGCTCATCTTGGTTCTCCTGGCCGTGAGGCTCCCTGCCAAGGCTGTGGCCCAGGTCTAAGCCCGTGCAGACCGCCAGAGAGCGGCGTTTTCCTCTATCTCGCGTTGGCGCTCCAGTCTTTTCTGCTCCTTCAGCACCCGGTCTGTGTTCTCCTGCAGAACGGAGGAGGCTGCATCAGCGATCTATACATTTATTTGTGAGGATATCGGTTAAGGGAGTTTTACCTGAACGGCTTTCTGGAAGCGATGGCAGAACAAACTGAAGACCCTGCAAGCCTCTTCCAGTTTAAACGTACTCTCATCTTCACAGAAGAACTCTGCAAGAGCCTGACTAGACATCCTCATACTTTCCACTTCATCCTCTGCTTCCTTCAGACGTTCCTCAGCCACCTGCACAACAGATCGTTTTACGGTTACATACTGACACACTTGTGATTCTACACATTCGTACTCAACCTAAAAGCAAAACTTTATCACCGTTGATCATAAAATGCATATAGGCAATATATCACAGATTCTCTACCTCTAGGAAAGGTTGTGCGTGCTGATGAATCTCTGCATCAGTCTGAATGCTTGCCTTCAGGGTCACTACTCTGCTTTTCATCTTGTTCATGTCTTCCAGCACAAACTCCTCCGATAACCTGAGAAGATTAGGGATTGCATGAGCAGCCTTTTTTTGGATGAACTGACGCCATTAATCATGGCTAGATCTGATGGGTTTGTGGTTTTGGGAAGAGACTGACCTGGAGGCGGAGCCCACATGGCCTAGTTGGCTGGGAAATGACAGTAAACTCTGGTCCTTTTTCACAGCTTCCTGTGGAGACAAATACAAATGATTATCCAGCTATTGTTTCAATGGAAGCGACACGTCATTCGCGAATGTTGACTAAATCATATGCTCTGCGGAGCAGTCTGGCTGGGGAGTTATGAGAGGCTACCATTTGGGTTAAAAAAACAACTGCTCTAACAATAATGAAGCCTTTTTTCAGTGCCTCATAATGTTTGCAGTATCTTGATTCACATTTGAATATGCAGCAAGTGAGAGATTCCAAAATCGAACGGTTTATTTCCCATATGGAACTCATCAATATTTGGATCGCACATACACAGCTGCATTTATGCATTCAGTAAATAAGGACTGTCTTGGATTTCGTTTCTTTTATTTGCTTGCACGATTCTCTCCTTATACGCTTACATTTCAGCTCTTACCATAGCAACAAAATGCAGCAGATTCATGCCCGGCTTGTTGGCCTTGGTGTCGGCCAGCTTGAGCAGCGAAGAAATCCGAAAACCAGCGGCGTTCCCCGCGTAACCTCCCTGAGAAGAGTGAGAGTGATAAAGAGCATAATTCTTACACAAAGAAGAATCCCAGGTGCAGACAGAACGACGGCCTGAAACACACCCAGGCCACATGTTGCAGGTGCATTATGAAGGGTTAAAGAGAGGGATGCTGCTTTGAAAGTACGAAGAAAAGGAAAGCAGATTAAATAAAGGATGACTTACAGCATTCATGTAGTTCCCAGCTTTCAGCACCAGACGAAGGATGGAGTGTAATTCAGGACAGCTCAGCAGCTCTACAAGGGTCAGGCAGAAGTTTAAAACGATGCCTCTTAAATAAAAACTCCATAAATGATAACAGCTTCCGCAAATTCAATAACTTACAGCTATTCATTTTGTTCTAAGGTCAAAGGTTTCAACTTTAAGTTGTAAATCTAAATAAGTACACAGGCCTTTATGGATCTTTATGGCGGTTGAGTACATGGCTCCCTGTTAACCTCACCTCTGGCCGCCTCCCTCAGACATCTGGCTGCCACACACAGAGAGGTCACGGCTGGGTCAAACTCCTGCTGCAGGATCATGGCGTCCAGACGTAGCCGAAAACTAATGGAAAAGAAGAAGAAAAAAAAAAAGAGGGATGGATTGATGAACAGCTGCGAGGGATGACAGAGACAAAAGAGGCACTCGCGATCAATCATCAGCTAAACAAACATGTGTCGTCATGTGAAGCGAAGCATGTGAGCAGGAGACAAGTCACCAAAAAAGAACCGAGGGGGGGAGAGTTTTAAGAAGGTAATGGAACAACAACAACAAAAAAAAAGGTCTAGGGTTGAGGGGGGGTTACCTGGGGACCTCCACCAACAGCAGGATGAAGTGATCGGGCTCTCCGAGCCAGCTCCGCTCACCACCAAACCTTCTTAGGCGAGACTCCTGAGAGAGAACAGACACTGAGTAAGAATCTGGAAAGGAGCTTTGTCTGGAAAAAAAAAAAAAAAAAAAAAAAAAAAAAAACTGAACGCACATCTGGGACGCTAAAACCAGCACGCTATGGACAGCCGATCAGACTGCACTGCTGCCCTTCTCCGGAAACTCACCGCATTGGGCAGCCGTGGTGTCATGGCAAACCTTTCATCATCCTAACTAACCAGAGCCAGATGAGGACCGAGACCAGATGAGCTGGTCCTCGGCTCTGTTTGAATGCCAAAAAAAAAACCCCAAAAAAACCCCACACACCTCTTCCTTATCGGGCAGTAATTTGCAGAGCTCGGCGAGCTTCTCAGCTCCGTACCGGTCCCCCGCACCCTTCCTGATATCCTCGACTATCTCCTTTGCGGGCCTGTGAGGAAAGACACACATTTTCGGGGGTGACATCATTGCTAACACACATAGACAACCTGACCCTCCCCACCCCCAGAGAAAAGCCTGCTCTCTGAAGTAGTATCAGCTCTTTTGTTTTGCCCTGTTCACACATTATTTAGTCTTATCCTGCTCTTATCGGGCAAAGCCTCAGAGAGAGAGAGAGAGAGAGAGAGCAAGAGAGAGAAGCCAATTGACGCAATGCTGGAGCCAAAAAGTGGCATAACCCAGAGGACCTCGGGGGAGGTCAAGGTGAATAGGCAGGAGCTGATCCATCTCACTTACTTCCATCGGAGTGACACGTCTGTCCTCAATAGCAGCAGTTATCAATCATCTCCTCACTCCCCCTCTCATAACATATGTTGAAACACCATTAGGTGCATGCTACTGTGTGTGGCATATATTGCTCAACGTCCTTCATTGAACCAGGAGACCTGGAGACGATTTAGCACTCCCAGCCCACTTAAACACTGAGTGAAATTGAATAGAAATAAAGCCATCATCAGCGAAGCGGAGTGCTCAGACGCTGTTGTCTGACAACACAAAGCTGTGTTTTGTTTAAACTACACCCTCATAAGAAGAGCAGAGCTGTCTGAACCGGGGGCAAATACGCTCGACAAATGTTTGTGTACAGAAGCTGCGTTTTCATAATGGCTTTCCCTGCAAGTCTTGACAAATCTTGTTTAGGGAAGAGCCGCTCTTCAGTTGAGATGGGTACAACCGAGCCTCCAATGGCGTCTCATCCACGCCCGCAGAGGGTTACAATACTCTAAATCATCACTTCCTCTCCGCCTCTTTGTATGCTTATTCCTCTCTACACGGCGCACTTTCAACAGCACTGCCCCAATGTCTCCGGTGTTTAACTGCGGGTTAAAAGAAGCACTTTAACGATTATTAAACAGGGCTTTTTGTTACACAAAAGTGCCGCTTTGTTTGAGCCAGGAAAACATGCTAAACGGAACTCAAGGGGACAGATCCAGCCACCAGTGGGGTTCTCCTCAGCGGGGGGTAGCTTTAACATGAGGTTCTCTTTCAGGACCACCAGCGGGTGGCAGTTTTGACTCTTAGGACATGCACCGCAACCGCCGACCCCACCACCCTCTTCCAGACCTCCAGTCTAACTACTCAGAGTACACCTGTCCCCTGCAATACACTTGTGACCCCCACAACACCCTCTGTTGTTTGAGTGCACAAACACACACCGTTCAACTGATAAGACACTTTTAAAATCAACATCGAGATCGGACTGTTTGTGTAGGCAAATGGGCAACAAGCTAAACATTCCCTGGTTGTTAAATAACGCCGGAACTTTGAGCCTACATCATGTTAAAACCCCCCCCCGACACCAAGATAACAAAACTGAGAATCATCGCATTTTTTTCCACCGACTGATCAATCAGCTGGGTTTTATGGCTCTAGTTTGTTATAAAGAAGCTCACATCTTAAACTGGCGCAGGAAAATCCCGATGTTCATGCTGCGTTTGGAGTCCAACAGAGAGATCTGCAAAAGAGATAAAGGACATGAGGGGACATGTGTGAAGTGTCTCTTTGCAGTGTTGCAGAAAGTCCCGTAAACTTTGGCCAAAGCGAAAGTAAAAGGATATGGATTACACTTGCGTACACTAAAAGCCTATTTCACAATAAAACCACTAAAATCTCTAACCTCTTCCGGGCTTTCCTGTGGAGATCGAGAGCGCAGCAGGGTGGACCTGCGTCTCAGGGTTCCATTTCTCTCCCGAGGTTTACTGTCTTTTTGACCGAACAGCTCGTCCAGAGAGTGGAGGTCGATGGGGAACTCGTCCTCCCCAGTGGTCGCCCCGCTCCACACGTTATTCCTCCCTTCCACCTTCTCTTTGGGGATGCGCTCCCAGTTCAGGTTCCTGAGCCGGCTCCGGCGGGCGGTGTCAGCCCGGCTGAACGGCGAGGACAGCGCAGGTGGAGGGGGCGGAGGAGGAGGTGGCGGCGGCGGAGGAGGAGGTGGGGGAGGGGGAGGAGGGGGCGCTAGGGAAGGCGGCGGAGGGGCGAGCAGCGCTGGATGGGAATCCATGGCCGTCACTTCCACAGCGTGAGCTGCATGGACGGGAAGGCCGAGCTGTATTCCATGTAAGGCAGGAGCTTCTTTGAAGGCCACGCTCAGGTTGATGTGCATAGAGGAAGTCTGGGTGAAAAAAAAGGCAGCAGAGAGAGAGTGAGCAGTCTGTCCAGTTTCCAGAAAACTAGTCCAAAGTTCAACCAATAGTTCAGCCTAAGAAACTTATCTACCCTCATTGATCAGAGACACACGTGGTTGGTGGTTCCATGCTTTTCTGAGGCTGCTTTTGACCGATGACCCCCCCCCGCGTGGCTAGTCTGACAGCTGGACTGACTTCTCCTTTTCTTAGCATGACTTCCAGTGGAGTGACTGATCTAACAAGTAGCTCGGGCAAAAACGCCACAAAAAAAAAAATGAAAAATTTAACCCCAGGTTCAACTTTCAAGGCATTTCAGGGAAAGTACTAACTGGGCAAGACGAGCTCTTTCCACTGTGATGGCT
Organism: Lagocephalus sceleratus; assembly: GCA_911728415.1. NCBI lineage: Eukaryota > Metazoa > Chordata > Actinopteri > Tetraodontiformes > Tetraodontidae > Lagocephalus > Lagocephalus sceleratus. The sequence goes on along the minus strand of CAJVRN010000211.1, from coordinate 4,355,987 downwards.
GTTTGAACAGCTTGTCCCATCCTGTTCTAGTTTCACCTCACTGCAGACGCACACGCCTCCGTACGACGTTTTCCCTTTTAATTAGAAAAGTAAGGAGAAACCACAGACGAGGCGAGATGTACAGATAACCAGACAGCTGTGAAATATAGGGGTGTGAAATCTCCAAGTCCGTGACTTTGAAAAAAACAAAACAAAACAAAAAAAAAAACCCATCCCCTCCATGGGAGGAGAACATCTGAAAGCTGGTTGCGCACACTTGCACCAACAGGATTAGTAATGCAATTAAGGATGAGTCAGAGGCTTCGGGTGTCTGGGTCCAGGGAACGTCAATATAGTTTTTCTTCCCTTGTTGTTGTTGTTAAAATAAAACACTCGCACATATCTGTTTCAGCCACATCGGACGCATTTGGAAAACTCTGCGGGGATGCGCTTCATCGCCAGGAGGGCTCATCGGAGCGCATGAGCGCGCCTGCGATGACCTCACCACCCAGCAAGAAATCACTCATAGTCTTTCCCAGAAGCTCAGAAGAATAAAAGTATGCGAAAGCCATTTACCAGTAAAATAATAATCCTATCCTAGAACCTAACTTTTTTTTAAAAAAAAAAGTTCCTTGAGATGAATTTACAAGAAAAGACAAGTTTTCTCCTGTTGAGGTTTGCTTTAAGTGGATTAATCATGCCGATTCCAATGAGTTTTGCGCGTTAAAACGCAAACCCATCCCATAGACAAAGTTTGCCAGTTAATTTGGCGCATCTGAATCAGTTTAAATCAATCCAAATATTCCACTTACCTGCCGCTGACGAGCTCACTTCTCCAGTGAGGGAAAACACCGTCGGGCGCAAAACTGCCTGATTCTTCAGGTCGAATGAAGAAAATGAAAGCGCAGAAAGGTTTTAGAGCACCATCCTTCCTCTCTGATTGCTGTTTTGCTGTTGAGCCTGTTACACTCGCGTCGCTCCAGTCGCGGCAGACTCCTGCCTTCCTGGACTTGCAGGGAAACTTCCACACCAGAGCGCGCAGGCGCGCCCCCGTGCGCCGGCATGCTCTTGTATCCTCCCCGTTTTCCCAGGGGCGGATTGAGGGCGTGCAGGTACACTCAATCTACTCAGATTTTCATCAACATCACGAAAGCTTTGGATGGAAGTTTTATGTTTACAATGTGGAAAGAAGCTTTTTTGTTTCTTTATGCAGTTACTTTGGTGATCTTTTAATTTTTCTACACAACTTTTATTTCATCTATCTAACTTGCTATATTTCCCCCCCGAAATATAGAATTGCATGCAAAACAGGACTGTCTGAAGCTGGATAAGTCTCTATTTCAGGCCGGCCATCATGGTGGGACGGCCTCTGATCTGTGTTTGGTGCAGAAGGCCTTGATCAGACGATGAACCTGAGCTGGGGAGCAGATGGCTATCAGGCATGGGAAATCACGTCTGCACCTTCTCCTTTGGCTGTGAACAGGGCCCGTTGGCAAATGCAAAGGAACTAAAAGTCCCTTTGGGGTGCTGAAATGGCTGAGATGCCTGGATGTAAAGTTATAACAGCAGCCTTTCATCAAGTCCGGGTGTGCTCTTGGCTCGCGTCACCTTGAGCTCAGGTAGCACCGACCCCACCACAGATCACACTGACAGGCGGTCATCATCACTTCTGGGCCACGGGGCAATTAGGGTGGTTATGACCCTGAAGATCTGACCATTGTTGTGCCTGTGCAGCAGGGCTTGTTATGGTGAACCAATGCCAGAATAAACCATTCTCAGGAAACTTCATTTTCTATTCCGTCACTCACATCTCAGAGTACAGCACACTTTTGAGAATAGGAGGAAGTGCTGTTATTGTGTGAGAGCAGTTTTAAGGTCCATAAAAGCCTTTAATGACCCTGCACGTTTCCATATATTACGCCAGCATTCATGGGACAAGGGCATCGCAAACCTGATTAATGAATTATAAGTAGTTAACTTGGCATCCTTTGCTTCTTTCACCACTGCAGTTAAAATCCAGCAAGACAAAACAGTGTGTGATGTTTTTATCAGCCTCCTCCGGGCCAGTCCCACCCGTTTGCATAACACAGAGCCTCAGAGCCTGTTCAACATTTGGCCCATTCTCCAGTACATGAATGTGCATGAAGGCGTTCACATCTAGGATATGTGGGTGAGCCCTCAGTGAACAACACAGGGAACACATGCAATTAAATTCTTCTGCACTGACATCCCATGTTGATCCTGCATTTGTGGACCCCCCTTACCCCCCACCCCCCTTCAAAAATCCATTGATCCTAAGCTTTTTTTTTGTTTTTAAGCCTGGAGCAAACCCACCACCTTATTCCTCTAATTAGAGGAATAAGGATTAACAAATGAGACCCCCAATTGTCACAAGTCTTTAAGAAACTCCGCCCTTTTGTGGTGGGGTGACTGCAGCCATGCGGCAAGTGTTAGCCCTTCACCATCTTCCCTTCTTAATCTCACTTTGAAGTCTCATAAGGGTTACGTAAAGGTGAAGGCTATTAGCTCCCTCCTCCCCTACTTACACACTCATAATTGGAAATACACATGCACATGTGCACACACACACAAACCACTATAACTGATGCCTTTCCGAATAGTGTTTTTTTTTTTCACACTATGCACCCATGAGGCAAATAGCTGGATGTAGCAAATGTCTGGATGTCTTCTTGTTTAAACACTTGAAACTGTCTTTTTAAAGAAAAAATGAGGTTTCGTGTTATTCCGCCTCTGGTGAGTCTGGACTGCCTCCAGAATCTTGGCCATTTCCAAGTAAATAGGTCAGTGGGACTCCAGTTTTTATGGGGTATTAAAGCCATGCATAGACATACAGCTGTGTGTGTGTGTGTGTGTGTGCGTGTACACGTGGGTGTGTTTGAGTGTGTCGCATGCATGTGCACGCATGCACGTGCGCGCGTGCATGTGTGTATGCGTGCATGCGCGTGCACCTGGGTCTGATCCCAGTCTGGGACAGGCCAACTGGGGAGGTATTCCTAATCAATCCTACTTCCCTCAGATCTCCCCCAGTTTCCCAGCTGCACTCAGGTCACATGCAGTTATCCACAACAGCCTGACAAGGATCTCTGGCCTTGGTCAGACTGCCAGCCTGATAAGGACAGACAGCATGAGACAGACACCACAGAAACACTATCTGACTCCCCCCCCCCCCTTCCAAATTCTTCCTCTCACATACACACGTGTGCACTCGCAGTACCTCCCTGGTCCGCAAATGGCTTCATCTCCCACACACGTATGTTATGGATGTTATGAAGGAGAGGCTTCCGTGAACTTCTGCAGCACCATGTGCAAGTTTGAGGGTTCACAGGCGGGCTATTAGGCCACTTTGTGGTAGAATACATATGGGTGTTTACGTTGACTGCTTCCATCGCGTTGTATTTTTTTCCCCCCCAAGTGCGCATATGATGCTTGGCTGTTTCTCTGATGTGACGGTGTTTGTAGCCTTGGCCGTACATCCAAGCTCTGCTTTTTGTGATGACGTGATGTTTAAGTGAAGAGGGGTGCATGTGGTCAGCTGTTCCGCATGTGCTGTGGTTCATTTAAACCCAGCGGGGGGGGGTCAGCTGTCCTTTGGCGGGGGTTGGGGGCAACACTGTTTGTCTTCGCACATCTGGCCCGGAGTCACTTCCGACTCTAATTAGGATTTCCTGAAACTCAATGAGGAGGATTATGGTGTAGCGTGGACTCTGCTACCCTGAGATGCTTTCCTGCCCCAGCTGCTATGGTCGTTACATGAACTTCAGTCGCACTCCAGTAGAAGCCCACAGAGCCACACAGTCATGTTTCCATTGACTCAATTCCTCATATTTTAAATGAATCAAAACCATCAAAAGCTATCATAGTGACTGAGTTTTTTGTCCACTACTGACCGATACACTTCAAAATGCAGTGAAGTGTGTAATCTATTTATTTTGAGTTTACGATACTTTTTGGAGGCACTTTTACTTCATTTTCTTTATACAATTACTTCGGTTGCCTTTTGCATGTGAAAATAATAAGTACGGTTCAAACTTCAGATTTAAGGAAAGCCAGGAGATTTTCTTTTTGTTAAATTCTGAAGTTCTATCAAAATTGTCCTCATCTTTTGTTGGGCGCAAAGCCCTGGAACAGAGTGCACTTCGAAGATTCGGTTCCTGAGGTTCTTCTTGTGTGGCGAGAGTGATCACACAGTTAATATTCAAAAGGCCGCGTCTGTTGTAAAGAGCCCACTAAATGGAGGTTGACAAAGCGCATCGTACAAACAAAGCCTCCTCCCTAAGTAGGCTGTGTATATAGCACAGAGGGGAGTGAAAAGATGGGTTGGGGGATCATGTATGGCATCTATAGCGAGGACCTCCTACTCTTTGTCGCCGTCGTCCCATGAAGTTTAACACTGGATCACACGCTCTTCTCTTTGCATGAGTCTTTTTTTTTTTTTTTAATTAAGAACTGGATCAGCAGTTCCTAAATTTTGGCACCGTACCATTAGATGTTCCTGCAAGTCTGTACATGAAACCATTAATGATTATGAAACTGAAACATCTTTTAAATAGCTTTTAATAGGAATATAAATATCACTCATTATCTTAATTGTTTTTCTTCTCTGTTGGGACATGAACCCTTGCTACTGAAGAAAATATTTTTTTTCCGTATTTGGAGAAATTATTGTAAAACGCACAGGCTCCACATCCAGTAAAGCCTTGCAGATTCCGTTCCACATCACCACACTTAAATGCCCGTTTGCACGTAACCACACACGCTCACACACACACACACACACACACACACACACACACACACACACACACACACGCACGCACAGACACACGCACACACAAACACACACACACACTCATGCATGCACATACACAAACACGTACACGGTTACTTCAACCTTCTAAACCTAATTATTCTCCTCCTGCTTCAATGTGCCAACCAGTGATGTCACCTAGAGAGAGAGAAAGAGGGAGGGGCTGTTTGCTGGCTCGTTGCCTTGGGGTGACCATGCTGGCAGGGGCAGAAGAGGGAATGGGAAGTTAAGAGAAGATTAGCCATTGAGAGGTTAGCAAAGTAAGAAAATGAGGGGGGAGACCCCAGAACCTTGGCTGGGCCTTGTGTTGAAGCTGCAGGATTTAACCGGGCTTTTTTTTTTTTTTTTTCTTGGCTCACATAACCCCCCCCTTCCTCCCGTCTGCTCCCTACCTTGCCTCAGATGGGCATTCAGGCAACACATTTAAGGCTAAAAGGAAAACACAGAGGAGTTATGAGGGCCCAAGGGAACTCCCCCTGGGATTAACCTAGCTGCTCCGCTCTTCTCAGCATTTTCACCGGCATTCTCCTGGCCAACGCTGAAATCCATTCATCCTCGCTAAAGTGTTGCATAACAAAGCGGCCTGCCTTTTTTCCCTGGTCCTGGAGCTGTTGGTAAAACAAGGGACCCTTGGGCCCCAAGAACTCGTGATTTCAAGTCCCAGTTTGTTGTGTTATTGGGCATCCTTTGGAGGTGGTTAAGTGACTGGATGTTTGGGGCACAAGTTAATGATTGTCAGAGTGTAATCACTCATGGAAGAGATACAGGCTGCAATTATAAACTGTGTTTGTAAGTGTAAGTAGAAGAAACAACACCTATAGATAAGGTCCGTTTTTTCTCATGTATTGTAAACATGCAGAAGCATCTGGGAGAATTGTAGATGTAACACACAAAATTAAACAAATGAAGAAAATGCAAATTGTACGATTCACTGGTGTGTACGAGCAGATTTGGCTGTACGTGGGAAAAAAATGAACCAGGAGATTGAGCCAGACTAAATAGTCTAAACAGACATTTTCTCTCACCAGACTTAAGATAAGATAACTGCTGGATATAACTACAGTAGATCATCTGAAGCAAAAAAAAAGAAGACAAGAGTTTTTTTTCATGTAACCCAGAGTCAAAATATTCTTTTCTGAAAGAAGCTTTCCTCTATGTCTGAATATGTCCACTTTCCCCCACTTTTTGTTATTTGTTTCTATCGTTTCAATCCTATGAGAGGAATCACACCCTTTTTTTGAACGTACATGCAGTAACAAGAAGGAGCTGTGGAAAAACTTGCCAACTGCTAATTTTCTCAAAAATTGGAAATGGGTGGTTGCAGACAAACAATCCTAAATGCTGCCATGTTCTTGTTGTGACTTTATATATTTTGACATACAGATAACAATGTCAATTTTAGAAATAAATACAGCATGTATCACAGGACACAAGTTAAGCAGCGACAGTTTCAAAGAAAAACTTCCATTTGGAGGGCAGAAAAGTCAGGCAGACTCTGGCTCCAGGTCATGGGAGGTCCCCCAGGAGTCTGAATTTAACAGCAAAACATAACAAGGAGCCCAAGTCTATTCTTCAACGTGGAGAAATGACATTACAAGATGGTTGTGCAGGAGTGGAGCTTGATAAGAAAGGGCTCCCATGGATTCCAATTGGCCTGCACGGTCATAGCAAAGACACTGAGTGTATTAACTGTATTTATATGACACATGGTTAATCATGAATGTGGGAAAAGGCAGAGTTGCTCAGTCATGTCTATGACTGGTTCAGCTTCCAACTTCACCCGGCCTTTTCCCGCAAGATCAGTAATATACAGTTAATTATATCATACTTATTTATAACAAATTTGTCTACTGCAGACATTTATAACCAGGTGGGTCCTGAAAAGTTTAACTTGAATGGTTATGACATGGCTCACATCAAGTCTGGGATGGAAAAATAATGATCCTCCAGGAACATATCATGGGGCTTGAATATTGAAATCACACACTGAAAGCTAAAGCCATGGTGAATAAACAAGCCCAAACAACCAAAAGCAGTGTTTGAAGATGTAAATTTTATCTGATAAAATGGGAGGCTGTCATTGTGCTGTCGGTACCAGTGTTTGACCCAAGTTAATTATCTGGAAGCAATCTTAAAACATGTTCTTTTTACTGCGCGCCCAAAGGGCATCTATCTCCTATCTTTACATCTATCTTTTTTTTTTTTTCTGCCTCAAGTGAGGGACAGAAGAAAGTTGGCATATGCCTTTAAAGCGCTGCTGAGGGAATGAAGTCAGCTAAAGCACGACAGACAGCCCTTGTTATCAGTAAAAGCTGTTTTTGTCTGCTAAAATGACCAGTTGATCTCCAAGCCATAATGGGACAGGGTGAGAAAAAGACAGGAATGACTTAATGTAGGTCAGATAAATGGGAAGCCAGCGTGTGTTCAGTCCACTCTCTGGATGTCACGTGCAGAATCCTCTCTCCCTTCCTTCCTCCCTGCCACTCTCGGACACGGGGAGATTGCATGTTTGGCAGAGGGAGAAGAGGTGGAACAAAAGGATGAGTGACCAGTGTAGATTTGCAATAGCCAGCTGAGTTATTTGGTCAAAACCCAGTAAAATGGAAGGCCAGGCTGTTGCTAGGCTCTACTGTGGGACCGAGAGAGCACTCTGGCTGAGCTCATTGAAAAGAACCGAGCCGCTGTTTACTCACAGAGATACACCACTTTAGAAGCACTACAGTCACCACCAATTAGTTATTTCCCACTTTGACCTCCTGCCACTCGGTTTTAGCTTTTCTTATCCTCTCAACCTGCTGAAGAGGAGCTAAAGCGTTCCTAAGAGGCTGAAATAAAACGTAAAGAAGGCACACAGAAATGTACTGTTTCATGAATAATATCTGGAAACGTACAAAAAGTCAATCCAATGAGCATTTTTCACCTTTTATTTGTTCAGTGGCCTCACTATCCCACGTGTCAACACTCTTTCCAGTCTCTCATTGTCCACTTTAGTTAACGTAAGCTGTTTGATCACTGCGTACTTTCACAGCTGTGTTTGCATTTTAGTGATCGAAGCATATCCAGTGAATTTGACTTTTTGTTCTTTTGTTGGTGTGTTCTTTTTGACCAGAGGTTCTGATCTGTAGAGCTTTACAGATATAAAATGGAAAAACAAACTGATTATTACAATTTTCAATTTGTATCCATTCAGGTAACTGATGCCTATTCATGGTTGGGGGCCAGAGGTAGGAACATACCTGGGTCATGGTCCATTGCATGACACGTACCACTCCCTCGCTAATGTACGTCAGAAGATGAATTAAGGTAAAAAGGCAAAAGGGGTTCCCTTTTCTGGCATTTGTGAGATTGGTTTTGTTGTTTCTCTTGACAAGAAAATACAATGATTGACTATTAACTATTTAAATACACCTTTTTAAACATGTATTAAAGCATGGTAACTGCAAACCCTTCAAATTCCATAACTGATTGTTAATCAAACCCTTTCTGCTGTGTACACAGGAGAAAGCCTCATGCAGTAAAAGCTTAGGCAAACACGTCCATCCATTACATCCCCTCCTCACGAATACGTCACAGCAGCCTGTGGGTCTGTGTTGTGAAAACTCCAAAGGAAACAGACTCCAAAGATTATCTCGGTCCAGTCCAAAACAAAACCGGGAGAAATGTGGCAGAACGGAGAGAGACACAGACCCTGAAAGAAGAAAGCAAAAACAGAGAAAGGAAAAAGAAGCCCATTAAGACATATGTGTTGAGTCCCTGGAGGCCAATGTGTCGTTTGAAGAGCCCCGGGCTTCAGGTCGGAGGCCAAGGGTTAGGCTCAGGGGTTATCAGCAATTGTTTGGGGTTAACTACTATTGCCTGAGCAGATATGTACCCCTAAACCTGATCGGATTAACGTGGTTAATGTATTCAGGGGATGAAAACCAGAACGCAAATATTTACCGGGACCCACGCTCCGTGCACACGTATGCTGGCAGAGAGTCTGGGATTCCTACCGCATACAGCTCTGGGTGTGTCTGAATGTACAGATGGGGTGTGAGAGGAAGTCAGTGGGGAGTCGAGGTGTTGAACCCTGTCATCCTGTTGTTATCGGTCACACCTGCCCACTGCTCCGCAGAGAGCGCGAAGCGTTAACATTTGTTTAAGCGGCCTGTGAATTTCAACGCTGGGTTTTCTTGTTGCGCTATAAAGCAAATAGGGGTAAAGATTGAAAACGCGAACCCATACAGCCATGTGCTGTCAATGCGGAAAGACACGGCGACACGCCGCGAGTGATGCTTAACAACCCCCCCCCGAGGCCGGTATGACGGCGCATTCTTAATGGTCTCCTCAACTGTGACCTGAGCAAGACGTGTGGAGGAGCAGGAGGTGGAAGCAGAGGGAGAGGTGTTGTAAAAGAGGGCGGATGGCTCTACACAAATATACGAAGCTTTTCATATCGATGCTGGACAACATCCAAAACATATAATGTTCCCTCCGTGTGTTGACTCGCTTTGTACTGAGAATCAAACATGAACAAAAAAATAATCTTTTTAAAATAACAAATGAAGAAGTAGCAGACTTTACTGACTTCGCACTATAATCAGTATGCAAACATTAGAATACATGCCTGTACAATGAATGACATGCAGTAATCAAGGTAGAGGTGTGTGCTCTGAGAGAAGCAGAAACTCTCCAGCTCCCAGTCTCCCAGTCTCCCAACTGAGCTATTTCGGACTATAACAGAAAATGTATGCATTTCAGTGCAGCCGTATATGACCCGTCTTGTACTGAGTTTTCCCCTTGCTGCTTTATTATTCATCATAGTTTTGGTTCCTCCTGCATGGAAGGTCTTGCGTGTCTCCAGCTGACCCACAGAGGGTTAGGGTTGCATATGGGACAAGACATTTGTAGTGCCAGGCTCCTGCTGGCCCTGTGATCAAGGATAAACAGAGCACGCCTGATTACTTCCATAGGACGTGGTAACAATGTGGCAATCAAAGCAGAGAAGGGCGCCAGAATGTGGCACACCAGAGCTGCGGGGTTCAGTGGCACAGATCTGATGCAGAGCGGCTCTCTAATATGAAGCTCTTTGAAACCCAGCTGACGTGGAGAGTCCTTTGAAGACCCTCTTTCGTGGCGCTGCTTTGGCGTGATGAAACGGACATATGGACAGCAGACGTATGGAGAGACACAAATGCCTGCTGATGACATTTATCCTGTTTGTGACGGATCAAAGTTGGAGGCAGGGCGAGGCACAGGGGGTGAATGGTAATGACACGTTTGAGACGTTGATTCTGAGCTTGTTTTCCTCCAGGTGTTTGATACAAGTGCAAAAATCAGGGACCTAAACTGCAGCCACGGTGCTCCACTGGCCATAATGACACAGTGCACGCATAAAAATAGCAGATAAGCTTTAAGGGTACTTATTACAGCTGACAACAATCATGCAGTTTACGGGCCTTTGTCCCAGGATATTGCAAATTGGAACCGCCGGAGGATATTTGACATTTGTAAAAGATCAGAAACATATTGTGAGGAAGGAGATTAACAATCAGATCCCAGCGCCCTGTCCAGTCACCTGATTTATGTTTCATAATCCATCTGTGCTTGACTCCTTCAGTCAGTTACCCAGATGGAGTGCGTGCGATGCTAATTGGAGTCGGTTTTTAACCTTAACAAAAAGAAACGTTCACACCTACGTGCACAATCTAGGATACTTGAATGACTGGTTAAGTCAGTGTGTCCTCTTGGTCTAACAATAATAAGTTACATCACAAAAACGGCACCAGGACTAATAACACGGTGCGGCTTCACCTAGGGCATGAAAAAAAAAAAATACAGGGAACAGATATGACAATAAACAAAGCCTGCATGATCACACCAGAACAAATCGGATGATTGCATTCTCAGCTTCCCCTCATGAGCAGCCTTCCATTAGCTGCTATAGATGGATGGCTACATGAGCGTGGTTACATGCGCTCGTAATCAGACCCACGTGTATCACGCACATCTGCAGAGAAAGTCAGATTTGTCAGTGATCAAGCATGCGTCATCGTCTCTTATCAGGTGTTGATATACCGCGCTCTGGGTTCAACTCGCCCTGACAACATCCTTCAGATCTTTCATGTGGTTGTGTTTTTCTCTTATTTTCACTTTAATAAAAACAATAGCCCTTATCTCTGACAAACATGCTCAGTCCCCTCAACCTGAGCCAATAGTAATTTTCTTAATGTGCAACATTTCCCGTCTGTGGACGGCCGAGCGCTCCCACTTCTGCACCAGGACCTGGGCCTGGAGAGAAGGCCGTAAAATTAATGTCTGAATCTACCTCCGCTGACTAATCTATAGTGGTTTGGCAGCCACATGAGCCAAAATGTTTGCTCACTATTCACTCACTTCCTCTCTGAACCCACCTGCTCATGTCGGCCCACAAATTGTGTGGTTAGATTTTTAATTCTGATTGCTTGTACCTTATTGATATTTTGAGAAAAACAGCTGCCTTTGGGATACATTTTTCACTTCGTTGATTAATGATCTTCTCCTGCAATCAATCAATTACACAATGTTGAATATATTTTTTTAAACATTATCTTAAATGATCAGGAGAGAAAACAAGAAAGCACTTCACTGATGATCTACTGCCTCCCAAGTACAACCACATAATTGTCAAAGAATTTGTTTTTGTGATATTTTCACAAGTTTGAAAACTATTGTCTCATCCTTTTGTACTTATTTTCCATTTTATAATTTTGCATTAGAGTCAAATTGATATGTGACTTTTTTTAACCACCTCACTTTCACCTACATTTTACAGTCCTAAACTAAGAATTCAGAAACAAAATTAATCTTAATTCTGAGAATTCTTAAAATCATATGTACTTGTACTGATATATTTTCAACAGTTATAAAAGTGTTAAATATTTGAGTAAAATACCATATGATAAACTTGTAAAACATACAGCACTTCAGTGAAAGTGTATTACCCGTCAGTAAATCCTCATTTTTACTCACTTATGTCTGTACTTTGGTAGTTTTTACTTGGTGAGAACAGATTAATATAAACAAGACTGCTTTCTTGGTTCTGGAAGTACTTTGTAAAAAAAAACATATTAGCAAGTAATAATAGTGACAGATGTAAACAGAGAGTGAATAATTTAAGTACAATTGCTGGTTAAAGAAGTCAGTGTGAGTGACCATGTTGCTACAAGGTCAAAGGTCACCACTGTATCCACTCCCCTCAGTGACCCTCATTTCTGCATTCACAACCCTTGACCTTTAACCCCTGCATTTCCCCTGGACAGTCAGATGGTGTCTGTAGCTGGGGGCTGTCTCTCGGGACAGACCTTCAAGGTTAAAGTGCAGAGTAAAACAGGAAGTTAAACTTTTATCATGACACCGCGGAGCTTCACTTGTCAAAAGTTTGGGACCTTCCAAACGTAATTTAAACGGTAGAAGTCCAAAGTTGGCGTGACCTATGGCACAGTTTTAGATGCTCATTGTTTTCACTTTTCATTCATACACTCAGCAAATGTTCCCACGATTCCTGCAATTGTTTTTCAGCAGATAAAGCAGGAACAAGACAGTAATCTGTGTGAGAACCAGTCGCTGATACAGAGAAAATTCACCCATATTCTGATTTTTAAAGAGCTCATTTTTTAGAAAAGAAATCGGTAAAAATGTGACTAAGTCTAACCCGGCAGATGCATCTTCAACATGGTGATTGGGCTCTCAGCAATCTCCTGTAATCAAAAGGTTCATTTCCAGCGCTATGCGGTGTTACTCATTGGTTTGGTTAACAGGTCCCAGACAGATTAATCCGGGCATACATGTAAGAACAACTGTGGCGTGAGTCAGAACGTGTGGCCTCTTAAGTGAGCCTGTTGTTGTTCCAGGACCGTAGTCTCCATCAACAGTCATCAGCAGCAAACTTCTGTTTTCCTGCGTGATGTGATTTACAAGGGGGGGGGGTCAGAAGAGCCAGCGCTGGTCAGCTCTGTCATTACAGGCTGTTTGTGTGAGCGCACCGGTGTCTGAGTGCGAAGCCGTCTCAGGTGTGTGTTATTGCACCCTGCAGTAAGGACTTTGGATGCGAGGGTTGACAGGCGGCGGCTACGCCTTTTCCTCCAGAGTCCTTCCCTGTTCCTTCCACGGCGCTGTCCCGGACCTCTCCTGACCTTGGCTGAGCAGGGGTGGCGAAGAATAGCCGCAAACACTTACCAAAACCGCACACGCGAGACGAGACAGGGTTTTCAAATTTAAGCCCCAAGTCGGAGTGTGTAGTCCGCAGCAAGGCCGGGGCGGAATGACAATATTTGACAGGGACATTTCCTGTACATCGACTGTGTATTGTATCTTGAAACGAGTCCCAGTTTCCCCAATATGTCTTCACGTCTGTGTGTGTGTGTGTGTGTGTGTGTGTGTGTGTATAAACAGGATACCTAGAGAGGAAATGCCCTGGGTGGGAAAAGAAAGAGCCTGACTGAGATTTGGAACTACAGTAAGCTGTTCAAGCCTCTCCAAGAGCAATTAATTGTGCAATTACTGCAGGAGAGGAAAACGTGAACTGTGATGCGTGGAGGGCCAAGTCAACCGACTTAATTGAAGAGAAGCCTAATTAATGACGGCCGGGTGAGGCAAGAGGGCCTGATGACGAGCAAATGTCTGAAATACAAACCCGCGAGTATTGAGAAAATATAATATCGTTATTAAGAAGCTTACCTCCTCAGAGTTGGCTTAATCCCGTATTGTGGCGTAGTGTGCGGTTACATAACTTGGACCCACATCAAACAGACAAAGAGGGAAAGGTTCCCACACAGAGGGAGATCTAATGGGTTGACGTATGAACTGTTGACCTTGTAATGCGAACAGGTGCCGTAGGTGCAGTTCAAACGCCGCTGACTTCCTCCCCGGGCCGCGTATGTGACGGCGGCGGGTTCGGGGTGGCTGCTTTTAGGTGGAACAGTGGCGCTTTGTGCCCCGGGTCTGGTGAAAGGCTGATTTCTACTCTCTGGCAGTGACCTCCGGACAAAGCGTTCGCCCCAGCATAACTGACTCACAAGGTATGTCCTATTACGCAACCGAGTGGGCGGAGGGGCTGGGAGAAGGCTGGTGACGGGTGATCTGTTCTTTTTTTTTTTTTTTTTTTTTTGGAAAGGGGGGGTAAGAAGGTATTGACAACATGAATGACTCCTTCGTGTGAGAGTGGGACACGAAGCACGTCCTGTTTATGCAAGGCTGGCCACAGCTCAGCTACTGTCACTTTCTCTGGAGAGCAAATGGTAAAAGCAGCAAATGTCCAACAAATGAGTTTCTCCTCTTTGACACAAAGGAACTGGCACTTTTGTTGTCTGGTGGAGCGTTCATCTCCCCACATGTACATCCACTTAAATCATAGCGTTTAATGCCTACACAGTAGGTAATTATAAGGTTAACCTCGGGCGCTTTACTTGCGTTCTCCATTTTAAGTTTCCGTCTCCATTTGATCCTAAATAATCAAAGGGATGAGCCACAACATGTGCTCCGTTTCCAGTGGAAAAGAAGATAGAGAGTAGGCTTATATGGAGCTGACAGTGTCAGCTGGAAGCCAAACTAATGAATTAAAAGAATCCATATTTAATGTTGAGTCTGTGACGCTGTGGGGACTAAAGAGAGGACACGGTGAAGATGCCCTCAAACTCTCTGATCTAAAGCTTCACAGGGGTGGGGGGTGGGTGGGGGTAGAACACAATAACACCAGACGCACACCCTCGAACAGGGGAGTCTCTCAGATAGTCCAGAACAACCAGCCAGCCAGGGGGAGCCTTGTCTAATCCTTCTCCACCCCAGACTTCCCGTCTCCGCCATCGCACGCCACTTGATGCCCCCCCCTCGAGTGGATCTAAATGAGATCTGGGAAAGCTGGTATGAGTGGAGTTTTCCATCCAGTTTTCCATTACAGGGCAGATTTTATCTTCACCCTGAGAAGAGGAACGCATATTCACTGTTAAATGCAACAGTGGTCCAGAGATGGTCGTGGTGGGTGGGGGGTGCGGTGCGGGGGGGGGGCTGTGTGTGTGGGGGGGGTGTAGTACAAGTTGGAGGTTCCCAGGGGGCAAATGACAGCCGGGCTGAGCAGTGATGAAGGTGTCAGTCACCGAGCTAGACTGAGAGACGAGCCCGATGGCCGTTTTCATGAGACGTGTCACCAAGTCATCCGGACCGGAGCTCTGAGGAGCGGAGAAAAAAAAGACGAAAACGAAAAGGTCAGGTGGTAGTCTGGGGGGGGGGTCAGAGGGAAGTCAGGTGACGAATGTCGACCAAACACGTGCTCCGACCTGTCCTCTCATCCACACACACACACAGGCTTTAAATATTAAACACATCCTCTTTTCCCCTTCTGTACTTTTCCACATGTGAGGAGCAGCTTTTAAAACAGTCCTGGGGAGAAGAGTATCAAAGGCTAAATCTCATGGAAATAAAAAGTTTACAGCCGTGCATTTTTGCGCGCAGCTATTTTGTAAAGGCACAACAACAACATGCAACCGCAAAATGGGAGGCTATAAAACGTCAGCTGGCACCGACCGCCTTAAATAAAGAGTGGGAGCATGAATCAAAGTGTTTGCACCTGACGATTAGCCTGGCCGGCAGCTGCAGCTCAACCGTGAGGAGGAAGAGCTACCGTGAATATGTGATTTTAAACCTCCCCGTGCTCGACACTGAGTCAGCGTCACCTCACTGTGTTAGTGTGTCAGCGGCGGTGCTTTACTAGTTACGCAACAGCGAAGATGCACTTTATTCTGAGCCCCTTTGTTGTCACAGAAGGGAAACTTATAGGGACAAATGCGTATGTTGGTGCAGGCCGAATAGAAAAGCATGAATGAACTGAGACGCTGTCGCTGCATGTATCCAAGTTTAGCTCAATATATAAAGCATTTATAGAGTGGGTAACACGTGCAGAATATGTGTTTATGCTTATATCTTATCTTATTATCTGTAAATGAAGAATTACAATGGTGTTGGTGCAAATGTGGATAATCAAGGATTTGATAATGATTTAGATATGTATAATTCTCTGTAGGATTACATTCAGGCAAGATACAAACTAATTTCTTTATAATGTAAGTAATGTCATTCAGAAATATGGAAGGTATCATTTGGAGTATTTTGCATGCTTGAAGAAAGCACCAGAAAAACAGTCATTAAAAACAAGAAGGCTCGCTGATCAGTGAGCCAGGCATGTGCAAGCTGGAGCGATTTCACTCACTCCATGTCTCAAAAACCCTTTGTTTGAGCTTATACACTGACACAAACAATTTTTTTTCCCTCCTGTCAATAGCTGCTGATTGGGACACAGATATGCGACTAACGGACAAATAACTCCCTCTCTGTTCCATTGCTGTCCACACGTGGATTCCAAAACACAGCAAATAATTTAGGCCATCAGATTCGGTTGGATATTATCCTAAAATTAATGGGCTGAAATAATTTAGGCCACTCCTTCCGTAGAGGAGTATTTGGGCCTCGCAATTAAACAGCACAACACAACACAAGATCTCCAGGTTCTCCAGTGATCCTATAGTGACCGCTCTAAATTGACCTGTATGCATGAATGAAACCCTCGCTCTCACGTGCTTCCTAAAATAACTTGTGTGAAAGCAGGGTCTGTTGTAAAGAACTGTCACCGACCCTTTAGGCAGCAGAAGATGCATTTTCCCTGACTGCCTTCCTACGGACTATAGCTTGCACAAACATAAAGCATGTCAGATGCAATTGCCATTGACACACAGAGCCCATGACATCATTCTGTGTACAAGTGGCCGCTAAGCAGCGGCGGAGAGTGAGAGCAAAGGAGGAGGAACGTGTGGAAGAGTACACAAACCCTGCGACATATGCATGCTTTGAGCACACAGAGAAAAGCCAACAAGGGCAATGATGTCAACGGCTTTCCCATAGAGGGGACTCGGTGGAGAACTGGGGTGCAGGGAGCAATCGCCCCCTTTTCAACATATTCATGGCAGAATGGAACGTTAATGACTATCAACCCACAGTGCACGTCCTTGAAACTGACGTGTGAAATATAAACAACTCTCTGAGGCCAACAAATTGCTATGGAGGAGTTTGGCGGTATCATCTGGGCAGCAAATTACAAACCGTACATGCCTTTTAATAAAGAGGTTTAAAACTCGACAAAACAGCAAAACTGCAAATCTATATTTATTCTACTACTTTTTAACATGTATTTCAGTTAATCAAACACTGTGTAAAAACTTTAGTTTTGTCAATATGCCGCAGTTAGTGTGCATTCATTGTTGTAGATGGTCCTAACATTCACTGCAGCAACACACCTAAACACACGTTAAATGAGATAAAACTGATATAATTAACAATTGTAATGAGTATCATTTCCCCTAGATAACCGGGCAGAATGCGCCCCCTGTGTGCGACTCTAGGTATTGCACAAGAGCTCACGAAAGCCTAAGTTTTGTTTCAACACTATTTAGGACCCAGTAAAATAACTACCATCAAATTAGACTTTGCCTTCAGAAAAATCATATAAAACAAAGAACCTTTATTTAAATAAAAAAAATAAAATGTGTTTCATCACATCCACTGGAACAAATGAGCCCTCCCAAAGAACAGGCTTCGCCCCGTCTCGCATAATGCTGTTTTCTCATCGGAATCTAATCGCAGCGTTATTTCGTTTTCATCCTTTCGTTTCATTTTCGTTTTTAGAAGACTGCAGCCTCTTCTTCTGCCACGGCGGCTGAGAACTGAACCAGCCCGCTACCGCCACCTGTGTTTGGGAATGATACAGCGGATGACGCCATTACATTTATTATCCCCCCCAAAAAAATGACAATGTCATGCTGCGCTACAACTCGTTATACACGTTACAAACTCGTTTGCAGCTCCGTGTCAAATTATTCCATCTACATCGACTTTTATTCGCATCTTTCTATCTTCGCTTGGCGTTTAAACGGCCGTTTCCACACTGCTGTTAGCGGCACGTTGCCTCGCTGCACCAATATATCCTTCCGCGCAGTAGCGTCCCTTTTCCGCATTTTAACATCATAAAAGTGTAAATAACTGAATTTAACTAAGGTGGGTGTGAAATTAATAATAAAAAAACATAGCAACGCCGTTGCGTTTATCACAAAGTAACGACACATTTCTCCTCGTTCTGGAGCTTTGCGGCTCTACTTTTCCTCCAGAAGGAGTTCCATCCTTTCGCCATTTTAGATGCTCGTCGCCTTTTGTGACGAGAGAACCATCTTGAAGAGATATCAAAATTATTTGAGATGACCCTTCATATTTAGGCGTCTACGCTCCGGTTGGGCCATCTTTTTTTTTTTTAACGTATCTATCCTATCTTATTATGCTGCAGTCGAGCTGAGCCAGGACCAGCGGGGTAACAAAAAAAGCGAAGAAGCGTAGCTTCTCCCAGGCTAGCTTGACCAACAACGCGTGTGCCGACCTCCACGAAAGGAGACGACCGGCCGTCTTCTTTCTTTTCTTGTTTTTTTTTTTTCTCTTAAAAAACGATCCCCCTCACAAACGACGCGTTGACGACCGCGGTGCAAGACTCGAAGACGGAGGAGATGGCGACCTCAGTGGGGAATGTAGCCGACAGCACAGGTTGGTGGCTCCCATTTCCAGACTTTTAATGTAATCTTCAGACGTTAAACAGCTCAGGGTGGATCGGGCAGATCCCTGCTTTTGAGGTTTTTGGGGTTGATTAATTGAAGATGTTGTTGGGTTTTGGTGAAGTGGCTGATGTTTTCTTTTTACCTATTGAGCCCCATTGTGTGCCGCAGAGGCTCCATATAAACTCAACCTTTGGGCCTTTCTCGCCCACCTATGATATAATAATGATATAAGATTGGCCTTTTGGACTCTGTTAGATTAAAGATCTAAAACACTAAGCGCTTAAACAAACATCAATTTATAATGCGCCCTGTCCTCTCAATGCCTTTTTATTAGCTCCTGTAGCTAACACGTAGCCTTACCGACCTTTCTGTCAATATTTCCGATCATGTTTCCTTGTCTCTTTCTTTCCTGCCTTGATTTTAAAAACTGTTGGTTTTAGAAGGGACACAACGACAAACGCATCCCACCATCCTGTAGGCATCGATGGTTGTCAACCATCTCCGAGTTTCTGATGCTTACAGGTCATCGTGTTAATGTTCACGTTTCTATCGATTTTAGGTTATTTGGGTTATTTGCTTGGGTTAAGCTTGGGTTATTTGGTTGTGTTAATCATGCAAATGAGAAACGATAACATGGAGGGTGATTCCTGTGTGACATGTGCCGTCCTTGAGATGGTGAGGTCTTCTTTGGTGCTGATTGGATGGGTTTTTGGTTCAGGTTGCAGATCTACATCTAATCACCTTGTGTCATCTGGAATCTGGAATTAGCAGCTTTTGCCACACCCAGCCTACATTAGACTGATGTTGGTGGTCTACATCACATCCAGAAAAACGTTTGCAAATGTTTGCATTGGAAAAAGAACAGCCAGTGCTGTTTAAATATGGAGATCAATAAGTCCTAAATTTAGATCAAACTGAAAAAAAAAGTGTGGATATGAAATGTGGTTTGTCTGCTTTTTTGCCAAATGGTTATGTTTTTTTTTTTTTTTATGTAAAGTTAAAAAAAAGTATTCTCTGCAAAAAAAAAAAATCCTCCTGTCATATCATCTTGCCCCTCCATGTTTTTGTGTGTTTACGTTTTCATCTATTTTTCCCCAAACGTGTTTTCCGTTTTGCAATATTCGGGGTGTAAACCCTGAATATATCAATATGGATAGTATTAAAAAAATGAATTCAGAAAATATATCATATATATATATATTGTAAGTTTTAATTCAATAGTAATCAACATCATTGAGTAAAAATGACATGGTTCAACCCAATTATGTATTTTTTATTTATATAATTATTTGCAAACGGCTTTGAATAATTGAATGTTTTTGGAAGAAGTATTTGTTCATCTATTATTTTATTATTGTTTTTCCGTCATCATATTTATTGCTTTCATTTGTCTGCTTTCTTTCCCCCTCCATCACCTCTAACATTGCCCCCCCCACCCCTCTCCCTGGGCTGTGCTGGTGCTCCAGAACCGACAAAACGTATGCTTTCCTTCCAAGGGTTGGCAGAGCTGGCACACCGGGAGTACCAGTCAGGGGACTTTGAGGCAGCTGAACGCCACTGCATGCAGTTATGGAGGCAAGAGCCTGATAACACAGGCGTTCTTCTGCTTTTGTCCTCCATTCACTTCCAGTGCCGAAGACTTGACAGGTGAGGTGTGGGGTGGCTGATGCAGTGCACACTGAAAAACCTCTAATACTGGTTCTTCTGCGTGTACTAAATAAGGCTGGCAACACACGTCATCGTTTACTAATCTAAACCAAGTTTTAATGCTCAGACATTTATGATGAATTTTACTATATGATCATCCCAAAGCACACATTGTTGTACACACAGTAGTGTAGCATAGGTTTTACAATGACAATTCAGAAGACACGATTTCACAGTAGGTACCATAATCAATAGTGAATGTCTCCATGTGGTTATCCTGCCTTGTCTCCTGCTTTTCAGGGAAAATATGGGAGAAATCCTTTCTTTCTGGTATAGATCAGGTTTCTCTGGTCAGATCACGCAGCAGCCTGTCAGTGATGCTTTCTGGCCCACACACAATCATTGGCTTTTAAGTGTGTTGTTGTCCTAACACACACACACACAGCTCATCTGAGGAGTCAAATGCTGCAAATTAGATTTTATTTCAAAGGTCTCCCTCAGCTTAGTTTAATGTTATGGTAATTTTTGTCTTGAAAGTTACAGTGTAATAATGTTGTGTAGTGTGTTCATTAGACTTATTTGTAAAGAAGGATTTAATTATATACAAAATATGCAAACATATTGATTTGATGGCTTAATATATCAGTGTTCATTAAGTGTCTTATCATCAGTCTTACATGACACATGGACCAAAACACCAAGTCTCCTTTCAGCATTGTGAATCATTTCTCACAATTTTCACCCAACAGGTCTGCTCACTTCAGCACTTTGGCCATCAAGCAGAACCCGATGTTGGCTGAGGCTTACTCTAACCTGGGGAATGTCTACAAGGAGCGCGGGCAGTTGCAGGAGGCCATTGAACATTATCGCCATGCTCTCAGACTGAAGCCAGACTTCATTGATGGATACATCAACCTGGCAGCAGCACTGGTGGCTGCCGGGGACATGGAGGGAGCAGTGCAGGCTTATGTGTCTGCATTACAATATAATCCTGTAAGTAACATTGAAGCCATAAGAATGAATGGACAGGTTTAGGTATGAAGTGCCATTTGAAAAAAATGTATAGAGAATGAAGCGGTAGCATGCAGATTATATCTGAACTGTTTTCCCTTATTTTACCCATGAGAACTTCCAAGTCAGTTGAAATCACAGATGAGGAAGAGTCATCTGAATGTACTGAAGTAAAACACAGTGTTAAAGCCTCTAATTTACTGGAATCTGCAAGAAAACAGATCTCAAATGTTAATTGTTAATATTTTTTTTAACACTGATTATGTTTTCCAGGATCTTTATTGTGTGCGGAGTGATTTGGGTAACCTGCTGAAAGCCCTTGGTCGTTTGGAAGAGGCTAAGGTACGTCAAAATATGTCGACATTTGTATGAACGTGTTATTTGTACTTTTGTTGCAGAGTTTTTTTTTTTATTTTTTTTTTTTATATGTTTATTTTGCTTTTAGTGTACCACCAATAAGGCCATAAACTCTCTACTTTTTTGATATTTTTACACCACCAAGTCCTTTCCCTTTAACCCCCAAGACCAAGTCTTTTCACACTCTAAAACTCATTGGAAATTTTAAACCCCTTTATAATTTTTGCATTAATGACAAATAGTTTAATAATTAATTTTTTTTTTTTTTTTGTGGGGGATAGTTTGTTTGTCCAGTCATTTTATAGTCCCAATAGGCCTTTACCCTGACCATTTGTGAGAGGTCATTGTCTACCCTTTTCAGGAAGAAAGGCTGTGGTAAAACCATAAAGTGATGATGTAAAACCAATTGTGGAATCCTGCATGTGCATTTTAATATTAATATTGGAGGGATGATGCTGGCTCGGTCTTTGAAAGTGATGTGAACTGAAAAGAAGCTAGTATACCTTTGCAGTGCAAAAGCTAAGATGGTCTCTAACCCTGCTGCTGAACTCCAAAACTCATCAATTGCCCGAAGAGAGACACTAAACTCTCTATCTATCATGTCTATTACTAGCGGGGCTAACACACTTAATTTGTTTTGGAAAGTAAATGTATATCAAGGGTGGATGTTCTGTTGGGGTCGAGTCAAATCTGGAGATGTGGGGTTGTCCCACAGGTTAAAGGCCATCTTATTTTGTGCTTGAGGGAGGGAAAGGAGTGGGGAGGAGCATCAGGGTGTCCCAGGCTCCCCTGCTCTGTCGCTCCGCCTTCCCGCGCGCTTGCTGAGAAGTGGTGGAGCGTGCGCTCTGAGCTGTCTTCCTGACCGTTCAGCTGTACCCGGTCATCCTAATACTGCTATATGTGCTCTCATCTATAAGATGTTGCTTTGGTAATTTTTCTTTTTAATATTACATTTTTTTTAAACTCAGATAATTACCATTGTTTTTGAGATGCACTGCTGCTGAGTGTCAACTTTTTCTATTTTGAGGTTATGCAACCTCATTAATTGCCATATGACACACAAAATGGTGTCTGGCAGACAGCTCGCAATATGTGCTCCACCAACTGCGTCAGATGCTGGATTAGAAAGTCAGAGGCAAGCGCGACAACAGTGATGATTTCTTTATTTCAGAGCTGTGGAGGCTTCTAGATACATATATTTACACCACAGATTTTTCTCCCTACACCATTGGCCAGGATGCAAGAAAGCAGGCCAGGATAAAGAAATTAAAGATCTAAAATATATCATGAAAATGCATAAACCGTAATTGAAAAGCGATGATTAATTCTTTTCCCTTTTCTCCCCCAAACATGTAATATTCCCAAAGAAGTGGAATCAGTTCATTTGGGCAAGATCCAGCCAGTAAACGCCCTCCTGTAGTTTTTCTAGAAAATCAAATCAATGGATAACTGGAGTTTATATTTTTTTTCTGCAGATAAACTAAATACGTCAAAGCCTTTCTTCCCTCCCAGTTGCCCCCAAAGAATTTATTTTCTTCTAAACGAGTCCTTCATTGCATGAGTGAAAACTAAGAATAGTCATTATACGTGTTTCGTGATTTGGAAGTAACCAATTTATTTCCATGTTTAAGAGAATATATTGTTTGAAAACTTTTACTAACGATCTTGTTTTCTGATTTTGTCTCTTTTGGTTTTTCCACAACTGATATTGTTATTTAGAAGGTTTCAGGTGGGTGACACTATTCCTGCGTAGGTGCCTGGTGGAAAGGAACTCTAGGGCAGCCTCAGTCCTCTCCTCTTCTTCCAGCCAGCTGCGGCCACATCTCTGACAAAGTCCAAAAATATGGTAACGGGTTTGTAACTGCCAACAAAAGAAAAACCACCTCACTTCATGCTTGAGCTCCTCTATCTTGTGGCTTCCTTCTGAAGACCAACTGAGAAATGTATCTTTTCAAATTACAGTAAGAATTTCAAAAAAATATAATACACATATGTGCCTAATAATGATCCAGTTGTGTATGAAATAAAACTGTAACTTGGATTTTGCAACAGTAGTCATTGAATCAAGTAAGATCCCTCTAACTCTACATGTTTTATTTTCCTATTGTTTATTTTTTCCTTCTTTATTTGGAGTTGCAGCGTTCTGATGATGATGCAGATAGTGCGCTGTGAGTCTACAGTAGCGCAAGGGCTGCGCAGCGACAAGCATCCAAAATGCGACAAGCGCGAGCGAGCAACTTCCACTCCCCTCACTCCCTTTGGCCAGCTGGTTGCAGACTTCTCCACTTTCAAGCAGCCTTGCTCCTAAAAGCCCCCAAATCTCAAACAATTGGAGTGACAAAAAGTGTTTTTTGCTATGTAAATCTAAGTACTTGACTCTTTCACTAACTTTGAGGAACCAAATGCCCACTGTTTTCATGTTAAAGTGAACTACATGACCCCTCCCCACCCCCACTGAGATGCGATGGGGGGCTGAGAGTTTGCCAGGCTGGTGTTTCAGGTGTTCTGCCAGTGGTTGTTGTCTGCAGCTGCTTCCCCTGGCCATTCAGCAGGCGCAGCAGCGAAATGACCTTTGCCAAGAGCAAGGTCGCTTGAGAAGCATTAAATGGTGCACTGCGTTGGAGGCGAGACACTCTGCGCGCTAGCGGATGTTGCGCATGCATTACAGGGACCGTCATGTGCACGAATCGTCCGACATCCAAGGTTGTGAGATGTCAACCCACATAATGCAACATTCTTTGAAGATTCTTGATATTTTTGAATATTCTAACGATGAGTTAAATGGTAAACATTGTTAGAGGGCTATTGACATGAGACCACAATGCATTTGAGACTGCGGTCATAACTGAGGGATGTGGACATTCGTGTGAATGTTGGTTGGATCTGCGCAGCGTAGGAAAAAGCAATGCAGCTTAGCGCGGCAGACTTGTGCGCACACAAGCCCATGCTGTAGACTCACTTTTTGCCATGATGGAGAACGGTCACTAATTCTGCTTTTTCTGCCCTTTTCTTTTACTCTCAATCTTCTATTTTTTTTATTTTTTTTTATTTAACAACCCCCTGCCTTCCCTTCTACACACTATACCTCTCCCACCCTACCTCCTCTTCTCCTCTTCTGTGGTATTCCGTTGAAAACCCATTGAAGGCTTGTTACCTGAAAGCCATTGAGACGCAGCCTAACTTTGCAGTGGCTTGGAGCAATCTGGGCTGTGTGTTCAATGCCCAGGGTGAGATATGGTTGGCCATACACCATTTCGAAAAGGTCAGTGGCGTGTTTTTACCTGCATCTTGTACTCTTCTTTCTTGACCTACTCTTAAGTTGTCGAATGCATTTTAAGATGTTTCCCCCCCCCCCAGGCCGTGACATTGGACCCAAATTTCCTCGACGCATACATTAATTTGGGAAATGTCTTAAAGGAAGCGCGCATCTTTGACAGGTGAACAGCTTGCGAAATATTGATCAGTTTTGTACATATTGAGAGATATTGGCTTTGTAAGAACACTGAAGTTTTGGTTTTACATGAATTATCAATATCATTTTTCAACCTTTATTCTGAATTTTATGTCATCTTGCATTTTCAGAGCTGTTGCTGGATACCTAAGAGCACTGAGCCTTAGTCCAAATCATGCAGTTGTTCATGGGAACCTTGCCTGTGTCTACTATGAACAAGGCCTCATTGACCTGGCCATTGACACCTATCGTCGTGCTATTGAGCTGCAGCCGCACTTCCCAGATGCTTATTGCAATTTGGCGAATGCACTGAAGGAGAAAGGCAATGTAAGTATTGCTATAATAAATCAGAATAGCAATTACAAATCACTTCTAACCTTTAGTATTTGTCCAAGGTTTCGGAAGCAGAAGAGTGCTACAACACCGCCTTACGTTTGTGTCCAACACATGCTGACTCGCTCAACAACTTGGCCAATATCAAGCGTGAGCAGGGCAACATTGAGGAGGCTATACAGCTCTACAGAAAAGCATTAGAGGTGAGGACATTGTTGAAGGTGCTGCTTCCTGGGAGGTTGGTTTTGATCATACTCACAGTCCAATATTTTGTGCTTTACACTAGGTTTTCCCAGAATTTGCAGCAGCCCACTCTAATCTGGCCAGTGTCCTGCAGCAGCAGGGAAAACTGCAGGAGGCCCTCATGCACTACAAAGAGGCCATCAGGTTTGTAAATGATTGCCCCACTAAGTGGCAGTGCAGCAGGGTTCTACAATAACTAACATTACCCTTACAGCAACGTGATACGGATCCAATAGCATTTGCGTAATCGATTTGTGGAATCTTATATAATGTTAAGCTTTCCCCTATATAAATGATCCTGAGTATATGAGAGGTTTTGTACCGAACACCATTCTCCCTGTCTAAAACGCATTTTTGTTTGTTTCAGAATCAGCCCCACATTTGCAGATGCCTACTCAAATATGGGAAACACGTTGAAAGAAATGCAAGATGTACAGGGAGCCCTGCAGTGTTACACCCGTGCCATACAAATAAACCCTGCCTTTGCTGATGCTCACAGCAACTTGGCTTCTATCCACAAGGTAAGACTTTTATTAATAGAGGTTTGTGGAGACTTAATTTAAAATGTACAATATAATGACTATACAACTGTAATGTTTTAACTATTAGGATTCTGGAAACATCCCAGAGGCCATTGCATCTTACCGCACAGCCTTGAAATTAAAACCAGACTTTCCTGACGCTTACTGCAACTTGGCACACTGCCTGCAGGTATGTTCCAGTTTGGCTGCATTCGACTGGTATTTCCTATTTGAGCACTATTCTTGGTAAAATGCACGTTTGATTTTAATTTTACTCATTCTCTTTGCTCAGATCGTATGTGACTGGACAGATTATGATGAGCGGATGAAAAAGCTTGTGACCATCGTAGCCGACCAGCTGGATAAGAACCGCTTACCTTCAGTGCACCCACACCACAGTATGCTGTATCCACTCTCACATGGCTTCCGTAAGGCAATAGCTGAACGCCATGGAAACCTTTGCCTGGACAAGGTACATGCAATGATCAAAGCAAGTACATTTTTATATACATCTTATAGGGGGGTGGAAGGTGGAAGGTGGAAGGTGGCTGGGCATAGAAGCGGCTCTGGAACGGATATGGCAAATTAAAAGATGGGAGAGGGCCAAAGCTGGTTGTGAATGGACTGCTTATAGAATTTATTTAAGGGCAACTTTCACACTACAGGCCAGTTTGTGTTCTTACACGTTTGCATATTCTACAGATCAATGCCCTGCACAAGCCTGCTTATGAGCGTCCAAAGGATCTGAAGGCCAGTGGTGGACGCCTGCGGGTTGGATATGTCAGCTCTGACTTTGGTAATCACCCTACTTCCCACCTGATGCAGTCCATTCCTGGAATGCACAATCCTGAGAAATTTGAGGTGTGGTATTATTGCTCCTTGTAGTGTCTCCGTTATTGTGGTGTTGTTATGGTAATTGCATGACTATGTTCTCTCAACAAGGTGTTCTGCTATGCGCTCAGTCCTGACGATAGTACGAACTTCCGTGTTAAAGTAGTGGCTGAGGCTCATCACTTCGTAGACCTCTCACAGGTAACAATGCGTTCCATTCATCTGAAAGATGTCAAAGCTCTCGTGTGTGCCGTGGATAATAACTTTCTCCTTCAGATTCCTTGCAATGGAAAGGCAGCCGATCGTATTCACCAGGATGGAGTCCACATTCTGGTCAACATGAATGGCTACACAAAAGGGGCCCGTAATGAGTTGTTTGCCCTCCGCCCTGCCCCTGTTCAGGTTAGGCTTCAATATCATTTAGACTCATGATAGCTGTCCAGTTGTGTAAACAGCTGCTCCATCAGACAATAATGTGACCATATCAAATATGGTGATAGGATATTAGTATGATGATATTTTTTTCTTAATTTTCCAAAGGCTATGTGGCTGGGCTACCCTGGAACCAGTGGGGCACCTTTCATGGATTACATCATTTCAGACAAAGAGACATCTCCCATTGAAGTAGCTGAACAGTATTCAGAAAAACTGGCCTACATGCCCCATACCTTCTTCATTGGAGACCATGCCAACATGTTCCCACACCTCAAGGTTTGTTCATCCTTAAATCTGATCCTTCTGTTGTATGCGGGATGTATTTATATATTATAATGCTTATAATGCTATTGGGTTGCAGAAAAAGGCAGTGATTGATTTCAAATCAAATGGACACATATTTGATAACCGCATTGTTCTTAATGGGATTGACCTGAAGGCCTTTTTGGACAGTCTCCCAGATGTGAAAGTGATTAAGGTAAGATTTGAACATGTATTGTAATCTCAGCATAAATGTATTTACAAATAAGAAAGTGGTGTGATTTGGGGTGTTTTAATGGTATATTTTAAAGAAGAAAAGTAACACCCAACCATAATAATTTATTTTGATAATGATATTTTATCTCCGTATGAACTAATATTTAATTTAATTTAATTATCTAGATGAAATGCGACAACAACCAGGAACCAAGTGCAGACACAAATGGAGCGCTGTCTATGCCTGTAATCCCCATGAACACTGCAGCTGAAGCAATCATCAACATGATCAATCAAGGCCAAATCCAGGTCACAATTAACGGCTTCACTGTCAGCAACGGCCTGGCCACCACACAGGTATATCTGCAGCAGACGCACACCAGCCGTCTGGCATGATCAAAGTGATATTACATTTTGAGTCTCTGAGTCCGTTTTACTATAATTTAAATGTTAATAAAGGTGTTGGAAAAACATTCTGAGGAAGGATATTGCTACTACTTTTAAAGCTGATTGTACTCAGAATTGTCTAGCTCACAGTATGCCAGAACGCTTTGAAAAGAACGTGACTCTGAGCAACTGTTTTCCCATTTTAGATCAGTAACAAAGCTGCCACCGGCGAGGAGGTGTTGCGCACAATTGTCGTGACGACTCGCTCCCAGTATGGTTTGCCAGAGGACTCCATCGTGTACTGCAACTTCAATCAGCTCTACAAGATCGACCCTCCCACTCTTCAGATGTGGGCCAATGTACGTTAAATATTCAAAACTTCTGATGTTCTCTTGCTTTAACTCCTCGCCATAATTAGGTAATTACTAAAGTTACATTTACAAACGATGGTTTCCCTGCAGATTCTTAAGCGGGTACCCAACAGTGTGCTGTGGCTGCTCCGATTCCCTGCTGTCGGCGAGCCCAACATCCAGCAGTATGCTCAAAACATGGGCCTTCTCGGCTCCCGCGTCATCTTCTCTCCTGTGGCCCCCAAAGAGGAGCATGTGAGAAGGGGCCAACTGGCCGACGTGTGCCTAGACACTCCACTATGCAATGGCCACACCACAGGCATGGATGTTCTCTGGGCTGGAACACCCATGGTCACCATGCCAGGTTGGGATGATGTCTTTATTCAGGAATAGCCTCATCACCATAATCAGCTTGGATTGATATTAACTGCTAAAGACTAAATGTTTGTCACCTTTGAACAGGTGAGACTCTTGCTTCTCGGGTGGCCACATCCCAGCTAAACTGCTTGGGCTGCCCCGAGCTTATCGCCCAGAGTCGTCAAGAGTACGAAGACATCGCAGTCAAACTTGGATCCGACATGGAATAGTAAGCAAAAGCTGACTTGAGCTTTGTTCGTTTAAAGCACGAGGTGTAACATCTGGCTGTTCTTTATCCTCTTCAGCCTGAAGATGGTCAGAGCACGAGTTTGGAGGCAACGAATCTGCAGCCCTCTCTTCAACACCAAGCAGTACACAATGGACCTGGAGAAACTCTACCTGAGGATGTGGGAGCACCATAGCAACGGCAGCAAACCAGAACACCTGGTCCAGACAGTGGAGACCAGTGAGAATGCCTGAACTAAAAAAAAAAACAAAAAAACACCATTTCTTTCCAGAAACTCCAGCCATATCCAGTTGCACCCAGCATCCTTTTTCTTTTTCTTTTTTTTTTTTTAGCCATTATCAGCAGTCCAGTTTGGAGTAGTTATTGGCCATGTCCCCCACTCTTTATTCACTGATAAAAGGACTTTTTTGTAAAGGACCCTGTAGATGGACACATTTGAACCCCCACTTCTCTCACACACGTGTACATACACGCACACACACACATGCATACATACACACACACATACACACTTGTGTTTTCAACACACCTGCATTTCCTGAGCCAGATTGAGCCTGACACTCAGGCCCGACTTCAGAGGCTCTCCTTCAGAGTAATCTATTGGTGAACACGAGAGGACTGCGGTCTCCCCTCTTACCCCCTTTTCGTTCACAGAGCAGTGGATTTTATTTTTCTCGTCATTGTGCACACAGATTTATTTGCAAATTGTGGAGAGAATACCCAGCCGCCATTACGTTGATCTATTTATAAATGTATTCAGAGTGTTGTGTTTTAACATGCTATTGTAAGAATATAGGTTGCTACTGCTCTTTAGGTTGTCTTGAGATGTTATTAATGCACGATGAATAAATGTACAACTTCTGAGGAATCGTGGTTGAGATGAAGAAGTCTTCATCTTGTCTAAATGCCAACTTTTCTTTTTTCCAGTGAAAGAACATGTTCAGTAGCTGTTGTCCTTTCTGATGTCACATTGCTTGCTCAAAGATAATCGGACAAAGCTGGACAAAGACTTTTCAGTTTGTTGGAAATTGGCCTAAATTCACTTTTTTTGTCAGCTGTTCACAAATTGATATATATTTTTTTTAATTGCTCAAACCGGGAATGGCCTAGGTAAGTATTTTCTAAGCAGTTTTTTTTTTTGTATTGTCTGTCAATTGTAGGCTGTCAATAATGCCACATGGATCTAAATATGATTACAAAAAATAAAGTGATGGCAAAAACTGTATTGACTTCACACTTGATTAGGTGTTGGTAGAAACTGA
Source organism: Lagocephalus sceleratus (assembly GCA_911728415.1). Taxonomy (NCBI): domain Eukaryota; kingdom Metazoa; phylum Chordata; class Actinopteri; order Tetraodontiformes; family Tetraodontidae; genus Lagocephalus; species Lagocephalus sceleratus. The sequence continues at coordinate 4,325,667 of CAJVRN010000211.1, read as the reverse complement.
AAATAAAATTAAAACATATTTCTCTCCCTGTATGCTGTGTTAATGCACCTGTAATTTCTGTTTTGGTGTTTCTATGACATCTGACTGCTGAAGGGAATGCCCATGTCTTGTGTGAGTGCCCCAAATAGCTGCAGTTACTGGAGAATAACTCAAGAAGTCAGTCCTGCTAAGTTACAGCCAGTGTGAAGAATTGTTTAAAATGAAATTCACACAGTGTGTAGTTGGCCATGTCCCCCACTCTTTATTTACTGATAAAAGGACTTTTTTGTAAAGGGCCCTGTAGGTCAGGGATGTCCAACCTCTTCCACAAAGGGCCGTGTGGCTGCAGGTTTTTGTTCCAACCCAGCAGCAGCGCACCAGACTTGACTCATTTAATCAACTTGTTGAGTCTTCAGACAGCTGATTGGTCAAACTGGGTGTGCTTGACTGGTTGGAACAAAAACCTGCAGCCACACGGCAGGGGAAGAGGTTGGAGACCCCTGCTGTCGGTGGACACATTTGACCCCCCCACCTTCCTTCTCTCTCTCACACACCTGTGAACACACACATTTGTGTTTGCAACACACCTACAGGTCACAGATAAATGGGAGGTTTGCAAAGGGGCATCTAATTTGGTCTGAACCTGTCAATATTATTTCACATGTGTCAACTAGTGTCATTTAAATTACAGGCCTTACTATAATTTCTCATTAAAAAAGGAACAGTCGTTTTTGCTCTCTTTTTTTACATTTATAATCTATATAATACTTTCATCAAAGTCAGTATTTCACGTCTTTATAATCGCTCAGTTGTTTAAAGATGAATGAGAAACGTGTTCCTGAAAAAGCATCACCACCGAAATAAAATTAAAACACATAGAGCCTCAGTGAAGTGTTACGTCATTTCCTTTGCCGTCGTCCCTGTGGGCGGGGAAAGGTCGGGCCACGCTCTGATTGGCTGAACGGTTTGTGACAGCTTCCGGTGTAATGAATCACTAGATTTTAAATTTGTTTTGGTGGTAGTTTTTAGACCATCCTTCGAGTCCACCTCCTTTTCTTTAATAATACCAACGAATTTGGTAATTTAACGTCTTATAGTAAGTGAAATACCTGTCAATGCATCGAGAAGATGGGGTTTCAGTAATGAATGCTAAGAGAAACGGTGTATTTTGTGTGCTACCAGTTTAAAGCTAACCTCGACAACCTCCAACGAAAATCATTTAATCACTCAATAAGTGGTTGTTTGCCTTATTATGTTTTTAAACGCTACGTTATACATTATACTTTGTGTGTACCTAGGTGAAATATTTTCTGAAATGTGACCTTGTGAAATGTGTAATAGGAAACGATGAACGATGACGCGTGCAAATTATTTGAGAGAGTTGCACAGAAGATGGGATGGTTTGATGAAGGTCTGGGAAAAACAGAAGAAAAGGTTGGTGCTTCCACATCTTACACCTGGTGAACATTATCACCTTGCAAGTAAAAAAGCTTTATTTTTCCATATTGTCATACAGTTAAAGTAAATTGATTTTTTTTAACCATTCTGGGCTAAAAAGAGAACAAGCAATGGGTTGGGGGGGGTCATTTTGAGTTGCAGACTGTGTTGACATCAGCTTTAATTCTGATCTTTTGTTTATTTTTAGCTGCAGAAAATGATTGGGAAGACTCGACATGCTGGAACAAGTAGCCACCGGTCTGCGGATGGATCCGCTGGTCCCAGTCCCAATGACCTCTCTGACCAAGACAAGGAGAATCAGTGCTTCAACGACAAGAATTACAGGAACAAGTCTCTGGTTGAGTCCAGCGATGATGACTTTGACCAGTGTAAGCTAAAATATATGACATGTCTTGTTACGTTTAGAATAATTATGTGTGACGGCGCCTGTCTGGAATAATGTTTTATTTCCACCCATTAGTTCTTGTGGATCGGGCCACACCCAAACATAAACCTACCTTTCAGAAACCTTGCAGTGCTACAAAGAACATCAGGTATTACCTTTGCACTTGAAAATCTTTTAGTTCCTAAACACATTTGTTCAGTTTCTTGTTTGATCCCTCATCACTGTGCATTGAGGTTTGACCATTGTTGCTGAACTCCCATTTCTTTAGTTCTTCTCTTGGGCTGAGCTCAGATGATGATGATGACGGACATTTTGAGACTTGTAAGTGTCTTCACAGTCCATCTGTCTTTCCCTGGATAAACATATTTGTTATCGATTGCTCTTGTTTGCCTTCATTTACTAGTTCTGGAACGAGTAAAAACCCCTATTACCAAACCAAAGAAAAAGTCAGACAGTGGGAGTGAAGATAGGTGAGTTTCTTTTCCTCTGCTCTCCATGGCAGTCATTCTCAATTAGACAAATTTGTTTGTGCTTTTCTATATGTCTTCTTTTTCACTCTTAGTCTGAAAAACTTCATTGTGGACGACTTCTCCTCAGACGATGACTTTGCAGAGAAGAAACCACAGTTTAAAGGTAAATCTGATGTCACCGCTGCCAGTTTGACGGTGTGAAGAGAAAACAAGCTGCATGTGTGTAAGATGTGTGTTGTTTTGAAGTGCCCACAAAGGTCAATCCTCAGGCATCCCAGAGGAGACTTCCATCTCAGCGTAGCTCCTCAGTCGTTTTCAGTGATGAAGACGATGATGATATTGTGGTGAAGAGCACATGGAAGACGCGTCACTCAAAGCCCCCATCCAAGACGAAGGCCAACAATGCTGTGCTGTGTGATGACGCTGAGAGTTCACCAGCAGGGCTGATGGGCTCTATCTTTTCTGTTCCGGGGCAACAAACGGTGACATCGCTTAGCACTCCCAAACACACACACACTTCAGCAACTTGTACCATGGATGACTCGCCCAGCTCTGAGGAAGAGTTCACCTCCTTACTGGAGAGACTGAAAAAAAAAAACAAGTGCTCTGGTACCACCTTCTCACCACAGAACACACAGGGTAGCTGTTTTCTTTGGACTTTCACAAATCTAACAGCTTTTCAAGCGTCTTTCTGTCTGTTGAAACTGTTGTTTTCACATCCAGGAGCCAATTCGGTCCCCCCTGTGTCTGGAACGGGGTTTAAAAAGCCAGCTTCTAAATCATTAGGGGAGTCAACTCCAAACATGGAGACCCCACATAAACCCAGCATCTGGAAACCCACAGTCAGCCAGACTGAACCTAGACACAACCCTGTCAGCAGGTACCCTTAGAGAACACACTGATGGTCACTTATCCCAAGTCTTTTAAAGTCTTTGTCTGACATTTGCCCCTGTTCTTCACCCTTGCAGGGTCACTTTATGTAAGACCCCCGGGTGCTTCTTGCCGTTCTTGTCCAACCCTGGAAATAGCTACAGTCAGAACTTTAAGCAGAAGAAGGAGGAACTCACCAGCAGGCTTTACCAGCTGTACAACACTACTGTGTTTGACAACAAGGTACTTGTATATTTGTGATTTGAGCACTTTTTGAAACGTCATCTATTGCACATGTGTTTTGTTATTCTTGCGTCTGTGTGGCTCGCAGCTCCCGGCCAGTATGTCAGTGACTTGGAATAAAAAAATGCGCAAAACCGCAGGCTACTGTATCACAGGCCAGGAGCGAGTCGGGGCGATCCGCTACGCCCGCATCGAACTGTCAGAGAAAGTGTGTGACTCTGCAGGTACTGCTCCACCCAAAGTCCAACCAAAGCGCTGAACCGCAGCCGTGTGTGTGTGTGTGCGGCCTTTGTTGATGCTGGATTCCCATCTGCAGATCGCCTCAGGGACACGCTCATCCACGAGATGTGCCACGCCGCCACCTGGCTGATAAACGGCGTGAGGGACGGCCACGGGAACTTCTGGAAGCTGCACGCTCGCAAAGCCACAGTGGTGCATCCCGAGCTGCCGATGGTGACCCGCTGCCACAGTTACGACATCAAATACAAGTTCCAGTATCAGTGCACCCGCTGCAAGAACACGTACGTCCCAGTAGCCCAGAGGTCTCCAACGTCTTCCACGAAGGACCGTGTGGCTGCAGGTTTTAGTTCCAACCAGTCAAGCACACCCAGTTTGACCAGTCAGCTGTCTGAAGACTCAGATGAGTTGATTAAATAAGTCCAGTCTGGTGTGCTGCTGGGTTGAACAAGAACCTGTAGCCACACGGCCCTTTGTGGAAGAGGTTGGGGACCCCTGCAGTCACGGATGCATTAAGGCTGTCCATCTTCTTACTGGTGTTCATTCTCTTGTCCCCTCCCCCCCCCCCCCAGGATCGGACGTCATTCCAAGTCGCTGGACACTCAGAAGTTTGCGTGCGCCCTCTGCATGGGGCAGCTGGTTTTGCTGACGCCCTCGAAGCCCCGCGCGCCCACGCCTTTCGCCAACTTCGTCAAAGAGAACTACGGGACGGCGCGGCAGGAGCTCGCAGGACAAAGCCACGCGGAAGTGATGCGTAAGCTCAGCGCCGACTTCGCCTCCAAGACGAAAGTCAGTCAAACATGAACCGCAAACACCTTCAATCCCTGAAATACCTCAGCTAGTCTTGTTTAGAGCTGCTGTCGGCTTGATCATTGTTCCTTTGTTTGTATTTGTCATGCTGTTTGTGTTTGTCAGTGTTCTTTGGCGTTCGTAAGTTAAAATGAAATCTGTAGTAACCTGGAACCGCCTGGACTGTGAGATCAGATTTTTGTACTCCGGACAGACCATAGTTTAAAACGTGACTATTTTTTACATAATAAAGTTTCACACTCCTGTCAGGTCACATGGTTCATGTAATACAGAAAAATGATCTTTGCTACAACTCATTTCGACATCTATTTGAGCAGGTTTATTTATTTTTACAGTGTTGTGTCCAGAGGGAGCCGTCAGTGAGTGACTGTCCTGTCTGCTGTCAAACCAGCATATGTGTGTAAAATATTCCCTTTATAGTGCTTTTCTTGCTTCACACCTTGGATTTGAAAACTTGTTTAAAAGCTTTATCTTAATATCAGTTAAGTTAAATAATAAATATACATTTGTGGTAAGAAAAATCCATTAGTATGTACTAGAATAATGACCAAAGGCAGGACCAACTGCTTCAATATATTTAATTTAAACTAAACTCTACATGCTTTTAATCTCAAACTCACTGATTTATACAAAACATTCAAGTACACGGAGGGATAAATAGTCAGTGCTACATGAGAAATGTAATCAACCACATAGTAAATATGAGGGAAGCTGACCCAGAGTGAGGGACAGCTCCCCTGAGGCACGGGCACAAACTCACAGACACACACGCTCCGTCGGCGCTTTGTCAGCCGCTCACGGCGAACATGAGGCGAGACGTTAAAACACGCGAGTGTTCGGCGTAAAGCAAAGAGCACTGGAATGTACAGCACGGTGGCCGAGGCACTGAGTCGGTAACGCCCCTGTAACGACGGGAATCCAAGTACGCAGCGCTGGTCCAGAGACGTGTCCTCCCTTGTCGTGTAAATGAACCGAAGATAATTTGGTGCCTGACCAGTCGTTGTGCTCATATCCGAAGCAGATTTCCTTTTGGTGGCAGAAACACGATGGCAAACGTATCATTCTAAGTGGGAACCGTATGGCACAACACAATAACACGAACGTTGAGATGGACGTAGATATACGAGCAGCGTCGCGACTAAAAGCGGCGGTGGTCCGTCCTTCCGTCAGTAGAGGCAGGTTTTCTTCATGATGCGCAGGAACTCCTCCTGGTTCACTTCTCCGTCTCCGTCCCTGTCTGCTTCATCGATCATCTCCTTCATACACACAACACCACAGGGAATTAGAGGAGGAAGGCCAGTGGCCTTCAACGGTCCCTACCTGCAGCTCCTCGTCTGTGAGGTTCTCCCCCAGCTCTTTGGCCACTCTTTTCAGGTTCTTGAAGGAGATCTTGCCCGTCTCGTCGTCGTCGAACAGCCGGAAAGCTTTCAGGATCTCCTCTTTGGAGTCCTTCTCAGCCTGAAATCAGGAAAGTATTGGTGACATCCTGCTCTCCGGGGTCTCATAGACGTCAATGATCGGAGAAGTAAACTAAAAACATTAAAGCCCGCAACAAATGTTATGAGCCTACGACGATTAAAAAAAAAAAAAAAAAAAGCCATTGAATTAAATGGAACTCAACAAATCAGAGTCACTGTCATCTTGGATTATCTTTGCACAGGCATGCGCATAATTCTAGTTCCTCCCAAAGGCATCTACCATTTTCTGTGTCATGACGGCGAGGAAATCGGCAAAGGAGATCTTCCCCGTTCCGTCTTTGTCCACTTCGCTGATCATCTTTTTGATCTCCTCCTTCTTGGGTTCGAAGCCCAGAGCCCTCATCGCCACCTGGGGAGGCGGCAGCAATGAACGGCGAGTCAACAGAAGACCGGGAGGACCACCCGAAGCAACCGTGCTGGGGCGACGTTTACCTTGAGCTCCTTGATGTCGATGTATCCGGATCCATCGGTGTCAAAGAGCTCAAAGGCCTCTCTGATTTCCTGCTTCTGCTCCTCTGTCAGCTCTGGTTTGGGGGTGGTCTTCTTTCGAGGGGGGGGCACAGGGCCTTGCAGAGATGGTCTTTTAGCACTGGTTGCCTGGGATTAAAAATATGTTTTAAATCGTTAAAACAAAACCACAGCACACACAAGGTGGAGGGGTAATCTCTTTTGTTTTACACAAGAGCCATAAATCTGATTATGTAACTATGGAAGTAAATATACATGCAATGCAACAAGCGAGCATATGGTTAAGTATTTTCCTTACCATTGCTGTATAAAGAGTTAAAAAAATACAATAGGTGTCTGTAAAGCGATCAGTATTTTCCTCTCATCTGTGAAGCCTTTTTCCTCATTTATGGATGAGATGATGAAGCGATGTGTACTTCTCAGCAGGCGTCCACATTGACCGTTTTAATTTCCCCAAACGGAGGGCCGATTGTTGCTAATGTAAACCTCTGATCTGTCGGACGAGACCGATTGTCAGAAGGGGAACGTAAAAAGGAACTGAATATATCGTTGACAGCTAACCAGCGGGCGCAGGCTCGGCTGCTGCTGCTGCTGCTGCTGCGGCGGCGGCGTTGAAATCTTCGCCGGGCGTAGCCCGCGGCGGAAAGCCGTCTTTCCCCGCCCCGTCGGGGTTTCAGATCGGGACGGCCAGGGAGAGAATCAAACGCACCGGTCGGGCAAACAGCTGATTGGTTGCTGAGTGTCACGTGGCGCAAAACAACGCTGATCCTTGACGCCCTCTTGCGGGAGTCGATTTGCCCAAATAAAAGTTAAAAACTCGTATTTTATTTGATCTCAAGTGCATTGTTCATAAATGGGATTTTTTTTCTAACGCAGTTTGTTTTAATTAGTAAAAACTACACTCATTACTAATGATGCGTTCATGCAGTTCTCATTGAATACTGTAATTTCTCGCGCGCTGTTTTGTGAAAAAGCTAAATCCTCATATTTATACTATTTACATTTTGATAAGTTAGACACTTGACGTTCTTACGGCGCTAAGGATTTGTTTAATTGCCTCAAGGGGCGTGTTTCGCTTACCTACGATCCACGATTGGGTAAAATTGTGGCGTTCTTTGACGTAAAACGTACACGATTGGCGACCGTGAACGTCGCCTTTCTGCCTGCGGCGTGTGGACCAATCAGAGGACAGAAGCCGCTCAGCTGATCCACGCGTGGATCTTTCTCACACACACACACACACACGATATATGTGATGTGTGTATTCAAACTTTCCACGCACCCGCAGAACTTTTAAATGTTGTATTTTCCAACTCAGAGCCGGGTGGTTTCTCTCACCGCTTGGTTATTTTGAACGCATCATGGCCACGCGAGTTCGACCGGTGAGTCCAGAACCTTTGACGGTCGTGCACGTGTGATGGTGTCAGGTGTGTCAGCTGTGTGTGTGTGTGTGCGTGTGTATTCCTGCTCAGAGTAATAAACGGTGCGCTGTGATCGGAGGCTCTGGGTTTCTGGGCAGACACCTGGTGGAGAAGCTGTCGGATCGAGGCTACTCGGTGTCTGTGTTCGACATCCGTCAAAGCTTCGAGCTGCCCGGGGTCACCTTCCACCTGGGGGACCTGTGCGACAAACAGGTGGGGCTCACACACACACACACACACACACACACACACACACGCACACACGAAGAACGCTTTCACATTCTACATTAAAATGTGTCCATTAAGTCATTCATTTGCATGCTGCTAGTATAATACTCACAGACCCCTTATATATCATAAATTCTCTTCTTAAATATAAGCTTCTGACAGTAAATGTGAAATATTGCTTTATTAGTTATAAAGCATTGATATTTAGGAATTAAAGTATGCAAATATATATTTTAATGCTTGTACTGTTATTTACAGAAGTCAAAATCTTCTCCTGATCAGAATGGTGATGATTAAAATCTTATTAAACAAATACGTAGTCAACTTGTTTTTCATCAAGCCAGACCGATGCATTTAGCAGCCCTTACCCGTTCTGATTCAGGCTCTCCTGCCGGCCCTGAAGAACGCTTCACTGGTGTTCCACTGCGCCTCTCCAGCCCCCGCCAGCGACAACCGTGAGCTCTTCGAGAGGGTCAACATTCAGGGCACGCGCACCATTATTCAGGCGTGCATCGAGGCTGGAGTACAGGTGAGTCACTCGAGAGCGTTTCTTTCTTTTCGCGCCCCTGCTTCAGGCTCTGATTGTTCGATCCCCTTAGAAACTGGTCCTGACCAGCAGCGCCAGCGTGGTGTTCGAAGGCAGCGACATAAAAAATGGGCAGGAGGATCTACCGTACGCCAAGAAACCCATCGACTATTACACAGAGACCAAGATCGAACAAGAGAAGGTAAAACAAAACGAGGAGAAACTATATTATCCTGGTTCACAGGAATTTCTTCAGTTCCTTTGAGCTCATTATTGTTTGTGTGAATCTCCTGCCTCTGTGCTTCAGCTGGTTCTACAAGCTGGCGACAGAGAGAAGGATCTCCTCACGGTCGCCATCCGGCCTCATGGCATCTTTGGACCACGTGATCCACAGTTGGTTCCTATCTTAGTGGACACGGCACGCAGGGGCAAGATGAAGTTCATCATTGGGTATGTCAGAGACTCTCTTGATTAACTGTTTCTCAAAAGATCATTCTAATGAAGTGGTTTGTTGTTTTTTTTTAAAATATGCTGAAAATATGATTCAAATCTCTACGTCCTCCAGAGATGGGACCAATCTGGTGGACTTCACCTTTGTGGAGAATGTAGTTCATGGTCACATCCTGGCTGCTGAACACCTGAAACCAAACTCCCCCATATGTGGAAAAGTAAGAATAAACAAAACCAAGGCAGTCAGTCTCCTGATATTAAGATTGCAGTTTTCAAAGCGATTAACTGGATTAACTTTTTTTTTTTTCCCCAGCCATACCATATCACCAATGACGAGCCGGTTCGATTCTGGGACTTCATGTCTGAAGTGTTGGTGGGTCTTGGTTACCCCGCCCCCCGATTCCACCTGCCCTACCTTCTGGTGTATGGACTGGCCCTGCTGCTGTGGCTTCTGTCCCTGATCCTTCGCCCTGTAATGTCCTTCAAACCCACTTTCACACCAATGAGAGTGGCGCTGGCCGGAACGCACCACTACTACAGCTGCGATCGAGCCAAACGGGACCTGGGCTACAAACCGGTGGTCGGCCTGAGAGAGGGGATAGAGCGCACGGTGCAGAGCTACCCTCATCTGAGGAAAGGTGCTTGATGAGAGGATGGAGCGGACAGTTCAATTCAGTGAAATTTGCCTTGACGAGGTTGTTGTGTACGGCTTTCACCAGCAGGTGGCAGTATATCAGTCCTCAAATTACACATTGCACTGACATATTGGAAAAGATGTGATTAAAAAATCTTGACAAATCAAGCGAACCACGACTTAAATGTAACCTCCAGACACTTTTTAAACTACCAAGACGCACAAATGTTTCAGTTACTGTATTTTTCATTAAACTGCTGCTATCTCAAAATGCCTTCATACATAATGAGTAAAATAGTTTAAAAGACACATTTGATCTGCATACGGTCGAAATTATGACGATGGTGCCTCCGGTTTGAAATACAGAGTTTATTTCAATTAAAAAAACTAGAAAGCACTCGGAGCGCAGACCTCTGCCAAGTTTATATAAATTGCAATAAAATCCGTCTTCTGGATCAGATCCGGATCAGCCTTTGGAATATGATAGAGGATCCTATTGTCCATCCTTGAGTCAAATTTAATGGGGTTTGGTCAATAATTAACCGGGATATTGAGAAACAACATTTGTGGCCCCATTTACCACAATGTTGACGAAAATTTCAAAGTGATCCAGAATCCAGGATTTCTGGCGGTTAACCCCAAAATGAAATCAGTTCTTCCTTTTCACATTTGCAACAAATCCTGAAAATTTGATCAAAATCAGTCCATAACTTTTTGAGTTATGTTGCTGACAGACACAGACAGACAGACAGACAGACAGACAGACAGACGCAGGCATAAACATAACCTCCTTGGCGGAGCTAATAAGCCTCGCAGTCTTGAATTGTTCCTTCAGACTCGTCCATCATAAAAAAATGAGCAATCTGAATAGAACAGCACATCAATGGCAGGAAATGTCTTTCCAGCTTGCTTTCAAGTATATTAATACAGTAGCAGCAAAATGCTGAGATTTTTGCACTTTAAGACACGTAACAGAGTTCTTTACAGCCAAAGTCATTGCTGTCGGCCCGTGTCTACCACTGTGTGGTAACCACAGCAAGGGATCATCAGGACTTAGAGAGAAATGAGGATTACTAATCTATCAGGCATGTAGTCAGGCTTTAGTCCTCCCATACAAAGCTGTGTTTCTGCCGTCAGGTTGTGTCTGGGTTAGGCAATCTGAATACTATAACAGAATACAACAATGGAGCGTGTAGTAGAATGGAATCGGGAAGCACGACCTCTTTTATGTCCCTAATGATGACAAAGAAGAGGCCAATCCTTTTGGCCTCAGTCCCAGTCCATTCGCGTAAAAAATGACTGATTAATTGTTCCCGCTGCAAGACCGGGGCATTTCTGTCATTCCGCGTCTTGGTGTGGCAATCGCGGGGTGGGGGGTTATCTTAAGCCATCGCGCCTCTCTCTCTCTCTCTCTCTCTCTCGTCTTGCAACAGTGGCACCCAGATGGTTCACCGCCAGTGTCCGCACCACTGGGAAAGGTTGCCCGACTGGTTTGCTGCTCAGGAGAAAGAGGAAGAGGGATCCAGGTGGATAATAGGCCCGAGCATTTAGGCAGCATGCTCGCTGGAGTGAAACTCCCGGCCTCCCCCAATTCCGTCAGGCTTGTTTCCACACCCTTTCAATCCCTTTTCTGCCTTGGAAAAAGGTCGAGGGGTCAGATTTACTCATGTTAGGAAATGGCGGTCTCAGACATTGGACTGTCAGGACAATTGATGGCTCCCTGGCAAATATGGACTTTGAGCAAACAGCCGGGCATTCGATTTGCCTTTTAGCCTGAAAGGTGATTTTGCGTGTTAGAAACAAGCGACTTATACCGGGCTCCAACGCACTTGCAGTTAATATTCACATCTGCGTGTACGTCAGCACTCGGGTCTTCAGATCCTCGTTAACCGGGTTCAAAGTGGGCTCCTTGCCTTGCCTCTAATGATGCGTGGACGGCTGTGACGCCTGCCTGTTGTTGTGCTCTTCGCCTCATCAGAGCCGTGTCTGTTCTTCCTGGGCTTTTCCTACCCGGTGAGCATGACAGCAGCAGCAGCTCCCACAGGAGATGTTGCTGTGAGCCGCTCTGTTTGTGTGCGCTTCCCAGTCCCGGCCCTTTGCTTTCTCTCAGGTGTCAGGGACCTGTATGACAGGTATGCATGCGCGGGCCTTCAGAAATAGATGTAGTAAATGAGTTACACACACACACACACACACACACACACACACACACACACACACACACACATGCAGGTAGATAAACACAAGCTGCTCCACCCCAAAGCTTTTTTTTTTTCTTCTTCCCAAGACTAGCTGGGCTTGTTGCTGCTCACACCCGTACCTGTTCTCTCACACCGGGGCTGAGTCACCTGTCAGAGAGAGAAAGTCTGCCGCTCAGCTCACAGCAGGTGCTCTCTCAGAGAGAGAGACACACACACGCACACACACACACACACTCACTCACTCTCTCTCGGCTGAGCTGGTCGGACGTTGCTCTGCAGGCTGTGAAGTGAAAACAGGTAGGCAATCTGGCTGTTGAGGGGTCTGTGTGTGTGTGTGTGTGTTTTTTTTTTCTTTTTTATGACAGGATTAAAGACTTGAGCAGCATAGGTTGTGTATTTAGAGCTTTAGTCATCAACATCTGTAGGTAAAGACACCATAAAAGCGATCCATCACTCCACCTAACGTTTATATGGGTGCTTGACAGTGTTTGCACTCTCATTTATCTCGGTGATTTGCTGTCATGGCTGCCTTTCAGCAGAGCTGCCGTTGCCACTCCTCGATTTCCCTAAATGCTGTTGATCTGTATGGGTCGTTTATCTTGCGAGGCCGACATGTTAACACCAGGACAAACACGCTGCCTTTGCCCTTGGTGTGTTCGCGTTGTTGCCACAATTAAGGGCAATATCCTCGACCTATGACGCATGCAGCACAGAGGAAAAGAAATAAAAAAAAGATTCCCAGCCCGGGAAGTTGTTGAGGTTGAATTTAGTTTTGAATTTATTTCAATAATACATAGGCTGCGGGTTGTGCATACACACGAGGGAGTGTTTGCTTAAGCTGAACCACCAGTATCCACTCTATGTGTGTGAAAGGATCATATTTGGACAATCCCATCAATCCTTCTGAATCAGTCAATTTTGTACTCAAAGGCGACGTATCTAGGTGTGTGTATAGGTGCGTGCGTGCGTGTGTGTGTGTCCCAAGAATCGAGACGCTGCGATATTTCCTTGAGAGTGGTAGGACAGGCTCATCTGCATGTCTGAAGCATGACAGGAATTTCTTCTTTTTCCAGAGAACATTGCTCTCGCTGGGAGGGGACGCTGCGTGGGAAGATTTGGAAATCAGCTGCTGGGGTTTTTTTTATTTGTTTTTTGCTTTTTTTTGCGATCCTGATACCGTTTCTGGTGACCTGCGGTGGCGACGGCGGCGGGGCGAGCCTTGGCAACGAGCATGTCGAAAGGTGAGTGAGCCGAGCAGAGCGCCCCAGTCCTCCACCTCCGCCGTGGGGCTGGTTTCGAGTCAGTCGTTGGGTTTTGGGTGAGGATTTCCCATCAGGCCGGAGATCCCTGATGTGTGTGTGTGTTTCAGATGGGGAGAAAGCAGCCGTGTTCCGTACCACCAAGGTGCGGACCAAGCTGAAGGGGGACAACAGCTGGATGCAGCAGCGCGGCGACTCCCAGGCCGAGACCAAGGATGGGAAAGTCCGTACCAAGCTGAAGGGAGACGACGCCTGGCTCCAGCGGAGGCAGGAGGAGTCCCAGGCCTCCGCCGCTGCCGCCGAGGAGAAGCCGTGGTAAAGTACCGGGCGGGCCCGTTCGGATCGCCCGACGCGCGCTCGGACTGGCGACCCAACGAAGCCGCTTTGCGTCTGCGCAGGATGGCGGAGTTGAGGAGCTGCCGGCAGAACGGGGAGGAGGCGCAGACCAGCCCGGCGCCCTCGCCCACCAGCCCCGCCCAGACGCTCTCGAACGCCGAGGCCGAAAGGTGAACGTGACTCACGAAAACCCGCCCGGCTCCTGGAGGCCGGCCACAGCACACAGTCGCACTAACCGAATCTCTTTTTATCCAGGGCGCCAGCGTCAGGGTTCATGATCAGGTGAGGTTAGCGCTGACGAACGGGGCAGGAATCTTCCTTTACGAAGACTCGGTAACAACAATGAAAAGATTAAACGTAGGCAAAACAACGCTGAGCGTGGGAACTCCTCTCTTTCTTCTCTTCCAGGGGCATTTTCACCAAATTAGACTCCGCTGCGTCATCTTCCCAGCCCAACAGAGTCAGGTGAGAGCTTGCCTGATTGGGTGAGTAAATAGCGAGACTGCAGAGATGCCCCATCTTCCGATCTGCTTTGTTCCGCAGCGGATCAACGCAAGCCATCAAAAAGCCCTCCGAGAGCTACAGGAAAATGTGAGAGCGCGTTAAAGCGAGCCGTCGGGCCCGGGCGCGGCGAGAGGGGTTCGGAAGCGCGCTTCTTATGTCTGTGCGTCTGCTCCTCAGAGCCCCTCACACTGTGAAGACCTCGGTGGAAAACCAGGAGACCCAGCTGAGCGACGGGGAGCAGCAGAAACGGTGACGCCGCGATCGCTCGGAGGGACTTCATCCGGTTCCCCTGAACTTGCGCGCCCAGGAAGGAGCAGACCTTCGCATTATAGTAACTCTTGTTTTTCTGCAGGCGGGAGGCAGCCAGCAGTGTTCTGAAGCAATCTGCAGCCAGGCAGCGCTCTTATGTCCTGTCTGCGGCCAAAATGTTTGAGTACGTGTCTTCTTCATATTGTCTGACATTCCTTCTGTATATAATTTCTAATTTCTGTATATAATGTATAATGTACATAGTAATGTACATAACACAATGTACATAGCATGCTGGACATAACATAAGAGTCTTTTTCCTTTTTCTTTTAGTACTATCTGTACTGTACCCCAGGGGCTACTGCTGTAACATGGGAATTTCCCCGATGTGGGATGAATAAAGTCTATCCTTATCCTTATCAACACACCTCTAATCTTGAACCTCAAATTCGGTTTTCAAGCACAAGTCCGATTTCCTTCTACTTTGTTCTAGTGCATTAGTACATTTACGTAACCACTCATGAACATCTGAGTGGATGAATCCTTGAAAACACGGTGTTGACTCTGGATTTTTTTTGTTTGTTTTTTCCTCTCAGGTCCCAACAAGACGCATCTGAACCAACATTGGACAAAATCAATCAATCCTTTGTGGCGACAAGGTGAGTGTTCCTTCTGTGTCTCTGACTGCGCTGTGTGTCCGTCGCCTTCACGTGTGTCTGCCTCCACGGGCACAAACAGGGTGGAGATCATCGAAGACGAGAGCACGGGGACGGCCGCGCCCGCCGCCTCCGCGCCGCAGCCTAAACCCAGAAAAATGCCAGGCGCAACAGTCAAGGAAGAGCCAGCGGCGGCAAGGATAGAGGCCACCCCGGAGCCCGTTAAAGAAGCCCCCCCCCTGGTGCCCGTCACAGAAAAAGACCCGTTCGAACGCGCGGAACCAGGCTGCACGAAGGTGGACACACCGCTGCCTGAACTCAGTCTGGAGTCTGTTCACTCGACCAAAACGGAAGTGTCACAACTTCCGGGACAAACTGATGAAGCTCTGGTCCAACTCGCCCCAGAGATGCCCACTCTGGTACCACGTGCCGCCCCTACAGCGGCCTCGGCTGTCCCGGAACCAACTTCTCCAGAACCAACAGCCCCAACTGTAGTTATCCCAGAATTCCAAGCTCCAGTGGCCACCACACCAGAGTCTCCAGCCCCAACCACACCTGTCCGAGAACCAACAGCTTTAGTTACCCCAGAATCCCCTTCTCCGGTGTCTGTCATCCCAGAACCAGCCCCAATCTCACCTGTCCCAGAACCAACCACTCCTGAACCAACAGCAACTGCGGTTATCCCAGAATTCCAAGCTCCAGTGGCCACCACACCAGAGTCTCCAACCCCATCTTCACCTGTCCCAGAACCAACAGCTTCAGTCACCCCAGAATCCCCTGCTCCAGTATCTGTGACCACAGTGTCTCCGGTCCCACCCTCACCCCTCCCAGAATCCCCAGCTCCAGTGCCGCTCACCCCGGAATCCCTAGTCCCGACCGTACTGATCCCAGAATCCCTCGCTCCGGTCTCCGCTACCCCAGAGTCCCCAGCCCCGACTTCCCCCGTCACAGAATCCCAACCTGCAGCGTCGTTTATCCCAGTTCCCCCAGTGTCGGCTGTAACAGAGATCCCAGAGAAGACTGAACAAGAACCACCACTTGATCCCAGGTAAGACCCCCCACTCAGGAAAATCAGTGTTGTGTGAAGTTTGGAAAATGAAACTGTACATGGCGTTATCGAGCTTTCGGGCAGTTTTCTGTTTGCATTTGCGCTGTGGGTTTGAGCTCATTATTTAAATGTGTGAATGGAAGCTCTCCTTGAATCTCGTGCCGTTGTCCTCCCTCTACGTTCGCAGCTCCAGAGGTGACACCCTCGCCGCCCTGTCTGACACTCTCATTTCTTTCGGCACGAGTTCAAGCAGGTACTGAAATGGAAACAATGAGAAACGCAGGCGAAAAGCGATGTGAAACATGACAAAAAAGAGAGAGAGAGAGAGAGAGAGAAAAACCGTGTTAGGTAATGTGCCATGTGATAATTAGAGTTGATATCCTCCCCCAGCTTCAGGGATGAGGAGCCAGCACCGGTGGAGAGCGAGGCCTCTCCAGCAGAGGAGCGTGTAGGCGACCAACGGTATTTCCTCATTTTTGTCGTATCTGCTTTGGCAGGAGTGCAGGTGATGGCTAACTGCCACAGCATGTACTACAGAGTGCAGACGAACTGGGGTGTACCCCTCACAGAGTATATCCACAATTAGACAGGATTAACGAGAAAGCTGAAAAACATGATTAATGCGGGGATGAGGATATACTTGCCAGCGCAGGTGCACTCATTCGTTTATTTATATGGATTTTTTTTTTCGTCTTTCTTATCTGTAGAGCTGAAGAGACGCCAACTCCAGAGCTCAGCAACTGTGTAACAGAAGATCTCCTGGCCTTCACTTCTGGGTTTGTGTAAATCACCGTTGGACGCTGTAACACCCGTCATCCACCAGGCGGCGCTGTCGCGCTTTTAAAAATAGTCTCAAACGTTTCCTCCTGCCCAAACTCTCATCTGCAGTGAGGAAAGCCTGGACACAGATTAGTAGTGCATCTGCAAATGTGTTTATTTATAAGTCTACATACGCACCATATTTCGTTCTATTGCTTTTTACACTCAACTACTATAGTGTTCTTTTAATATTGAGTAAGCTCAGCGGTAAAATTAATTTGCAAAGTTCTTCAGTGATGAGTTAGATGAGAGGTAACGATACTGTGTATTCTCTCCAGTCCTGAAGAACCACTGGAGCCCGTTCCCCCCAGCCCAGGACGTTGGAGCCAGTATCTGCTTGGCGAGCTCAGCGGGTATAGGAATAATTGACCACACACACACACACACAATTTTCAAATAAAAAAAAAAAAACCAAACATCTTTTGATGTCTGTAGTGAGTCGGCACAGACCAGTGGAACCCTGGATCTCCTGGTTGAGGATGTCACCCTTATCAGCAGAGAAGCACCGGGGTGAGCACCACAGACCTGTTATCTGTCACCACTGCGGATAAAGTTACAACAAATCCTGTCAACCCACAGACTCATCTTCCTTCCTTCCTTCCTTCCTTCATTCTTTCTTTCTTTCTTCCGCAACATCAAGTCAGACCGAAAACAGAAGTGCCTCAGACTTTCAAAGCCGTGCTTTATCTGCAGCGTGGCTGGAAATAGAAGGAAATGTTCTCTGCTTATTAGGACTGTGATGTTGTTTTGTCTCCCCCAGCCTTAATGTGGAGCCAGAGGAGGAGAAACAGGCAGCCGGTGGAACGCAGAGGTAAAGGAGGCAGATCGGTTCGCGCAGAGCTGCTCCCTCCCGCACCCACGAGCACTTGATTTGCAGCCATCGCTGTTAACTAACCCCATGTGTGATTCCACCCTCAGCTCCATGGAGACGGTCACTACCACCACTAAAACCGTGATCATCACTGACAATGGGTACGGGCGCACACACACACACTCACACACACACACAAACACGCACGCACGGAAGCACAGCCAGAGAAAAAGTCAGCTCTGCACTTTATTCAGATGGTTTTCCTGCTTATTAAATTGTTCAGTAGGGTTTCAGGCTCCACTGAGCCTGACCTGGTAAATAGTGTATGAGAAGAACCGTGCTCACCCAAACTTGCCCTCTTTCCCTGTGCCATTCATGCCCCTGTCTTGTCTTTTTTTTTTTTTTTTCATGCATCGCAGCGGGAGGATGGACCCAGAGCCCTGGAGCTCGACTGTGAAAACCACGGTGGTGGAATCAAGGTAGTCTGTTCCCACTTATAGTCCTTCATGCTGCAAAAGCTAAACGCGTCAGCAGGTCGATCTCTTTGGAGAAAGCGCTGATATAATTGAGATTCACGACACTTTCCCCGGTTTGCATCACCCCCCCGCCCCAGCACTGATGCAGATACCTGGGAGGTCGGGTGTATTCTTGTTTAATTATTAAGCTGCGCTTCAGTGTGAGGATGAGAGAGCAGCCACTCTTTTACACACCAGAGGTTATCAAACCAGACATAAGCCCCTCCTCCCTAGCAACAGGAAAAACAAAACCAAGTGACTGATAACTCACTTTGCATCATCAATAGAGGAATGGAAGGACTTAAGGGTCCGAAGAGGATGTAAACCACTTTCCGTCCCTTCGGATTGGGATGTTGCCGCAGACTGGAATCAGTTAAGCGCCGTCCATTTTCCATCTGGTTTTTAACCATTCGGGGGCCGATCAGTCCGCCCAGTTGTCCGAGATACCGACCCCCCGATTCCGATTGGGTTTGGCCCCTGGCTGCGGCGTTTCTGTTTACCATTCAAACTGCATTAAATCTTTCCATTATGAGTCAATGTGATCAGAATTCCTCTGACACAAGATGGGCTGTGCTGACAATTGTGAGTGAAATCAGTGTGAAATTGTTTTTCAGCTTGGCTGATCCGTTTGATCCGTATCCGATAGGGACCGCAGCCCCTAAAAGGTAATCATATTGGTTTGGAGCTGTGACTGTTTTCCAGGCAGCCAGATAGCATCTCCGCATGCATAATGCAGCAGCTTCTGATTATGAGCCACTTTTCTTTATTGCAGCTCGGCTGACCTGCTCCAGCCCGACGCCGATATTTCCATCAACAGGTACAGGATCCATCTTGAACCCCCTCCACGCGCACACACACACACACACACACCCTCCTCCTTTTGTTCCTTGCAGGGCCCACTTCTGTGGCATAATCAGCGCTTTACTTTGTTGTGAAATGGAATATTTATTATTCATGATCATCGGCTGCCGTGCGCGAGGGCCCACGGACGATTCCCCGCGACTAACGTTCATTTGTTCTCCATCCGCAGCGTTTCGGCGACGTACGCGGCGAGCAGAGATCCGGGAACCAGGTACGAAAGTTCTCCCATCTGACACCTGTGGGGTGTGTGTGTGTGGGGGGGGGACCTGTGGCGCCACGTGTTCTCCGCGGGGACGCCGGGGAGAACCGAGATTAAAATGAATGATGCCGAAATATGCACGTCAAATAAATGAATGATGGCGCTCGTTTTTCGACTCAAAGTTTAGTCAAATGACGGCGAGAAGTGGCTGGAACCCGAAAGCCTTGTTTCTGCATCGGCTCGCCTGATTTGTCGGCGTAGAAGTCTTTTTTTTTTTACCCTCAAAGCGACGCATTTGTGTCCGATTCCAACCCGTTGGCGCCGAATCTGAGCTTTTCTTGAAGCGTGTGGGCTTTTCTTTCCCCTCTCTTTGTCTGATAGCGTGAGCAGAACCACACTGGAGTCCCTCATGGATGACGTCAACCCCATGGACACCAACACCACCAGGTATGACCCCCCCCCCCCCAAATGGTATCACAGGCCTTCTAGTAAAGGTTAACCTGGACCTGACTGGCCTCTCTGTCTGTCTGTCTGTCTGTCTGTGGACAGGCTCAGCACTCGGCGCTCGTGGGCACGCACGTGGGAGACGGCCCCGACGGAGCAGAGGTGATGACACGCGTTGGCTCGCTCGCTCGCACGCGCCGCTCCCGCTCGGGCCGGCCCGGGGCCGCAGCCGCGCGCGTCCATTACGGCTAAAAGCCTTTCAATGTCCGTCCCCTCTCGCAGCCAAGAAGCCGCGGCAGAAGATGGAGATCAAAAGATGTTTGTCATGTTCGAGAGAAAGTAAGTCATTTTGTTATTTAAAGCTCTCCCCCCTCTGTGTGTGTGCGCGTGTGTGTGTGTGTGTGTGTGTGTGTGTGTCTGCTTCTTTTCACTGTGGTGAAGAAAAGAGGCTTCTGCAGCATTTAGTCACTGGGGCAGAAAACATTGTGCACTGGTGCTAATAAATACGGGTCAGATATTTAGAGTATTTGTGACACATATCTGCCACGAAGCACGTCCTCTCATGCCTGTCCTCCTCTCTCCTCCTCCTCTTTTTTTTAAATGAAATAATATGCACACTTCTTTTCTCACCCCTCTCGGTCCGTTTTCTGCTCCAGGTCCTCCGAGAACGACTCCCCGTGGGACAGGTGGACGTCGCCCACCGTTTACACCGTCACGACCGCCGAGGACGAGGACGAGGAGGAGGAGGAGGAGGAGGAGGAGGAGGAGGAGGAGGAGGAGGAGGAGGAGGAGGAGGAGAGGTATCTGTAGCTCATAGGGCCGAGGGGCTCCGTTGCCGCGGCGCCTCCCGCCCAAGTTGTCCATTCGAGCGACGCTGAGCGTTTTCGCGGCGCCTCCTCCGATTTCCGGGGAAATTTCAAAGGCGACGCCGGTCTCCCAGCAACAGGGACTTGAGCCGAGGCCGGCAGTTTTGACCCGTCCGTCGGTCGTATCAGACGGCGTAATAAGTTAATGACTAGTTGAACGTGGCCGGGCCTTCCTCGCCTGTTGGACTTATCACAACGCAGCACATGTCCTGTTTTCCAGGCCTGGAGACACCCGGACGGAGACGGTCACGACCGTCACCACTATCAGGTGTGAACACACTCCTGTCGTGACCATGGCGGTGGACACACACACACACACACACACACACACACACACACACGAGCTCACCGGGGTCAATAAATCACGACCCCCCAAACCCCCGCCCCCAGTCTACCGGCTTTATTTGCTTTCATATATAAAAAATATATATAAAAATGGCTGACTTGTCCGGCGGACGCTGTCCGTCTTATCGACTCCTCGGGCTTACGGCGGGACTCTAATCCAGCTTCCTTTCCTTCCCAGGGAGATACAGGGTGAGCCGGAGCCTGCCACGGATCAGTAAGTTTATGATCTTGTTAACGTCAGACGGCATTATGCCAGGATATTTTCTCCAGAGTGTTATTTTCTGCTGTTCGCTCCGCTGACTTTATTGATTTTTCTCGAGACGCTGTCCAAGCTGGTATTCTTTTACGGCCTTGAAAATGTTAAGCGTCGACGCGGACCCTTGTTCCGGCCGTCCTGGTTATTGGATAATCCCTTCGTTTTATGGGGCCCTCGCACGATAACTCCGGACAGCTCCCGTTTCAGCTCTTTTGGAGGAGTTTAACTGATGGGGGGGGGGTCTGCTCTCCCCTTGTCTTTTCAATTTGCCCTCATTCCCTCTCCTAATCGCCGCTCTGAAGACGTCACGTTAACGACGCGCATTAGCCGCCGTCCTTTCGTCGAACCGCGGCGGCGAGCGATCATCTCCCGGGTCCCGTCTGAGAGACCCGGGGCCCCCCGGCGGGCGCGGGGGGAAGTGTGTGTGTGGGGGGGCGTCCTGCTGCCGTCGTCGGTGAGAGATGAGACTAACTGCGTCGCCCTCTGTCTCCAGTTACGGAACCTATTCCAGAACCTTGATAGAGGAGGACCAGCGTGTCCAAGCGGCGTCGCCGGAGGCCAAAAAGTGAGCGATAACGCCTCAAATCTCAAGTGGCAGCTCATGGCTTCAGCAAGCCTAACCACCTCCTCTGCTCTCCCCGAAGGCCGTTTGTGTACGTGAAGGAGTACATCAACACGACGGCGTCGTCCTTGCACAGTCTGAGGTGGGACCGAGTAATTATGCAACACAAAAGTGATCTTCATCAACACCGCCGGATAAAACAACCGCTCCTTTGTTTGTTTGTTTTTTAAACCTCCCACAGTGGGTCAGAGTACAGCAGCTCCAACACTTACTCCAGGTAAATATCTTTATCAGCCCCCCCCCTTTGCATTGAAATAGAAGCGCTCTTTAACCCTTAAGTGACACTCCCCCTCACCCGCGTCCTCCCTGCGACTTCATTTAATGCGCACACATTTTGGAAAACCTTGCCCATCGTTTTAGCTCTGACCCCCACTGTGACTCCCGTTTTATTATTCAAGCAGCTGTTGTTTTTTTTGTTTTTTTTCTAAATAAGCCGGCTCCAGCACATTTCCTCTCATTTCCGTTGCGCCTCTTGAGCAGCGCTAGAATTCCTTGAACCTGGTTTTAAACGAGCCATTAGCCTCCTCCTCCTCCTCCCGCCTCGTTATCCCCGGCTCTGACAGCCCGTGTTAGCAGCGGGGCAGAAATCCCCCCAAAAAGCGCGCTCATTAGAAGCGGCGACGTTCAATTATTTACACTTCTTTAGCTCACCTCGCACTAAGCGGGGGGGGGGGTCACAGGTTATTTTACCCGCGCGGCAGCTGCCGCCGCATGAAGCAGCGTCCAAAATAAATTCACTTGATTGCCCGCTTCTCCCCAGCGGCTCGGGCTCGTCGGCGTGCACCTACTGCGGGGAGCCGGTGGGCAGCGATTCCAAGATCACCATCGAGCACCTCAACGTCAACTCCCACCCCCACTGCTTCAAGGTAACTCGGAGAGAGGCGCCCGAACCTTGCCTCGGCGCCATTTAGAACGCACCTGACGACAAAGTGACGCACGCATCCGCGCGTGGCCTTCACGTTTTTGAAAGTAGCGGAGGAGAATTGTGTTGCGATGGAGATTGATAACAGGAGGGGGAAAAAAAAAAAAAGCTTTCCTTTCCACGAGCTACTTAAAAAGAAAAGAAGTAAAAAAAAAAAAAACAAAAAAAAAACCCCAAAAAACCCAGCCTGATCTACAGTGAGCTTTATAGCAGTTAACACTCCAGTTAAAGCTCAGGCAGCCCAGCAGCACCGTTTCATGAGCGGTTTAAAGTTTTTAAAGTGTTGCTTAGTCCCGTCGGTGGAGCGAGCCCCTCTCTGGTTGGTGGCCGGGGCAGAGGGAGAGCCGTGCTGGCGTTCCTCCCCAGGCTCTCGGCTGCTGGACTGTCAGTCTGCCGCTAATGAGGCCAGCGAGCGCCCGCGTCAAATGAATCAATTACCAACAGCCGGGTGCTGCGGGGCAGGCCATCTCGTTGCGACGATGTGATCGAGCGCTTTATTGGATGTTCTGCCTTTTTTTTTTCCCGGCGACAATAACCACCACCCCCCCACCTCCCTTCCTTCCCCCTGCCAGTGCGCAGCGTGCGGGAAGCCGATGGGGGACCTTCTGGACAGCATGTACATCCACGGTGGGAAAGTCAACTGCGAGAGCTGCTACTCCAGAGCCTTTGATTGATCGCTGAAGCCCTGCTCCAAACCCCCCAACCCCCACCCCCCCCACCCTCCTCCTCCCCACAACGTTCGCGTGAGAACAGGAAGAAATCCGGACCTTTCGGCCTTTGATGATCAAAGAGGCACGCTGCAGTGCAACGCTACCATTACTTCATTGTCACGTTTGTGAGATTTGCTGCTTTTCTGATCTTCTGACACAAATCTGTGCTTTCGCTCTCCTGGTGGTGGGAGCCGCATGTGCCTCAGCGAAGGATCTGCTCTGTAAAAAGATTCCAAACGGACATGTCGGCTCGAGTTACGCGACGAAATTGCTTTATTACGAAATGTTTTATTTTGCTATTCTGGATACAAAAGTGTTCACGTGTCGGCTGCCCCGTTGAAATAAAGCCATTTGTTATCTCGGCGCTAACGAGCGGCGCGAAAGCGGATTGTCAGTTAACGGGGTCTTGGAAAAGGCGCCTTTGACAAATGTGGACGCGGCGTAACCGAAAAGAGCCGCGGCGGCATAAAAAAAAAAGAAAAAAAGGAAAAAAACAAGGTGCTTGGCCACTGCAGTTCGAGGTGTTTCCTGAGATGATTTTACACCGTCCGCCTCCACTTGGAACTGTACAGATGTGAGCGAGTGTCTCGGCGGCCATTAATCACAGTCAGAGCTCCTCTGGCGAAGAGAAAAGGTTTCAGCTTTGCTGCAGTCGCCAAATGTCAAATCTGTAATTATCGCAATAATAAGACTTAGATTTTAGCAAAAAAGCCTGTAAAACGCCATTTTCCCTGACGCTTCCCAAAGGCCAATAACTTATCAAACGGAACAGCATCGGAATCTAACCGGGGAGGACGACTTTGGCTCGGGGCGCGGAGCGCTCGCTAATGTCCCTCGTTTAAAAAAAAACAAAAAAAAAAAAAACGGAAGGCGCGCGGGACGCGGGTCGCACCCGGTAATCCTCGGCCGCGGCCCGTCTCAGTGCTTTCCTCTGGCTCTGCGCGCGGCCATGCTTTGGATGTGCTTCCACAGCAGCGAAGGATCTGACTCGTTATGTCTTATCAGAGACTCCAGCCCCTCCGCCTGGTCCAGGCTCTGCCAGTAATCCTGAGGCCATGTTTGCAGCCATCTGTGGACAGATACACGAACAGATTAGGCTCACCGCAGATCACAGCGCACCATTTAATTAGGTTTAATAAGATCCAAATGGACAGACCCCCCCCCCCCCCCCACCTCCCCCCACCCCACACACACACTGATGGTGCTGTTTCTATGCGAGGCAGCGGGAGGATTTCGACACCTAGAAGGACTCACCCATCATCTGCCTGAAGGTCCTGGATGTTCCCGTATCCCGGGCTGGGGAGGGGGCAGCCCATGTGAGAATTATCGGCCATTTTAGACTGAGGCGGTTTGCTGGTTTTCGGGCTTTTCCGGCGCGCCCGCTCCGCCGCCAGCCGCGCGTTCTCCTGGTCGCACACGTAGCATTCGAACCCGTTCAGGTAGTTGGGTTTGCTCATGTCGTTGACGCCCCACTCCCGGCTTTCCAGGGCCTCCAGCAGGCGGGCGTTTGTTACGCGTTTGGGAGTCTTGAACTCCAAATATTCGCTGTACTCCTCGTCGTTCTCGTCGAGGCGCTTGAGGAATTCGGCGAGGGCCCGCGGCGAGGGGAAGTCATCCACGATGATGGCGGAGTGGTTGTTGGGCATCCAGTCCGCCACCGAGGAAGAGCCCCGATAGACGGGAACGCAGCCCTGGTGGAGAGGCCGCCACAGCTTCTCCGTCATGTAGTCTGGACACAGGCCGTTCTCCAGCGCCAGGTGGAACTTGTAGCGGGCGACAAAATCCATAAAGGTCTGCTCTTCCCCCGTAGCTGTGGAAGTGTCCTCCAGATTCCCCGATAGTGGTTTATTATTCAGGCATTTCCCATAAGAGTCCACCTACAATATCAAAGGAGATGATTTACATAAAACTGCGCATATTAGTTTAGTTTTAAAGCAATGAAATCCATTTTCTACATAAATATTGGATGTCAAATACAAATGAGAAACTTAATCTATAAGAAATAAAATAATTCACACTGTAATTAATTTATATCCAGGGAGAAATCTACATAATACACACTCACATGCGCATAAACAGACACTTTTCCTATTACATTCCAGTGGAATTGATCAATTCATGTATTTTTATGCAATAGTAATATAGACACACATAGCCCTAATTATATGTGATATAATATAATTAGGGCTGTCAAAGTGAATGTGTTAATCCAGTCTAACTCTTTTTCCTAATTGATTTTATTTTAAAAGTCGGTGCAACTGAAACCGTGAAATGACTCAAAATCCCACAATTCCACTCTCTGGCCTGGGTTGGCACGGTTTGTTGGCAGAACCAGCCGGAACAAGATGGACCAGCATATTGGCCCTCTCGATGGGACACTCAACTGCAAATAACCCAGGATGGAACCAGACCATCAGTAAAGCGTGTGCACACTCTGCAAGAAGGAGTTTTCATTTCACCGAAGCACTTTTGGCTTAATGTACCACATCAACACAAAGCAGACATTAGTCAGGGATTCCTCTAGAGAACTGCAGTTTCGTTGTCTGGACACTATATCTGTTTTATGTTCGGTACACGTAGCCCCTTCTCTCACGAGTCTTTTTTTTCCCTGTACTAATCTAACATCTAGTATCATTTTAAAGACGGTCCTGAGAGCACTGCACCTGAATGTACTTCATGAGCTCCTTCACGTATCGGTCTCGGTCCGACGGAACGTCACAGTGAGACTGCATGTAGAGCACGGGAGCCAGGCCCTCCCTCCTCAGCCGGTTCTTCTCCTCCAGGGACACAGGCACAGGGGCGAGCAAGTAATCCAGGGACGGCAGCCACTGCAGCGTGAGAGGGTAGTCCGACGCCCTGCTGAAGGTGGCCGTGTAGTTGAACAGCCTGATGCCTGGCCCGTGGGACAGGAGGTAGTTATTCATGGGGGACTCTTCGTGGAACAACGCCCAGGTCTGGTGAGGGAGGCGAGGCAGAGGCGCCTCATACGCCCTGAAGTCCGTCCCGTAAAAAACGATGGATGCTGTCCGTTTGTAGAGCTGCACCTATTGGGGTCAGAGACAGTGTCAGGGACATCGACATCCAGATTGCGATGAAACGCCGGAGGCTCAATGCGTCTGGTACCTTTCGGTTGCTTGTGGCCAGACAGGAAGATCTGGCACAGTCGATGCGCTCGGTGTCACCAGGAAAATGCGGGAACAGCCCCGCGCTCCACCACAGGAGAATGGGCAGCTCCTTGTTGCCGCGGCGATCAGCGTTGCCGGGTCCCCTGTAGGAACTGATGGAGGCAAACTCCATCTCCGACAGGACACTCTGAGGCTGAAAAGCTGCTCGGTCCACCGCATCCATGGCCCCCAGGGGAAGCTGATCATCTGGGAAGGACGCGAAGGAGACCCAGACCCAGCACAGGACACCCAGCAGCCCCAGACACATGCAGGGTACCATCTTACCCCTTCCTGACATCTGGAAGGCAAAAGAACATATAAACCACCATGCGTGCAACTGGAACCTCAAACAAGTCTGTGTTCATAAATGAACCAAAACCCACTCTTAATCTGAACTGTTACGGATGCCACCCTTCATCCTGCAACTATGTGTCCGGTGCAAATAAAAAAAACCCGCTCTTGCATCCAATCTTTCAACAGCGTTTCTTACCTTTATCTCATGAGCGCAGTTTTGACGGTACAGAACTTTAGAGGTGTCAGGAATTCTTTCTGATCACGAACTCTGCAGAGCCGAACCACAACAAACCAAAACAGATGCTCTTCTTCTTCTTCTGCGGTGCTCCAGGTTTCTTCTTTGGCTCCCGCCAGACTGTAGAGCGCCATCCACATGTCAATACATCAACTGCATTTAAATATCAGCCCGCAAAAAAAAAGGTTTAATTACGTTTAATTTGTGCTAATTATTTTTTTTTTTTTAATTGGACAAGTTAAAACACATCGATAGTAATAATAAATAACAGAATCCCCCTTACTTGGCTTTAAATATCCAACGATTTGAAGAGGTTTGGGAGTTAAAAATACAAACGCACCAAGGGGTACATCCAAAAAGGTTTCGGTATAAATCATTTTTATTTGCAGGCGTTTAAGATGCGGTTTAAACCCTTTGCGGGCTTTAGGACCCGCGCCGCACTCGGCCGGGCGTGCGCGCCCCGCGGCTCCCCCCCCCCCCGACGGGAGCGCGCACGTCACGACGCAGTCGGACGCGGTGGCCGGGACAGGCCACCCAAAATAAAGTCTTTAGAGCCGGGTGAGTAGCGCTGCACGATCGAGGGGTTCGCAAAATGCGTGATCAACAAAACAAACAGGTTGCCCCCGACGCTGTGCTGTTCGCGTCTCGGCTGTTTGCGGCGCTTTTCAAAGTGTTTTTTGCACTGAGGCTAACAGTTAGCCAGCCGGATGGGAACGTCAACAACAAACCCACAAAGTAGCCGGCGACGTGGCTAGTTGTTGCCGGGGTGTTTATCGGCCACCTGTACAATTCGAACTATGATTTCAGTGCCAGCAGAGCCTGTGGTGTCTCACGGGGCAGACAGGGGATCACGGCGACGGCTTTTAAAACGGCTTTTAAATGTGGAGACGCTGGTGTTCGGGGTTGCGTTCAGGGTGCGTTCAGGGTGCGTTTGTGGCGCAGGAATGGAGGGGATCTAATCTTAGACACGCTGGACAGCCCTTTCTGGATCACGACTCGCAGTTAAGTTAGATGGCCGCCTGGGATCGAACACTTGTCGAGTTCTTTCAGTGTGCTGCTGTTTGAGGGTGGCAAACAGCAGATTTGCGCCCACTGAGGAGAGACCTTTGACCCCGTCCCGAGGTCCTTCACCCCTGTGAACAACAGGACACTGTCCTCGTGTCCCTCAAAGCAGGGGACGTTGTTAGAGGAGCCTGGTGTTTGGGAGTTCTGGATCCCCGATTGCTTTGTTTAATGTGAATTATTTTGTGTTTCTTCCTCTTTTAAGGTAGGGGTTACCTTGGGCTGCCACCAGATGTGGAGCCACGTAACTCGGTGAAGAGGATTTGCAGGGTGGGAGGAAGCACAATGAGCGGGAAGAGCCTGCTCCTGAAGGTGATCCTGCTCGGGGACGGTGGCGTGGGCAAGTCCTCTCTAATGAACCGCTACGTTACAGACTGCTTTGACTCCCAGTCTTTTCACACCATCGGTGTGGAGTTCCTAAACCGTGACCTGGAGGTGGACGGCCGCCTGGTTACGCTGCAGATCTGGGACACGGCGGGCCAGGAGCGCTTTAAATCGCTGCGCACGCCCTTCTACCGAGGCGCCGACTGCTGCCTGCTCACATTCGCTGTGAACGACCTGCAGAGCTTCCAGAACCTGGGCTGCTGGAAGAAGGAGTTCATGTATTACTCGGATGTGAAAGATCCCGAACGGTTCCCTTTTGTGGTGCTGGGCAATAAAGTGGACATGGAGCAGAGGGAGGTGGGGGAGGACGAGGCGCGGGCCTGGTGTGAGGAGAACGGCTGCTGCCCTTACTTTGAGACTAGCGCGAAGGATGACACTAATGTCACGGCTGCTTTCGAAGCGGCCGTCAGGGAAGTTCTGGCTGCTGAGGACCAGATCGGCCATACACTACTGAGTAGTACTATTGATCTCCACGGTAACCGCAAATCGCCCCGTGCTTCTTGCTGCTGATCGGACAGATGTGAACCCCACTTGTCTTAACCTTGCTGGCTGAAAGGTACCTGGGTCAGGTTTGGTAGGTCCTGGAATACTGATGGTGTTACAGGTGTTCTGTAAGAGGCTTGACTTAGAGAATTACTTTAATATGATACGGATGAGGTACAGGTCTGAGGTACTGGGTACTAGTTTGTGGAATTATTGGTACACTGTAACAGGCACACATGTCTCCTGCTTTCAGTAGTGTTGCACAACATTGTTTCACAAAAGCTTTGAGCGCTTATTTTAATGGAAATAATTGAAATATAATTGTGACAATGCAAGAGAGATTCCTCTCTTCAAAGCACACAACCCTCAGTACATAACGTTTTGTTTTCACGCATTTTTAGAGGACCTTTGAATGCAACATTTTTAACTGATGTTTGAATATAAGCAGGAAGCTCTTTTGTATTCTTTTTAGTACCTCGTAACATTAGTCGAGAGGTTACTATATAAAGGAGAGTTTGCGTTTTAAAGGGAATTGCGACCACCGGTTCTGCAGGGCTGATTTTAAATGTTTGGTACGAGGTTTTATTCATTTCACTAATGTCTGGAGCACCTTGCTGTGGCCTGAGGTGTACGAGGCAGGCATCGGCAGATTGTTTTTATTCCCTGACATTTATTTTTGTACGTCACCGCAGAGGGAGGTTTAGGTGTTATTTTATTCTTCTAAATCCTAGAGCTGCGGCATGCATGTTTTAGAGGCATATTTGCATTAGGCTTCCATTTGTGATGGAGGGCTGGTTGAAGTCTGCTGTACTGATGGAGTTTACACGTTCACAGAGCTTAGTATTCCACTTTTGTTGTTTCTTCTCTGCCTGTTCTGAAATTCTGTCATTTCACTGATACATTACCTTGCTCAGAATAATAATGTTAAGACCACTAATATGTGCATTGTGCAGCACAATAATGGAATGCAAGTCTGAGTACTCTGCCAGCCTAATGAATTTAAATGTTTTTAGCTGGATGGTACTTTTATTTCAGTATTGTAAAATCATGGACCTGAATTTGAATGTGTCTGTTTGAATTTGCTGCTGCAGTCTAGACGACATCGTTGTTCCGGCATCGCTGCAGTAAATTATATGCTTGACATTCAGCTCTTCAAGCTGAGGTAAAATGTGGTCTAAACTCTTCCTCATCAGTGTTTTGTTTGCTGCTGGATGATTATGTGTTGTCTGCTCAACCAACCATACGTGACATGTAGCCTCTGAATGCTCCAGCCTTCTATTCATCTCCGTTCTAACGTTCCCTGCGTGTTCTGTCTGGAAGATCTCAATTGCATCACATTTCAGGGCGCTCGCTGATTCACGCTGATCTGGGAAAGTGGACCCGGTCCACATTTCCATACGGGACCTTTGATGCAGGCAACGGGCGAACACATCAAAACTGTGAAATGTGTTTACAAAGTTGTTGGTACTTATGGCATTAAAAACAAGGTCGGCTGCTTGTGACCTGGGTATAAAATAAGCTCGCGGCCTACCTTGATCCAAGATTAAACATCCATCAGTGTTCAGAGTTTAACAGAAATCATCTCTCTTTACTGTATTACTTCAGGTTTGATCCTTGACCAAAGTGTTTACCTGGAATCCTAAACCAGTTACATAACCCTACAGTATGCTACCTGCTCAGTGCTGTCTTCTATCACTGCAGACTCACGTCAGTATGTATTTATGTGGCTGTAATCATGAATGTAAACATCTATTAATAGCTTTCGTGAATTGCAAAGGGCATTTGTTGAATAATGTACGGAATGACACTGAACATCTGTATTACCCTCAGAGTCTGAGGGCTGTGTGGAAGAATGTGTCTTGATCTAATGGACAACTTATTGTACCTGTTTTTTTTTTTTTTTTTTGCACTACAAACGATGAGTCTGGCCGTGCCAATGTGCCGGACCAGTGATTTTTACTCTTCAGCGCTTGGCTACGAATCAAACACGTACCAGACCACATAGAGACCATCAGATCTGTGCTTTCTGAGCTGATTCCAAGAAAATTCAAAGTGTGCGTCTCATTAAATGACTTCAGAATTGGAAACTGGCTCTTCGTCTACTTTTTACAAAGCAAAATAGGTCATTTTCATCGCGCTTCAGCTCTGGGCTTTGTGCTCTTGCGGAAAAATAACCCAGGAATATGTCATTTTAAACCCAAAATGCGGCTTTAAGACTGTCGTTGATCGAGCAGACATAGGAACTCAACACAGGGAATGCTTTTTTTATTCCCCCTTCACCAAAAAAGGACATCCACTCAATCGCTGGTAAATTAGAATTGCAGTTATAAAGAAAAAAAACCTTTACCACCATCAAAAATATTCAGCTTTACGTTCCAACAAAAATATTTCAACTGCATTTATATCACAATAGAACTCGAGAATTAACAGGAGAATCTGGCAAAAGACACAGAAGAATTAATTCCAGGTAGGCTACAGAGTGCCAATAAACCGCAGGACGTCAACATCTTATCACGCTGCCGAGTTCTGATGGTTCTCCTGAAGCCAGCGGCACTGTCAGGAGATGTCAGACGAGTTTGTATGGTACGGTGAGCACAGCGTCCCCCCTCTGTCTCTCTGCAGCCTCCCGTAAAGGTCATAGCTCCTGCTCTCCTCTCTCGTGTCGTGTCGCAGCTTCCTCAGGTACGCCTGATTCGCAGCCAGATGCAGGGAGCAGTGCACCTGCGGACACAGGAGCGGAGAATACAAAACACCTCGCGATGTGCGCGCGGCGCCGAGGCCGGGTGATGGAGCGGCGGTTAAATGGCACGCTCCTGCAGACTACAAAAGAAAGTGTTTTCAGAGGCACTCCGCACATGTACTTCAAAGGATGTTCTCTTTATTATCAAATTTTAACACACGTAAAAACAAAAAACAAAAAAAAAAGAAAAAGCCAGCAGTCATCGGACAAATCCACGTCTCACAGCAGGGAAAAGCCTCCACCAAAGTAAAAAGAAAAACAAAAAAACACTACTTATTATGTTGCAAAGGGCTTTGTTAGTAGAAAAAGTGTAGGAAAAAAGTAAAGTAGCTAAAACTTAAAAGCAACACAGTATCTGCAAAAAAAAAAAAAAAAAATTCCTAAAGCATAAAGAGCCGGAGCTTTGTGGCTGCTATCTCTACAAAAGTACCCCAGTCATGCATTAAAGAGCGGGGCGACTCAAACGCCGCACAGTTGCTGGAGCTCAAATCAAAATGAGGTCCCCTAAGGCAGCACCCAGTGCTTTTTCACTCCCGCCCGTCTCAAAAATTCTGAGAAACAAATCCAGACCTTTTTAGATCACAAACTACACAAGCATGGCCCTTTTATCAAAAAGGAGCTGTTGAAAGTCATTTAAAATTCCTTCACTCTCAGTTTGCAAATCAATAATCTGTGTGTGTGTGTGCGCTGGGGGGAGTTAGGGGGAGGGGGGGCCCTCAGCAGCAGCATGTGGCTAATGTGTGTGCTTTTGGCTCCATGAGGGCTGCATTGAAGCTAGAAGTCTAACCTCTTTGTCCAGAAGACCCCCCCCCCTTCCATCTCCTCCATCTCCTCCTCCCGTTCCCTTGGCAGGGACTCGTGGACAGGTGGCCCACGCCGCCGCCTCCTCATTGGCTAACTTTTTAAATGGGCACGGCTCCATTGTCGTGGCTTTTCTACAGCCCGTGAGAAAAGCCCCGAGGTCATCGGGAGAACACGTCTGCCACCATGGCAACCAGATGTGGGAGATGGCCACCGCACTACTCGCTAATCCCTCTTCCCCGTAACAGCTGTATCCCAGCTGCTGCTTTGTTTCTTTTTTTGTTCCTTTTTTCCTTCTTTTCTTTTTTTTTTTTTTTTAAAATGCGTGAATTCATTAGTGGTGTGTTATTTGCATTTTAAGAAGCGGAAAACGAAATTTCACCCTCAAACTTCAGCGAAGAACGATAGCATCGATTCACAAGGATTTTGGTCACGTGACATTGAAAGATAAAACAAAACAGGAAATGCGAGACTCCTCATTTCCACAAACAAAAATAAACAGACAATTGTAAAAAGTCCTTCACCAAAGTGGTTGTGTGGAGACGATGAGGAAGGTGAGTTTTTCCCGCCGTTGCCGTGAAGATCCCCCCCCCCCCGTGGCGTTTGGTGAAGCGGAGTTAAAGCGGAGGGGGGCCTGGTGATTCTAACAGCGTGTGCCTATGCCCTTCCTCCCCAGATACCGCAGAACCGCAAAGTTATAGGTGGTGGACACGGTGTAGGTCAGCTATGGAGGCACAAGCAGAGACAGGAAGAAAAGAGAGGATCAACCAGTGAAAAGGAGAGAAAACAAAAAAAAAACAACACGTGGTGACTTAGGAAGTCATCTGTTCGGTGTCTGAAGGGCGCCGCCCATTACTGCGGCGTTATGATGTTTTGGTAGACAAGACGGCGGAACAGAGAGCAAACTGTTCACCAGGCAGCAGTGGCGAAGGCCCGGGATGCCTCAACGCCTCCGCTCACATCACCCCCCCCCCACACACACACACACGCACACGCACACGCACACACGCACCCTCCGAGCAACAAGCGAGAGGTAGATCACTCACCAGTGCCAAGACAGTGATGCCCGCGCCGGCGAAGGCAGCGACGTAGAGGTTGTAGGTCATCTGGTACTGGCGGGACGGGATGTGGAATCACGGTGACAATGTGTCAACTCCATGTGTTTAATATTCTGTTGTCTTTTGGGGTTTGTTTTTTTTTTTTTTTACCTCTCTGGTCTTGCAGACTGCAGACAGAGTCATCCCACAAGCTTTCCCGGGCACGGCGTTCCACGGGAGGAGCCCTGTCACACACCGGATCGGTCTATTCAGTGTATTCATCAGCAGACAATGGCTGGTATTGCTAATTACTCGCATCTAAAATGAAAACATTCAATTATTTCTAACAACAGATGCACAGTGAGCCGTTGTGGAGCGCGGCTGGGGACTATTTTCAGCCGTGGATTAATGCAACTTTGATGAGCCAATCGCGACGTTACGTAACGGCTTGAGTTTCAAAAGTCCGGCGACTCTCTCTGCCCGTCTCGTCTCGCCCCCCCCTCCGTTACCGTATTGCCTGGCGTCGACGCAGAGCTGGTTGATGCTCGCCGGCGTCTCGGTCAGGACGTCGATGGTGTGGCAGGTGGAGGTCATGTTGTACAGGAAGTAGACGGGCAGGGCCGACAGGGCGACCACGAGGATCCACGCCGCCGCCAGCGCGTACGTCACCGCGATGAACTGCGTCGGGGAGGGAGAGCATCAACGTCAGTGCGCAATCATCTGATGAAGCAATCTCGCAGAGTGTTCTCAGCAACCCCCCCCTCACACACACACACACACACGACATGCTTATCAAAGAATTTACTTAGAGCAGCATTAAGATTTTCGGCTCAGCGGCACCAGGAAGTGATATGTGTGTTAATCCCCCTCTATAGCCCCCCCCCCCCAGGCCCATCTCACCGAGGAGCTGAGGCAGCGGCCACACGTGGTGCTCCTGAACTCCCCGAAGGTCTGCCTGGCAGCGCTGGTGGTGTAGAAGCCCTCGGCCAGCAGCGCGATGCAGTAGAGGAAGAAGAAGGAGGCCAGGCCATAGATGATGTACTGGAAGTACTGGATGCTGAAAGACAGAGATGGGAGGGGGGGCGGTGAGAGGCTGCCAGGGTCTCGACGAGAAGGTTTTGGAGGGGGGATGGGGCGCTCACATGTAGGCCAGGGTGATGTAGTCCTGGAGGTTGCGGGCGAAGTACGTCTCGATGAGCCTCTCCGTCTCGGTGAGGGCCTGGTGTCCACAACCGCAGAAGAGGGCGATGCCAGAGAAGCACAGCAGCGTGGCAACCAGGGAGCAGTACGGCACCCCCCCCAAACAGCGCATGCAGCAGTCATAGCAACCTGCAACGGCCCCATATTGCACATTTAATCAGCGCGCCTGCCCCCCCCCCGTTTCCTATTAAAAGCCACCTTCTGCGCCTCTTCTCCCGAAATGTTCATTTGTTCACCCTCTCGCGCAGATGTGTTGTTTGTTTTTTTTTGGGGCGGGGGGGCTCGCTGATGTTTCATTCGGTTTGCTTTGGCTCAAATTGTTATTAGGGGGGTTTTTATTAGTCGGGAAATGCGCAGAGATGCTCTCCTGCAACCGTCGTCTGAACCACGTTTTTAGTATCCAATAAAAGTCGTGCAGGAAGAGGCGACGCGCACGCTGGAGAGATTGCTTCACCATTCGCGAATGCGGATTATTAGAGGGGCCGGGCGGCAATTTCCTGCACATCCGCAAGCGCCTGACTCGAGGCGCTCGGCTCAATCTGAACCTCCTCGCCCCGCCGTGGGTAACTCACAAAAAAAAAAAAAAAATAATAATCATGCATCACTGGGCCGGGTGCCAAGGTTCAAGGACCAAAGGATGTGGCGCCCTGACTCCATTCAGCAGGCTGCATGGTGTTGGGGGGGGTGGGGGTGGGGGGGTGTGAGAAAAAAGGGGGAGGATGGTGAGGAGAGTCAAAGTGCAACAGAAAGAAAGAGAGGCTGCTTTTGTGGCTGCAGAGACAACAGTCTTTGTCTCAGGGCGGCGCGGAGAAGGGGGCTGGGGGGCGGGGGGGGGGTTTGACAAGGGCCACCAATGTCACGCAAACAAAGACCAGAGGCACCTCTGTGCACGGGCGTGCGCACAAGAAAGTGATAGTGGACGCGCATCGGCGCGGATGGAGGCATGGAGACGCGCAAACGCGCACGGCGGGAGCAGACGGACCCGCGGCTGGTACCACTTCCCCAGTCAACACGGAGGGCGGGGGGGTGGGCAAACAAGACGGGGGCTTCGGCGCACGCTGCGGGGAGCGGGCCAACGGGGACCGTCGAGTGTGGAATTCTGATCGAGTGTGATAAAGTTTGTCGGAGAGCCGCGGTGGTGCGGTCAAAGACGTTTGGCCTCGAGGAGAAGTTTGGGAGGGGGGGGAAAGTGAAAATGAAACAGGCCGAGCGCAGCTTCACCTAATTAACCAATCAATGACATCACCGGCCTAAACAAAGAGCTGAAGCTGCACAGTCTCTGCACCGTGACTCCGTGTAAATACAGTTCCAAACCGGCCAAGTTCCGCTCCGCGCAAATTGAGAAAGATTGCGCTGGGAAGCAAATGCGACAAGCCCCCCCCCCACAACCCCCCTACACCCTGAACGCAGCGCTGGCATCTCAAGCATGAAACAAATACCAAAATATCAGCGGAGCATCAGCAGGTGAGTTACCGACCTCTGGAAAGTGACAAAACTTCAAATTACAAATCGAGCTGCCTTTCAAAATAAAATAAAAAAAGGCGCACCACCACGTCGAATAAAACAGGCGTGCATCTGTTGGGATGATAGACAATAAAAGGTAGATAAGAAAGGCTCCAGTTTGTGGCTTCTCACCCATATCTGGAAGGATGCGTTCAGGGCTCGTCGGTTACTCTGCCGCCTGCACCGCAGCTGGTCCGATGATCATATGCGCAACTGGTCTGCGGCCCCCGTATATCAATTCTCAACTCGCTTTCTGTTCCCCCCCAACAATGAACAGAGTCCCTGATGACTGCGAGTGCAATCTTAAAGAAACAATGTCGCTTTTCTGCGAATTTCCAGGCGGAGAATAATGAGGAGGTCAAGGTCTTAGTTCATTGTTGACGCGCATTTGCATACATAGAGACGCAGAGTGACTCGCCATTATGCAAATACAGAAGGACACTTGTGAGAGGGAACAAAAGTTGAATAACTTCATCTTCTGTTCACTCTCACAACTCGCTTTCTGCTACTGTCGTAAAAGGACCCGAAAGTCATACTTTGCTAAAAAGAAAAAGAAGAGGAAAGTCACAAGCGTGGTTCAAAGGGAATAAAATGTCTGATGCTGAAATATATATGATGAGATAGAAACTCCTCCTGACATTTCAGTCAAACCTTTTTATGTGCCACATTTTCTTATATTTCTTCTCAATAAATATGGTTTAAAACCCCATTTGGGTATCTTCAGAATGACCCCAGAATGTTTACCTCAAATGACCTGGAGTAGAAACTCAAAAAATGGTCTCAATGATAATAGCTTAAAAAAAAAAATCAAATTAAAGAACATTAAAAGACTTCAGTCGAAACTCCTGAAAGTTCTAGTAAATATAACAATCTTCCTGTCCTTGTGCAACGTTTTGAGCCTGGATGGAAGTGAGTCAGAATCCTGCAGATGGTGTTTAATGCGCGGACTCCCTTCGCACAAAGAACACATGTGATTTCTCTGAAGTTGCTCCATCGGCATTGTTAGTCCGTGCACAACCTGCTGATGGTCACGGCTGCCGGGATCCGTCTGATTCAGCATCCAAGGTGGAGCCCTGAGCATGTTCACATATCAAAGCTTCTAAAGCTGGTGGATGTGGTGTGTTTCACCGCCCATATGAGGCAATCGGAGCAGATATTTGTCAACACGGTTAAAAAAAAAAAAAAATTAAAAAAAAATCAAACGTTAACCTGGACAGTTTTGGGGGGGTTGTTCTGCGGCTGAGCAGCATTTCTGTCGAAAGTGGAATTGTTATGTCCGACCCCTGATGTGTATCCCAGAAGTAATCCACTTCATATTTGGGTCACTGCCTGCTGGTTTTCTCTGTCCGTGTCAGCTCCCACAACCGCACAACCCGCTATCAAATGTTCCCAAATGTTCAACTTATGAGGGTTGGGGCAGATTAAATGTGCTGTGAGTTGAGTAGCGCAGCATGCAGCAGGCAAACATCCCTGATTCCAGGCGACCCGAGCCTGACACTGTCCTCCGGTTCATCTCCAGATCCTGGACGAGACGGAGAATTCTACGGACGGCCGGTAGGTGGCACTATTTCTCCTGCAACAGCGTGCGGCTGAATCTCTGGGACCTGAGCAGGAGGCTCCACTGCTCATCTCAAACACACTGGACACGTTTTTTAAACATTAATTTGTACATATTTTAATCTGCAGGTATCCAACCATTGCAAATTATCATAGGCATGCCTTTATATCCGAAATTAGGCTCTGTAATTTCTTTACACAAGGATTATCCTAGCACAAAGATGTTTTTTTTGTTTGTTTTTAATTTCTAATTTTGTTAAGGGGCTCTTTTGTCCTCTCTGCTAATGTAGT
The DNA here is from genome assembly GCA_911728415.1 of Lagocephalus sceleratus. NCBI lineage: Eukaryota > Metazoa > Chordata > Actinopteri > Tetraodontiformes > Tetraodontidae > Lagocephalus > Lagocephalus sceleratus. Next base: position 4,287,636 of record CAJVRN010000211.1, on the reverse strand, counting down.
TAGTGCAAAAGTACAACTCTATTAGATTATTTATTTTACAGCCGCCGGCATGGAAATCCTTAGAGAAGTGCAGTCATGCTATACAAGCCTTGTTCCCTGGTTATACATGGTTGTTAACAGGCTCACGACATTGCTCTAACGAGGATGCATGTGGAAAGGACTGCCCGGCTGTTAAAGAAATGATAGAGGTAAGTAAATGCTCTATAAACGCCAAAGCAATTAGTGTTCAGATATCCTTGAGATATTAATGCGACCTATACGAGCTTTTATGTCTCACTTAGCCTCGATTGGTATTTCAATTGTTCCCCGGTAAAACATGAAAGCAAGTGCTGCTCTGCAAAGATTTCCTTTGAACACAGTGTGATTTCACTCCAAACACCTGTTATCAAAGCAAGCATTGGATTACCATGTGTGGTACAGTAGGCTTGGAGGTGCTCCAGTTCTGTGCGTGAGAAAAGGTATTATCAGGTATCGGGTGTGTGGCGGGGACTTGAAACGGTGTCCGGCCTTCTCTCTGTAACCTCCCGCCTCCTGCAGCCAAAGTCGCCTCCTCAAAGACAGTTTTCATCACCTCCCACTTGAGCAACACTAAACCTTTTTGTGTGACTAAATACTTGAGTTCACATCACTCAGAGTTGGAAATCTGAGTAAGTCTCAATCAGCTTAGTGCTTGTTACCAAATTCTGTTTTTGCTATTTTTTTTTTTTTGGGGGGGTCTTAAAATAGAATTTCAGCATTGCCTTACTGTTGCAACTGTTATGTCTGTCTACCTGTGTCAGATTTCATCTACCAATAAGTTTTTCTCCCCCCAAAAAAGTAAAATAATGTCTTTATTCAGAACTGTGTGACTGTGTTATCTAGTGCTCAACAAACAGTTTAAAATGCAGAAAGCCGCTGTCAGACAGGATCAAGCTGATTGGTGGGCTGGTTACGTCCCTGAGTGATGGTGACTGCTTTGTTCTGTTAGTCATCAAAGTGATATCTGCTCGTGAGGAAGAGTGGAATGTTCTATTCATCTGTGCCCCCGCTCTTGTTACGCCGTGAGCCCCCTCTCTTGCGTTTCACGTGTAAAACGACTGTCATCACGAACAGGCACGTGGAAGCGAGCATCATTCCCAGGCCCGCGAAGAGCATCAGACGAGGGTATCTGATGTCCCCCGCCTCGCAGATGGGGGCCTTTGAGGGGTTTTGGACGAAGTCCGGTGTCCGTATCAAGGTGGGCGTTCTGGCCAAGAGGCAGGGCTCCGCGCTGTCGTTGACTAAGAGGTTCACCCAGACGGTCGTATACAGCGGAACCGGTTTCCCCTCGTCTCTGACCACCACGAACAGATGATGCATCCCCAAGTGCTTCCGTAGCAGCCGCTCGGCTACCGTGACGTTCCCCGACCTCGAGTCCACCCGGAAGGGACCGGCAGCCCGCGCGGCGTACGTGATCTCGGAGTTTGACCCCGAGTCCTCGTCGATGGCGTGGACTTTTGTCACCACGGTGCCGGCGGCGGCGTCCACGGGGACAGCCAGGCACGAAGAGTTGCTCTCAGGAAGGACGACTTTTGGCGAGTTGTCGTTGACGTCCTCCACAAAGATGGTTACCCTCGCAGAGGAAGTCCGAGAGCTCGGATACCCGCGATCCCTCGCCAGCAGGTAGAGTTCGTAGCGATGCTCCGCCTCGCGGTCCAAAATGGCGGTGGTGTGGAGAACCCCCTGGGTACTATCCACAACGAAAGGCCCGCCGTTGTGTTTCAGGAACACCTCCACGGTCCCGTTCCCTCCCTCATCTGGGTCCGACGCGGTCACGGCCCCCACCTCGGCGAACAGGGGCACGTCTTCGGGGACGAAAAAGACGAAGTGGGGCATCGCGAAGGCAGGCGCGTTGTCGTTCTGGTCCAGAACGCGGATGGACACCGTGGCCACCGACTCCAGGGGAGGAGACCCACCGTCCCGCGCGAACACGGCGATCACGTGTGCCCCCCGCTGCTCCCTGTCCAGAGAGCCCGACGCCCACAGCTGACCCGTCGCTGGGTCGATGCTGAACGCGTCGGACGTGCGGTCGCCCAGCCTGTAGGTCACCCTGCCGTTGCGCCCGCCGTCGGCGTCCGAGGCCGAGACGCGGAGCAGCGCCGTCCCCGAGGGGTTGTTTTCCTCCACCTCCAGCTGATAGTGGGCCTGGAGGAAATTGGGGGCGTTATCGTTGACGTCCGCCACCATCACCCTGAGCGTGTGTCTGGAGGGAGCCGCCGCAGAGCCGTCTGCTGATGTCCCCCGCGCTACCACCGAAATATTATAGTTGCTTTTCATCTCATGGTCGAGAGGCTTTGATGTGGAAAGCAGATATTTACCATTCAATGGGCTCAAACTGAAAGGCACTTTGTTCTCGATGGTAAGTGATGAGCTTATAAAGCTGTTGTCGCCCTCCAGCTCTAAGATGGCTAAGGCGGCGGGGGGCTGGTTCTCTGGTAACACCATCGTCCCCTTTTGATGTTCACCTATGAATCCAATCTTAATCGTTAGCTCTCGGTTGGCCTCGGGGAGGACGGATACGGTTACTAGAGTCTCTGCTGGGGGGCAGCGCTGGCTGCTTGCGAGCACTTTCAATAGAAGCTCCTCCGAGTTGTCACTGCGTAGGTCCTGCGCCAGTCTGATGTCTCCAGTGAGGCTGTCGAGGCTAAACAGCTTCTTGGCCCGCTCCGAGACTTTGGGACTGAGGGAGTAAATGATGGCAGCGTTAGGGGCCGAATCTGGGTCTTTGGCCCTGACCCGAGCAACCAGCGTGTTCCTCGGGGAGCCCGCGGAGATGGCAATGCTGCGGGGGCCGCCGGGGCCGAAGCTCGGACAGTTGTCGTCGACATCTGTCACCGTGATGATCAAAGTTGCCGCGGCGCTCAAAGGGTCTGAGCCACAGTCGATAGCCTCCAGCGTTATTTCATAGAACTCCCGAGTCTCTCTGTCCAGAGCTGTTTGCACAACCAGCCAGACGACAGGCCCATCTCCCTCGAATGTTAAACTAAAAACTCCATCTGGGTCCTGGAGGCGGTAATGCACCTCACTATTACGGCCGGCATCTCTGTCCAGAGCCTGGGCGTCTAGTAATAAACTGGTCCCCACTGAAACATCCTCAGACACCCAGAGGTGTATTTCGCTGTTCCCAAAATGAGGCACATTGTCATTGATGTCTTCTATGATCACAGGAAACTGTATAAGGTCCCCCGAGGGCCCTACAATAGCGGTGAGCAGAATAATGCACTGCTCGGCTCTCCGGCCCTCCCCAGGGCAGAGAGCTTCCCGGTCCAGCTTTTTCTCGGTGGTGTAGAGGTCGCCTGTGCGTTCGTCCATCCGCAGATGCTCAGGGGCCAGGAGCTGGTACGGAGGTGGGAAGTGTTTACCGAGCGACCCTGCCAGAGCACCAGGCCCCTGCTCCTCCGGGATGGAAAACCAAACAGACTCGCATAAGACCTGCTGGAGATGGACGACAATCAGCAGGCTCTGCCAGAAAGAAAGGAAACAAAATAGAACAACTCTTACAGCGCTACTCTTTTAATTGTGGAACACTGTTTTCGTTGAACTTGGAAATTAACACAATGAAAAGTATAAACAATAATAAACATAATTCTTCACTATAAAAGCCTGAATTGTAAATTGCATGATTTTCGTTTTGTAATTCCAAAGACCTTTCAAAGCTGCACGCAGATAACGAGCGCGCTCCAGTTAAAACGCTGTTCAAAGAGGCAATCAAAATGAGCAAAAACATCCAATCAGAAAGGGACGTGCCCAACTGACCTGCAGTAATCCAGCCTGGTTCATGGTGTCAGGAGTCTCCATGGCCCATCGTATTTGCACATATTCGCCTCAGCTTCAGAGTGAGTGCCCAGAACAGAGGCAGCAACCTAAACCTGCTCAGGTGAACATGCTGCACGCCGCTTGCCCCTCCTACAACCACTTACCGCGCCGCATTGACACAAGAGAAGGCAGAATAGCTGCGGGTTTACCTGAGACGAGCGCATGTATTAATAGCGCCGTGTGAAACTGACGAGTAAGCTTCACAAACGTTAGAAACACAGCCCTTCTCTGTTTATATGCAAAAGTATTACCGTGCAAAACGGTTTTCCAGTAGTGTCTTTAGCTAGTAGATTCTGAAAGTGTGTAGATTAAAGCTTATCTTAAATCAACACTCACAACTGTTATTGACAATCAGGCTTTAAAATGACCCCTCCCAGAAATGTATTCATTGATTAAAAATAGTCCTGCCTGGATTACCTCCTGTGCTAAAATGCAAACAGTTTATGTTTAGACAGTTAATTGGGGCTTAAATACGTTAATCAACAGCAGAATATGACTAGGGTAATTTGGTGGTGGTGGTGGGAGCCTTCATGTAAAAGCCCAGATCAGAACTCAGAGGTCAACAACAGCCCCTCTGTGGGGGACTGGGCCTAAGGTGCGAGAGGGCGGCATCTGTCGGCAGGGCAGGGTACTGCAGCGTGGGCTGCAATAACAGCGAATACAGCTTTAGATTATTGGACAAATCCCTTTATTTTAGTTTGATTTAGTCATATACGTGCTCTGTTTCCACAATCCAATTCAATGAAAATACAAACATAATTATGATAATAAATAAGCCTTTTATTTTTAAGTTTTGGATGATTAAACAAATTATTCAGCCTGAGAGGCGTACAATTTTTAATATCATAATCTCATACTCAGGATAACTCGGGGAAAATCTATTGTAAGGTACTTGTGACAACAACGGGAATAACATAGGTAAACTATAAAGTACACGAGTAAATTAGAAGAACAAGAGAACAATGCATTAACAATAGAAACCCAAACCGAAAGTTTCTCGATTTCAGAGTTTGAGGGGAAACACTGTCATAGCCAAACCCTACTGCGTAGCGGAGCGTTCTCACCGTCTCTTTTGCGTTATGGTTTTCAACTTTCCGCCCACTTTTTTTTTTTTTTTTCCAGCTGGAGGTCTTGAGCGCTTTGTGCGCGCAGCCATTGGCTGCTGGTCCGTCTGTGCGGGTGCAGGGCTGCTTTATACTCAAGTGTACTTTGGTACCGCTCAGACACACGCAGCAGCCCGGTGGTGTTCCCCGTCACTGCTCCATTATGTCCTCACACGTTTCCACAGGTGAGTCCCCCCGGGGCGACTTCTCACATCACTAATAACCCGACGGCGCGATCGCCACGTTTTCTCCCGCTGATGCGTTTTGGTTTAAAGACAACTGTATTCATATGTCTTCTTTGGAAAACCTTTAACCCCTATAAAGCTGTAAACTCTTTGAAAAAAAAAAACTCGCCTGCGACATTTCTTTTCCCAACTTGACTGCCACTGTGCGTAAATACATCACGAAATCTAAAAAAACCAACCCTAGATCGAAAGTATTGCAAATAAAATGTTTCAGTCAGATCAAAAAAGTATCAGTTTGTCAGTAAACGGACCAAGTTTTTTTTCTTTTGCAATTAATATTCCTCTTACGCTTGCCCGTAATTACCATAAAATCTTCAAACAAAAATATTCGCACCAGTAGCTGCAGTAAATGGTTGGAAAGCTGATGTATTTCTATGGTGGCTGTACTGACCTCAAAAAGGTTCAAAGCTGTTGTGCATGCTTCCTGTTTCCTGACAGAGCCGGTGTTCATTTCTTACTTTCTGAGGTTATAAGGCAATTTATGGACATAAAAAATGAACAAAGTGTATCTTCTTTTTCATATTCTTAAGGATCTGTTGCGACCATCAGTTATCTGTAATATAAAAGACAATACACTGAAGCTCGTTGAGGCATGTTGTGTTTTATTACTCTTTTGTTCTGAGCTTATTCCAGAGCAAACCTCCTTTTTTTCCCCCCTCTTTCTTTCTTTCTTTCTTTCTTTCTGGAAAGCTCAGAGATATTTTCTCTCAGATGAGTAATGGGCTTTCTCTCCAACGGCTGTCATATTTTCCACAGGCTTGGAGCTGGAGCTGGACGAGTTGCTGCAGGAGTTCCAGGATGTGGTGGAGGAGCTGAAGTCCCCGACTCAGAGCAGCAGCCGCGCATACCAGCACATCTTGCAGGAGGCCAAAAGCCGCACGGGGCTCGGGGACGACAGCGGCGTGGAGGACTCTGACTGCAGTGAGTGTCGGGACTGTGGTTGGGACGGCGTTACCACGTTGGTTGGGTGTGTGTGTGTGTGGGGGGGGGGGTGTAGGGGTCGGGGTGGGCGAGGCTGCCCATGAATGTTCCTGGAGCCTGTTTATCAGCCCCAACAACTGCAGCTCCACACTTTTAATTTGCATGGAATTAGCGCTTACAAGAGGACACATCCCTGCTCAGTTTACTCATGACAATACCGCCTGCGTGCACGGGAACGAACTGCAATTACGGATAACCCGTCTTCTGTAATTGAGGTTGTGTTTTTTGTTGCCGCCGCCGTCGTGCGTTTGTCTGCAGTTATGAGATGAAAGAAGAAAAGTATGTTTCTGCGCTCCCCCGCGGCATCATTATTGGAAGTATTTTGGCCCCCCCTAACATTTCAGCAGGCGAACCGCTTTTTCAAACGCCGACACTCGGGAGTCACTAACAGCACAACATGTGTTTACCTTCGTTGCGCTGCATGTTATCATTACGTGCAACTGCTGCATTGTGCTAAAATTGTTGTTTTTGTTGTTGCCTGAGCATTTGCATGGACTTGTCTTCGTGCTTGTCTGCTTATCATCTCCCCTCCCTGTCCCCCACCACCCCCAGGCAGCGAAGCTTCTTTGGGAAACAGTTTGAACACCAGCGAGGAGGAGCTCCACACAGCAGGCGTAACGCTGGCACCAAAAGGTACCAGAACCTCCCATCAGCCTATCTCCATCCAGATAGCCCCCGCTCGGGCGCTGATCGCTATCACTTCTGCTCTGATCGCTATCGCGTCCACGTGAGCCTCCTCTGCATTTGACTGGGAGGGGGGGGGGGTTGTTTTAGCAAAACAAAGCCCCTTGCCACTGCGACGATCTCGCCCCCCCCCACCCCCCCATGTTCTCCTCCACCTCTCCCAAGTCTCCCACAGGGGCTATTCGTGCTTTTATGGAGACAGACTCCTGTGTGCTGAAATGACACAGCACAGTTGCATTTCGATGCATGAAAAACTAAGGAGTGGTGGTTGTGGTGGTGGTGGTGGTGGTGGTTGGGGGGTGGTGGTTGGGGGGTGTGGGGGCTCTCATTCTGTCTGCGTTTTGTGCACGATGCCGTAACGTGTTTACACTTGGATCTGCCAACCTGTCATGGTGCTGCAGTATCAGCCTCATGTCGGATTTGATTCATGTTTACAGTAATTCTGTGAATTAGAAGAGAAAACAGCATTAAACTGAGCTGGCTCCTTGGTGTTTTTTGACGTGAGCTTCTGCCTCTCCTCACCCCGCAGCCAAACTCGGAGACACAAAAGACCTGGAGAGTTTTATCAGCATGTTGGACCAGGAGCTCGCAGGTATGCATACAAGAAAATCAGTTTTTTTTTTTTTTCCCCCTCTTTTTAAATTGCTCTGACTTGGAGGGCGAAAAGCCACCAGAGCGGGCGCAGCCGCTTTGTTTCCTGCGCTGCTGCCGCCCTCCGCGTTCATCTCTGAGTTCCTCCGCGCTCTTAATGGCGTTCCCGAGGACAATCTCCGCAACCTTCAGCGATAATTCCGTACTTGACCACACGAGTGTCGCCGCACGGGCCGCCGGCGTCCTCGGCTACCGGCGGATGTGACACGGGGAATTAATGCTGCAAATCATTTGCAAGGCACCCCCGCCGCGCCACCGCAGCTTAATTATTAGTCAGAAAATGTTTTTGTGTTCCGCCTCTCGCTCCTGATCACCTACAGCTTTCTCTTCCTCTCTCCTCGGCAGAAATGTGAACAGAAAATGAAAGCGGGCCGAAGAGGTCGGGGGGGGGGGGGGGGTTGGGGGGGGTGGAGAGACGTTGCCAGACCTACTGATCTTCACCTCAGCCCAAAAAAAAGAAGAAGAAAAAGGAAAAGGACAAAAAAAAAAAAAAAAAAGGTCACCATCAGAAATCAAAAACACGCATCTTGAGAGCTCCGAGCGCCCCCGACAACAACGCCGGCGCTGTCGAGACGTCCCCGCGGCGCCGCGCGCAGCGTGTGACGTTTCTGTTGACGCCAAACAAAAGTTCCGTTGTGTGGGGAAGTGAGAGCAGACAAGGAGGCGGTTGTGTGGAGAGCATATTTGACATCACATTGGAAAGTGCTGGTGCCACCGTTCTGCTAAATGGCCCAGTGAGAGAAGGTTCCCATTATTAACCAGACCCGAGTCTTTCATTCATTGTCACAATAAAACTTTTATCTCTAATGTCAGATTTAACTGCTTCAGACCTACTGTGTAGTCTCAGGTTATAAATTGACATTTCCAGTGTACATTTGTTAATATTCTTTTTTTTATATTATGTAATGTTGTACAGAAAAATACCTTTATGAATAAAGCAACGCTGAACTGGATATTTGTGATTCTTGTTTAATACCTAATTCCAGACAGAGTAGCTAAAATATGACCGCAGCTCATTAGCGGCAGTCCGGACGGCCCCCTGGAGAGGGGGGGCACCTTGGACGAGGCTCCAGCCCTTTGTATGGCTAATATATAAAACAAAACAACCCTTCACACTCGCACTCATACCTAAGGTCGATTTAGACCACGACAAACTGGTAATTAGGAGCAGCATTCCTGTAATGGGCCATTTTCCAGTAATTCTCACCATGACTCATTTATCCCAGATAACACATCCACACTTCCTAGGTTGACAAGGTAGTTGTACAAATGACCCCTGTGATGACTCCGGGGGAGGGGGGCCTCGCTGGAGGACGTAGACTAGTCCGGGCCTGGCCTGGACGGCCCTGCTCTTCACTGGGATCCTCTCGCGTCACACTGGGCCCTTCACCCGTTGGTCCACACGTCTCCAGCAGACCCCCCCCCCCCCAGAGTCCAGCTGCTTTTAGTTTAACACCACCCCCCCAAGGGGCGCCGCCGTAACACGGCAGCGCGTGCCAGCGAATCGTCCAGTATGGTGTAATCGTTTTCAGGCGGTCATTTCGGGTCAGCGCGTCTCACGTGACCTACGGGCATGCTTCCTGACTGATCCTGAGTTTCACTTCTGCCATCGGGAAACTCAAATAGATTCAGAACCGAAAATCGTGCGCCTCAGGAGGGAAGTGCGTCAGGTCTTCCACGTGAAACAATGTTCACGTGGGGCGTATTGCAGATACCGTGCAGACGTGCTGGGTCTTGTTGACTGATGTTAAAGAGTGGAGGGAGGGCAGTAGTTCGGGTTTGTTTGCGTTACCTCTAAAAGGTGACGTTGGTCTTCCCGCTATGTTTGTCACTCTGCCAAGGATAATCTATTTGCCAGCGTCTCCTCCTTGTTGTCAAAGCGCGGCGCCTCAGCGGATCTGACAAGGTTGAACTTGAGATCCCTCTCTTGCCGTTCGACTCGCGACTTTACGTCGAGTGACGCCGCCGCTCTAATCCCTGCTGATGTATGCAAAAATTATTTTTAGTCAGCCGCGGCGGTGCCAGATTTGCGATGTGGCTGAGGCAGAATGAGGAACGCCAGTCAACAAGCCCCGCGAAACTCCAGACACCACGTTGGCGTTCAAGTCATGTGGAGGTGAAATGCAAAGCGAAGAAAACTCGCGAACATGTTGGGACATCGTCGCTGTCTTCACTTACAGGTGATGCATGGGGTGGAATTTCTACAGCGCAACCTAAAGGGAGGAAAACAAGCTTTTGAGATAATGATCTCCCCCTAATTACGTCTCATTAAAGGACACTTTGTCCAGAAAGTTCACTGCTCTGAACACCAGCCAAATATTTAACGCCCCCGCCCCGGGGCAAGGGTCGGAGCAGGAGAAAAGAGGGTGCCGCAGCGCGAACAAACGGGCCTCAGATTTGATACCGCCGTGAAGCGCGGGAGAGAGTGAGAGTGATCCGCCGAGGAACGGGAAAAGGAAGAACGGAAAAGAGTGCGACCCGCTCTTACAGTCGTCTGTTCCAGTTAGAGAACGACGGGGGTGACTGATTGAGGCCACATCTGCTCAGGATAGCAGCGAACAAAGTTGCCTTTGACATGATGGAACGTCCCTCCCAAATGGAGGGCGCATCCTGTTTTCTCAGAGCGAAGGTGAGGAATTGCAACAATGCAGGAAATGCGGTCGTTCAGCAGAGATGAAACTGATGGGCTACTCGAGTAAATGTGAAGACGCTTCGCTTGGAAATGGCTGAAGTTAAAGTTTCAGTCACTCTTGAGAAAAGTGCTTGAATCAAAGACATAAATGAAATATTCATAGTATCTGATGTAAGAATATACTTCAGTGAGGGAACAACTACCAGAACAACACAGAAACACAATTCAGACATACGTTTTAATGGCTGGTAAAATGGCTTTTTCTCCTTTCCCAAAGGTTCAGTACAAATATGTGTGCGTTTGCTTTGTTTTCAGCCTAAACATTGGTGATTGTTATAACTTTCTTAAGCGAAATGTAACAAATATAATTTGTACTTCTTAGTTTAAAACCATGCAAACATGACGTAAATGAAAATCCTTCCCTTCATTAAGAATAATAATATTAATCAATAGTTCTAGCAATAATGGCCATCATGATCCTAATAATATTACGTTATAGACCTAAGCATCATTCCTGATATGTGAGGAAACGTTTCTGTAATTTCTGTGGTGGTGGCTTTCTGTAATTCATCTAGCTTGTGCCTTCCAATTCTGTAGATGGTGTAATAACATCCTGCAGTAAACAAAAGTATCTGGTAGCTTGTGAATGACAGTTTTTATCTCCTTTAGACTCTTTTACATTGTTTAGGTAAAAAAATTAAATTAAGCAAGAGTCATAACTTTTCTCTTTTCTGAGTGTTGTTACATTCGTTACATTTATGTCATTTAGAACCTGTAATTAACATGCATCTGTCCTTGCCAGTGACATCTTTCTTACTCCCCCAGAGTCACATGACTACATAATGTTTTTTTTAAATCAACATAAATGTGAAAAAAAAAAAAAACAACCTTGACTGATAATCATATCAGCATCAGCCCTGAGCAGGTAATCATTGGTTATTCCAAATGGCTCAAAGAAAATCCCTTATCGCGCATACCTAATGTTGTTTTCATCATTTGGTAATGAAGTAATGTCAGTTTCATTTTATTTTTGCGCAACTGTATGCGTCTGCGCCTAATTGATATCCAATATCAGGCAGTCACACGTGTCAGAGCTGCTCCCATTTCATCACCCAGCCAATTATCTTGTATGATTTTCATTAGATCGTTCTTCAAAGGGCTCTGATGTAATATAACGCTTTGTCTTAGGGGAACACCTCCTCATTGTTTTGCTAATTAGCATGTGACCAGTATTTGATTGGCATCGTGGCGATGCAAAAGGCCATCATGTCAGCCGGTTGCCTTGTTTAGACAACAGACAGAATAAATGTTGAGTGAACTGACTTCATTATCTAGTCATTTAAAATGAATTGAAGGTATGACGAGACATTAAATAGTTCTGAGAGATGAAGACGTAATCAATACAGTTAATAAATGCAGTTGTAGCCCCCCTCCCCCCTCACCTATACGGACTTGGGCATCTCAGTAATAAATGTCACATAAACTTAAAATCTCTACACACAATGCTGGTTTGTTTAAAGCTAGTTAGGGGACTAATGAAGATCTAATTGAGTATAGCAGAAAGGAGACACTTGTTATTATCAGACAATGAGTAAATGGAGCAGAGATAGGGCCTATGCAGCGAGGCTATCATGGCCGGGATGAGTGCAGCATGCAGAGCACGCAGTCCTCTGTCATCTGCTGATGAGAGGCTGGAGCAACGTCTCTCCCCCAAGAGCTCCCCACATGGTCCCTGCTAACAACAGCCTCCCAAGGAATTAGCTGGCTCAACCGCCCACACACGCACACGTACACACACACACACACACACGGACTTTTCAGATTTTGACAAGGTCCTCTTTCATAACAGCCTGGATCAAGGACTCGGATCACTGCTTTGTTATGCTTGCAAAACTCACCAAAGGCAGAACAAGTGGCCCGAAGCACAAAAAGAGTCCGTGGTGTGCCGCGGAACGAAATCTCTCGTATGATATGGCTTTAATGTCGCGTTCACGAGAGTTATAAATACTGCGAAGTCTCTCCTCAGTTATTTTCATGTTGTGGCATGGTGAGGCAGCGAGCGCTGGCGCGTGTCAGGGCTTTTCTAACCAGTGCGTGCTGCATTTCTCTTCGTTATATATTGGATCAAACTGAAGTATCTGTGGGATTTATTTTCCATGAATCCATTCCCGGAGGAAGTTGCAACTTATCAGATGACATTTTCCCTAGTAGCGCTGATGTTGACATTTATGGTTTTGCCCTGAAATGTCTCAACAGCTATTAGATGGATTGTATAAAATTAGCTGCTGGCATTTGTGCTTTTTTGAACAAATTATACGTTGGCATTTCCACCTTTTGGGCCAATGTGCACCAGTCAAAAACCTCAGCTTCAAATTGCAAATATCTCTGAGGTAAGGTGTAAAAAAATGTCAAAAACAAATCTGCCTGCTATGGGTGCTTAAGTGATTCAGTCCAGAGCAGCTGCACTTAGAAGTGAAGTCTCAGGAGTTTAATACCTTTAGAGCAGGGGTGTCAAACCGGTTCCACAAAGGGCCATGTGGCTGCAGGTTTTTGTTCCAACCAGTCAAGCACACACCCAGTTTGACCAATCAGCTGTCTGAAGACTCAGATGAGTTGATTAAGTGAGCCCAGTCTGGTGTGCTGCTGCTGGGTTGGAACAAAAACCTGCTGCCACATGGCCCTTTGTGGAACCGGTTTGACACCCCTGCTTTAGAGGAACGATCCTACTTTTGGTGAAACATCTTGCAGAGACCAAAAGTCCGGTTGACCTGGACTGACGTACTTAGGTACTACGACCTTGATGATGGAGAACCTGCTCCAACCCAATAATAACCGTCGATGCTTTTTGGTCGGGAGCTCATTCAGGTGTTTACAATCTAGACAGATGTTTAGCTCGAATGATCCCGATAAATCAAAACTGGTGAACTGTTTGGTTTTGTTGGTTGTCAAATCTGCGGCACAGCTGCATGAATCACAGTAAAATATCGCCCTGACGCGAGTCTTTTACGACCTGCCAGGTTCTGCAAAGGACACGAGACACGCGCGACAGCCAGATCTCCGACATCGGTGATCGGCTGGAACACATTACACTGAAAGCCTCTCAGCCTGCCGGCTGCTGCGGGTACATCAATAAATTACCTCCCGCTAATGTTGAAAAATGTCCAATTCCCTTCTCTATTAATGAAATCCTCAGATGCGGTGTTAAAGTTTCATGACTCAGAATCTTTTGCATTTTGAGGGGGGTATTTTTGCCGAAGTCAAGGTCTGAAGCATCATTAAGTGTCCTGAATCCATCACTTTCTTTCACGCTGAACAAAGGCCTGCCTTCCCCCTGTGGAGTTTCGAGCCAAAGTTTCTGACCATGCAGCCTGGAACTTCTGTCCAGCCGCACGCAAAAATGTAAATGGGTAAAGTGAAAGTTTAAATAGACTTGTGTTTTGGGGAAAGAATTCACATCCCTTCATTAAAATGTCACTAGCATAACAGAAGCATTTTTCTGGCCTCTTTGGGTTTCTGAGGTTGCCGTGGTGTTCATCCAAGTGGCTCCCCGGGACCGTGTCATTTCCTGTTTTGGTGCCCGGTTTCCTAGTCCTCATTGTGTGCAACGGGAAACCAGCCTAATTATTTAGAGAGGTTTCATTTCCAAAGAATGTGACTCATCCAGCCTTCCCTGGACTTTAAAATGAGTCGTTACGTCACTTCAGACTGGGGATTTCTTGGCACCACTTCTGCTTTTCTTTACCCGTCTCCGACAGGCACTTTAGTGGAACTCGTCCCTGAGCTCAAACAAACAACCTAAAATGAGCCTAAATGTAGTCAGGATTCGGTGCAGATGCACTTAGTACTCTGCACTTAAAGTAAGAGACAATTCATGATGGCGAAGGGAGCAAATTAAGTGAAAACAAGAAGTGAAGGCTAGGATAGCCCTGACATTAAACCACACATTTTAAACCTATTAATATACTATTATTGCCGCCACCACCTTGTGAACATACACATTTGACGACAAAAACACATCTGAAATTGATGAATTAAATAGGTTATTTTAATTTTACTGTTGGGAGAAATAACTGATAAATGAGGGGCGGGCGCGGTGGACCTATTGCTTCAACTGATTGTAATGAATGAATGGATCAGTGAGCAAACGCATGGATGGGTATCACGAGTGGGAAAACATATTTGTTTATAATTTGTATCATTAGTGAGGATGGAACACTGCAGTCAGATTAAACTGTGTTTTGAGATATGATGCATTTCTAAATTTTTGTCCTCATGTCACGGAGCAAGCCGTGCCGCTCATGCACACACACACACATTCATTCACGCAAGCGCACAAGCGCATAGGCAGTTATTTGCTGGCAACATTTGAGTATCGTGGCTGACCTTCCGCTGTGTTACATTTCATCCCATACGGTTTTTGTCTTGGTTTCCTTGGTTTAAACATTTCACACACCACTTTTGCCATAGCTTCTCATGGGTTTACATTGTAGCCGACATGCACGGAATGGCCAACCGGCATTTATGTTACAATTGCTTCCACCTGCTTTAACAATGCACTTCATATTGCATCACCGTATCACCTCCCGTCTGCTCAACATTGCCCAAAGAATCACACTTACATTATGGCTGTTTAAAAACATCAAGGTTTATTTGTTTGTCATTTATCAAAAGCATCAGTATTTCAATGACTCACCAGTAGGACATACTTCCTGGTTTGGGGAAACTGATGGACTGTTCAATGATTGTATATATGGGGGGGTTTTGCAGGGCGCTACGGTATGATCTATTTTAGCGGGGGTGTTTTATTGGGGTAGGTTAAACATGTATTTTACTATGCACTGGGTGGTTTTTGGTGGTAGTGGAAATGTTCTTTGGTCATTTTATGCATATTTTGTATGATTCTTTGCAGGTGTTATTTTGAGTATCAAAATGTATTAGTTAATGTAATAACTCTGATAATTGGTTTAACCTGTGGGAGGGGCTACAGGTATATAAGCCCTGTAGTAGGCCCCAGACAAGTTTTTTTTTTGATTGTTTGCAGGTGGTTGGTTGTTTTGAGTCGGTTGGTTGTTTTTCAGAGTTAAAGTTATGATGTGTGTAGGCTGTGTATGTTATCGTATGGATTTAGCCTGGCATCTTGCAAAGCTACTTTAGTTTTGGTATTTTGATAAGTAAAAATACATTTTTGGGAAAAGAAGCTTCCATCTCCCTCTGTCTCCTCCACCGCCGATCATCCTTGCGACACCTCAGACATCGCGTCTTTAGACAGAATAATACTAAATGGAAAAAATGTTTAAAAATTGCATTTTAACATACGGAAGTTGCACATTTGGTAGAAACACCCGCATATATTGTGTTGCCCCCCTTTTTGCTGCTGAAACAGCACTGACCTGTAAATCCATAGACCTAACCAGACCCCTGAAGGTGTGCTGTGGCATCTAACAGCAGGGTGTTACCAGCAGATCCTTTAAGACCTGTAGGTTGCAGGTGGGGCCTCTGTGGGTCAGACGTGCTTGTTCAGCACATCCCACAGACGCTCGATTTGATTGGGATCTGAGGAATTTAGAGGCCAAGTCAACTCCTCAAACTTGTTATCATCAAATACCGCCTCACCAAATGGTGCAGGCACATGGACACTTTATATCCTGGTTTATCCGTACTGGGCTAAAATTGAGGAAGTGCAACTAAGGCGACTAGAAACAAATAAGCTTCAAACATCAAATACGGCTGCAGATTTAAAGTTCAGACACTGTAGTCAAGCTCACACTGCGACAGATCCAAAATATCTGCCTGGTAGCTCAGATTATTGCATAACTGCTAAAAGTCACATTATCTGAGGGATGCATGCACTCCTCAGGGAGTCCTCTGTGCTGTTGGTCCACACTAGTAGGCTCCATTTGAGAAAGGCATTAGTGGACTGCCATCTGATGGTAAAATCTGGCTGATGCAGCCCAGAGATAGCGCCCACGCCTGGTGTCAGCTGATCAGGACCGCGCTACAAGCTCTGACCCTGTGAGATAAAGCTCAGAATAATGTGGGCCCTTGCGCAGGCGATGGAACAACCAAGGCCCCGTGGCTGCCGCTAGGATACTGGAAACGGCGCCGGGCTGACAAGCAGGGAACAATGAGGCGGACGTGGAACAGGATAGATGTCCTGTTGAGTTTAAAATGTGCTTGTTGCCTGTTGTTTTCACCTGCCTCGCCAACACGCGCATCGCTGCAGCCTCAGTGGTATCTCCAGGCCATCCATCTTACAGGGGGCAGATCATTATGCAGTCGACAGGCAGCTTTATGCCGGGGGCAGGTGGGACTGCTTGTACTACAACTAAAGGCTACTATTGTATTTTTTATTATGTTTCTTTTTTCTGGGCTTCCATAATGCTTAAACCAGTCCCTGTAATGGGCAATCCCCCGAGTCTGCTCTACTCTACCAAAAGTTGCAGTTTCAACAAGATTCATCCTAGAAGAGAGGGACTCTCCAAAGCTCGCAGACTCGTGTTGCTACCCCCAAACCACTAAAAACCAATAAACAGCTGTGGTATTTTGTGGTGCTATAAGTACTTGAGTTTCTTATGATACTCCGAAGCAGCTGCAGACAGAGGCTAAAAAGCTTGTGCGGTGGAAGACATTGCTAATTTGACGAGCTAAGAGGAAGCAGCTCACAGCATCTGTGTTTGTTTTAGTAGAAGGATGCGTTACCGGGTTCACCGCTCTGGCCTTTTTGTTTTTGCTGTTGCTGTTTGTGTTGATGACATTGAGTTTATTAGCACATCTGGCTGTGACTACGCAGGCAGGGTCTTGACAGACGTATTAGAATAAGCAAAGTAGTCTGTGGGACTCGTTTACAATAATAATGAAAATGTAAAAATAGCTTTCTTTGGAGACACACTCTGAGATTGCTCAGGAGAGAAAGCAAAGCATAATCAGCCCGATTCAGTTCCAAACTCCTTGATCTTAACTTGACTGAGGATCGATGTCATGTTCTATATTCATGAGAACCCCAGCACCGATGGTACAGAGAGATTAGATATCTTATTTTGGTACCAGCTGTTTGTGTGGATATGATCCATTATGGACACAATGTATCTCTGTGGCATCGTGTGTAAAATGAGATGGAAATTACAGAGATGTATCATGATGTTAAAACACTGCTGAGCTTCTTGATTTGGGACCAATGGCGCATGCAAAAATATTCAGCCCTTGGATGATTTCACAGGATTCTTTTTAAAAAATGGGATAAAGACATTTTCTGATAAGCGATTATATCAAATTTTACCAATTATAATGGGACTGACCTAAATTAAGAGTTCCAGCCAACTGGGGTGTGCAACAAAGTTCACACAAAGACAGCAAAGGTATCATGAGGACATGTATGTACACGTGCCTGGAAGGTCCAACCACTCATTACTCAAGACTCTTGTTAAACAGCATGACACTAAACAGGACACATACAGGTCTTTGGTAGGTCAGCCTCACGAGACTGGCTGTGCATGAAGAAGACTGATGAGGGGACAAGGACCACCAAGACATCCATTACGCATGTGAAGGAGCTTAAAGCAGCTGAGACAATCTCCTCATCTTCAACCTTCTGTCTCATGAGACCCACCATCTGACCCGACACCGTGTGTAGAGCACACCAAACCCCGCGCCACCAACATCTCGACAAAAGATTCTGATTCAGGCTGTAGAACATCTATTTTCCATTAAGACAATGAGCCGGATTGCTGCACTGAAACAATAATTGTCCTTGAAAATGGCTGTGTATGTCTGATGATCCCAGCGGAACCTGACAGAAGTAAAAACACAATGTTCAGATGTCAGACGTGTCTCAACGCTGCAGTGTGTGTTATGAAACCTCCTGAAAAGACAGAGCTTTCCGGTTATTTGTTTTTGCTCTGAGGGAATACAAAGAAACTTATGAAGAGTCTTTTTTTTCCCCCCTCTTCTTCTTTCATGTGGTTAAAAATGTGGTTTTGACAAGATTCGGAATGATTTCCCTTTGGAGGAAAACAGGCTATTTAATTTTAAACTACAAGAGCTTTGGTTCACTGACTCTGCTGCACAATAAGTAATGCTAATTAGCTTCTCAGTCCACAGAGAAGCACAGTAACTGGAGAAAATTAGGCCTTAAGTAATTGGAAATGAGTGAGTCATCCAGATTATGGCACCTGCAAAGCAAGAGGAGTGCGGAAAGAAAGAAAAAAAAATGTCCGACTTATTTCTGTGAGTGACAGAGACGCAGAGCTGCTCAGGTTTGGGAAGGAAAAGAAAACCTGCAGCAAGAGCCAGACGAAAGCAAAGACGAACGAGGGCGCAGGAAGAGCGAGTCAGAGGGAGGAAATGCGAGATAGCGACATGTTTGTGGCGGCGCAAAGGCAATGCACGTGTGGGCACGTGCACCTGCAGCGTCTGAGTCCCAGCGGGTGACGTTCTGTAATCTGGCACATCTCTTCTTCTCGGCTGGGTTTGTAGACGGTCACGAACCCCCGTCAGCTCTTACAGCCCCTCTGCGAGTGGCGCACGGGTTTCCGGTTCAAAACCCTTTTTTGTCCTAGGTGTTAGAGGAAGTTTGGCCTAATTTCACCGAGACTTCAGGTACCTGATTGCTGAAGGAGTTTGACCATGCTTTTTTTTTTTTTTTAACCTCTTTCTACAGTTGCTGCCTTAATCGTGTAACTTCTCCGGTGCCACGGATTTGTATTCCCACCAGGTCTTCCCCGGCCAGTACTCAGACATCTGCTCCAACTTTTATAGCATATGGAAAAACTACATGATAAAAAACAAGTTGCTCTCCTCTGACATTTCTCCACTTGATGGTTCACTCTCAACTTCATCACTCAATTATAGCTCTGTGTGTGTTTGTGTGTGTGTGTTGGAGCCAGTGGAAAATGTGTGTGTGTGTTGGAGCCAGTGGAAACTGACCTCCTACCAGAGCGGCGGGATCAGTCGAGGAGACTGGAGACAGGCTTTGATTCAAATTTAATCTGAAGGTGTCCGTTCGTCCAAGTTACAAGTAAAAGAAAAAGAAAAAAAAAGAAAAACACGCTTTACCTCAAGCAAATCAGCACACTGGCTGTCACACATTCAGGAACTGCTTCAGTGAAGTTTTTGCCATTTGATAAATTAATCATGAATGGCATCAAATATAATATTGGGTATCTAATTAGATTTAAAGAAACCCATTTTAACCATTGTTAATCATTGTTTTAATGTTATTGTTAGTACAGTTAAAGTGGATTCATCTACCAACATGCTCAGAGACTGTTTAAGAACTTCTCTGATGTACACTCATGGCTTTCAGGAAGTTGATTTAATCTAGATGACACAAAACGCTCACAAAGTATAGACCGTGTTTATGTAGGTTCTCACCCTCTAGATCAAAGGTCTAGTGGAGACAGAAACTGGACGACATTTCCAAGAAAAACCACCATCTTAGACTGTTAACTATTATAAGTGGTTCTAAATGCAATGATCAATTATTTAAAAAAAAGATTGAGTTTTTTTTTTTACTTTCCTTTTGCAGATTGGGAAACAGAAATCTGAAAACCATCTCTGTCTTAAAGGAAAGAGTTTAAATCACCTCCAGAAATTGTTTAAATGGATCACTTTTTAGATTCATGGCCGTGAGATGTGGGATCGAGTGTGTGCGTGCTCACAGCCTCATGATCCAGGATCACCCCTGGCAAAGGTGGCCACAGTTAATCGCTAATCAGATCAGGTCAGACTTCTGACAGTTGACCATTTAAAGTAGAAACCAAATAACAACAATTTCAGAGCCATGTCTTGGACAACCGCTAAGTTACAGACGCTAACACAATGAGACAAGCCTCGGCTCCACATCCACCAGATATGCTTGATTTTTTCCAAGTTCAGTCTAATTCTCACTCGTTTTCGAAAAAATGATTCACGTTTATCAGCTAAACTGCCCTCCAGCTGTCTGGTAACTGCATTTACAAGAAAAACAAGTGCAGTGGTCGTTATCAGGGCTGTTTGTTTGCATAACCGAACCTACATTTTATAGCTTTATCTGTTCTAGATTACTGATTCTGTCAAAGCTGCAATCTACCAAAGACACAACTCTGTGGATTGCCAAGGGTACAATCATACAAAGGCTAATCTCTTTTTACTGGAAGTACATCAAAAAGTCTCCACTGTACTGAAAACAAAACCCAACTATGACTTCTTTTTCCCACCAGACAATAATAATAAAAAAACATCACTTTCTTCAGTTAAACATGACAACGATTTTAAAGTGTTGTATATTTTGGAGTCAAGGTTGCTGATATATAAAAAAGAACGTAATCAAAATTCCATCAGCCATGCCGCGCTGAAATTTTTCAGCAGCAGGGAACAAGAAGCCACTGTGGCTTCACTGCATTCGTAACTTTAATGTTTAACTTTTGTGTTGGAATGAACCGTGGGTAATGTTTCTCCAGCACAGATTCCAGAGGTTTTGAAGGCCCGTGTACCAGCGAGTAGAAACGTTGGATGAGGTTCACTCAGATGTGAGTAATGGAAAATCTGTTAAACTGCACACGGAGCCAAAGCTTTCAAATTAGGTGTTGATACTGTCTTTATTAAATATTGGGCCAGACCTTTTAGCTTTAAAGTAGCTCATCGTTACGTTAACAACTTCAGAGATCAATGCGGGCGATCTGTTTTGAGCATTTTGGCATTGTTTCAAAGCATCAGTGTCTGTTTGATGCAGCAATCTTTTACAAATCCCGATACCAGTGGAGTTGGGACGCTGTGTAAAACCTAAATAAAAACAGAATACGATGATTTGCAAATCCTTTCCAGCCTACGTTCAATTTAACATGCTACGATGATGAGATATTTAACGTTCAATTGATAAATTTTATTGTCTTTTGCAAAAGCTTGCTCATTTTGATTGCAATGCTTGCAACATGTTCCAAAGCAGCCTGGATGGGGCGTGTTTACCGGCACATGTGCAAAAAGTGGCTTCGTGTCGTCTCGCTGAGATAAGCATGGCCGCTGTCCACCGAAAAAGACGCTGCTCGGACGGCGGCATATGTTGCTTCAGAACCCGCACGAACCTTACAGCATTAAAGGTGCCCTCGCAGATGTGTAAGCCTGCTGCGCCGTGGGCACGAGCATACCCCCGTACCGCCACAGATGCTAGCTTTTGAACTCTGCGCTGATAACAATCCGGACGGTCCTTTATCTTTTTGGCCTAGAGGACGTGACCATGATTTCCAAAAAAAACCCCCCAAAAAAACCAATTTGAAATGTGGACCTTGTCAGACCACAGAACACACTCCTGCTTCGGGTCAGTCCATCTCAGATGAGCTGGGACTCAGAGGAGCTGGCGGCATTTCTGGCTGTTGTTGATATGTAGCCTTCGCTTTGCATGGTAGTTTTAATTTGCACTTGTAGATGTATTGAGGAATTGTGTTAACCGAAAGTAGTTTTCTGAAGTGTTCCTGAGCACTGAGGAAACATTTTTACAGAATAATGTCCATTTTTAACGCAGTGCCGCCTGAGGAATTGAAAGTCACGGTCAGTGATGGTTTTCGACCCTGACGCTTATGTGCAGAGATTTTCCCGACTTCTCTGGATCTTTTGACAATATTATAGACTGTAGATGATGAAGTCAAAGCAGTAATCCTTTCCCTGCCTATGAGTGACTGAGACTTTCAGGGACGGTCATTTCATACCCAATCACAACACTCACCTGTTCAAAAAAGGTGATTTTTGATCATTCCTTCATTGCCAGTCTTTTGTTGCCCATGCCCCAGCCCTTCAGGAGCCAAAATCAAATCAAATCAAATTCAAAATGAGAGAATATTTGCAAAAAAAACCCAAAAAAGTTTATCAGTTTCAACATTTCATTTCCAGTCTTTTGTTGCCCCTGTCCCAGCCCTCCAGGAGCCAAATTCAAATCAAATCAAATTCAAAATGAGAGAATATTTGCAAAAAAAACAAAAAAGTTTATCTGTTTCAACACTAAATATTTTGTCTTCCTCATGTATTCACTTGAATATAAGTTGAAAAGGATTTGCAAATCATTGTATTTTGATTTATTTCAACTTCATTGAAATTGGAGTTTGTATATTGTCTTTGTATTTAGGACAGTAGTTTTTCTACATTAAATTTTAATATTTCTACATTATGCATTGAAGGAACAACACAATTATTGACCTAAAAGAAAATCCAAAGTGGCAGACATAAATTTTAGCCTGAATTTCACCCCAGACATTGTGACAGTAATGGTACCTGTGAGAAAACTTGAAACTGTTCACCGACTGGCAGTGTGGGAGTAAGGTAGGATGAGGAAAGAGAAGCTGAGTGGTGGAGACCAGCCCCCAAACATTTCCCCTCAGATAACCCCCCTGTCTCCCCTACTGCTGAAGGCGGCATTGGTGATGAGCAGACCAGACTGCACTTCCCGGTCTGCTGCCGCTCCGATCGTTAAACACCGAGAAAATCTCTAATGCAATACTGCACAAAATGTCAAGGCCCATGTGCACCAGCTATCAGAACTGCAACGCTGACTGAGGATTAGTGGTCAGGTTGCATTACTGTACTTTACTGTAATGCGAGATGCGGTCGGTACGATGCCAAAGATGCTTCATGGAAATTGTCAGTTAAACTCGGGGAATCAATAACATTCTTTTCTCTTTGAGAATAACATATAATAGGATGCAATGAGAGTGCATCAAGGCAATCTTTCCACAATCTCCCCCTACTTTGCATGAATTACAGTAAAATCTGGAGCTACGCACGCAGATAGGCCCCAAGCTGTTAGCCTGATTTTCTCAAAGGTTTCAGTGAGAGAACAGGAGGGAGAGGAGCAGGAGGAGGAAGAGGAGGAGATAGAAAGAGGGAGGCAGAGAGGAAGTCCTGGGGGGAGAGTTGCAACCGCTGCAAGAATATTTCTTTTTTTGACTCATTCAAAATGGAAATGATAAAAAGTCACAAAAGGAAGGAGAAGAACTTTGATCAACTGAGGGGAAAGAAAGTTTTGTGAAACTCTGTATTCTTCCATTTTTTTTACAGTTTTAATTTGGCACATGGCACAATCAGCATGTATGCATCTGGTTTACATAAATAAATATTAAATATTTTATACATAAATATACATATAGAGCTCTTACAAAGACACCTAGCATGGTCTTAGCTTAGGATGTTTCTAATGACAACAACAATACGAGGAATTATGCTTTTCTGTAGTTTGAACAGTTCTTTTTGAGCGGCTGATATCTCCATAGAAGCCCTATACATATATGTATGTATGCCCATATTTATATAATATATATATATTCAAAGAAATACAAGTGTGCACTGATGTCAGTTTATTCAGTGCAAACAGGCCACTGTCTGCTTTTGAAGAACTCTTACAAAGTCAATGGAATCAGGTCAGTTAGTTCACTTGAATCTTTAGCTATTTTTTTTTCCTCTTACACATAAAATAATAGATTTATTTTGTATTCTTTAAGCAAAATTAGACATATAACTTTATAACTTTCAAAATAACAAAAGTGCTATTTCGCAAAGACAGACACCCGACGACGCAGCAGAAAACACTACTGGTGATGAACCAAAATCAACCAGAGAAAATACTGAGCAAGCCCCGCCCCCAACACCCACCCACAAACCCGGAGTACAACCTACAACCAAAAAAAAAAAATTATAATAATAAAAAAACGAAAATTAAAACAGGTGCGCGCGCACACACACACACACACACACACACACACACACACACACACACACACACACAAACACATTGCTCTTTTAATGTGTTTCCTTTGTCTCAACCTCTTCGCCCAGAACAAGAAATCATTTTCACATGCACACAAACACAGGTGCTCTCTCAGCAGCATGTGTACGTGCACACTTTGTGGAGATAATACCAGATAGCTTAACAGATAAGTTGGCTAAGAAAAAAAAAAAATGATGCACTTTTTTTCTCTTAACAAAACAATCACAGTAATAGTATTTATCTCCGATTCATCTCCCAGCAAGAGCTGTCTCAGACAAATTATTTCCATAAGAGATACCAAAACAACGACACCGTTTGTGCGTCTGGTTTGTTTGTATGCAAAAGAAATGGGAAAGAAAAAGAAAAAAGTGAATTGCCCAGATGGTTTTAAAATCTCAACATCTGCATTTCCTTTCAGCTTCCCGTCGTGAGCTCAGTCTTTCATCGTCGAGTCTCATCAGCATGTAACACGCTCCACTTGGAATAGTCTCAGGAAATAGAAAAGAAAAACCAAAACCAAAAGAAAAAAAAAAAAAAAAACAAGCTTTCGTAAGGCATTGAAACATAAAACAAAACAAAAAAGCAATTAAAAACATTTTGCGAATATTGACATAGAGGCCATTGTTCGAGATACGTCTCCCACAGGAGGAAGGGATGGGAAATAAAAAGCACTTGTCTTTGTTGTTTTTCCGTTTTTTTTTTCGTTATGAATTCAAGAAAACAAGTATTGATATCTCCTCGGTCGGCTTAAAAAGGCTTTTAAAATGATTATTTTAGAAAAAACACTGCAGAAAGACTCCCCTCCCCTGATCCAGAGAAGGAAAGCAGTTTGATTTTGGCAGCTCTGCACAACTTGACATCCATAGAGAGCTCTCAGCGACTCTCCTTGTAGTAAAAGTCTAGTTAAATCTCTTCATGTTTTAATCCCACTCATGCCCTTCTCGTCCCCTCCCCCCCTCGCTGTGATATTTATAAAACACAATCCTCGCCTTTGCACGTTCAGCCTGCGTCTCCTCCTCCTTTCCTGCCGCCCCCTGCCTCCGCAACCCCCCCCTCCCCCTCAACACCCCCCCACCCTTCGCCGTCTGCGATGGCTGCCCCTGGCCTCCTTAAAGCTATACGCGGGTGGTTGAGTGGGAGTGCGGCAGGCCGGTGGAGTTGAAGCCGGTTGTGAACGTGTTGTAGGGGTGCAGGTTGGGCATGCCTACCAGGGAGTTGGGGATCATGGTGATGGTGTTGGGGGTCATGAGGGGAATGTCATCCGGAGAGCGCCGTAAAGTGAGAGTGTAGTCGGGCAGCGCGGCCAGGCGCAGGGCGCCCTCGTTGCTGTTGCCCGCGTCGCACTCATGATGAGTCTGGTTCATCTGCAGTGACATGATCTCCTCCTCGGGTGCGTGGTGGCCAATGTCGTTGGCGGTGGTCTGATGCTGAGGGCTGGGCTGTCCGTGGCCAGAGTCCTGCCGCCGCTTGTCCTTGCGGTAGTAGAGCGCTGCGAAAGCCAGCACGTTGAGGAAGAGCAGCGAGGCTCCCACGGCGATAGTGACACTGAGCTCTGTGGAATAATCCCGAGGGTTCTCCACCACCAGCGGCCCCGTCTTGTCTCCGTTCCAAGAATCTTTATCCTCGCTGTTGTAGGCCGGGGACATGGGAGGCCGCTTGGTGTTAGATGGCCAGGAGGTCTTCCCGTTGGGTCTCTTGGTGGAAACGGTGTTTTGGGTGGCCTCAGGTGGGGGCACTTTGGTGGTGGTGGAGGTATAGTGGAACATATCATGAAGGTTATAGAGATGGGGCACGAGGTGTTTCCAGAAGGCCACTTTGGTGGCGCGGTAGTGGTCGCGCACTCGTGGCTTCAGCCCGATGTGTAGGTAGAGCTGGTCCTGGGGGTTGTACTTGGACCAGGCGACCTCTTCGAAGCGGTTGGCCTTTGTATGGATAAACTTGGTGTCTTGGGGAACCGGCTTGTTCGGATCGCTACAGAGAGAGGAAACACAAATAGGATGTTGTTAAATGAGAGCCTGACATCCTCTTTAATAATTCATGCGCTCACCTGCAAGTGGTGTTTAGAATCACAAAAAAACCCCCAAAAAAACACAACAGACACGAAACAGTCACAGCTTAGTTCTTCTTGACGCATCTCATTAATCAGAGCACAAATTCGCAGCAGCAATCAGAATTGATCCAGATGTTTGTGTTTGTTCCACGAAACCGTATCGACTGACTCCGATTTCCCCGCGTCTCTCTCTTTCTTTCGTCAGTCCTGCCCCTTTATTTGCTTTTCTGCAATGTTTTACTTCCACATCCTGCTGTTCTTTCAGCCATATCTCTGCAGGCATATCGTGTCTGTCTGCCTCATCCACCCATCTCCTGTCACCCCAGATGCTGTTCTTAATTCAGTTGTGATGCAGCCCACCCACAAAAACCAGGGCAGAGGCTTTTAAAGTAAACACATATGAATAAGTCAGCAGGCTTGAGGGCTCGCGTCAGGAGGCATCTTGTTGTTGATAATCCTGCGCTGGTGAAGCCCCTCCGCTAATTGCTCTGGGAAGGCACACACAGTGTGCACTGGCATCAGTGTGCTGATGCAAAGTGGACCATATTAATCAAGATGCTAAGAGGAGACTGCAGAGCTCCGTGTGCGTGTGTGTGTTTGCATGCATATGAGGCTGTTTGTGTGAGACTAAAAGCCAGAAAGAAAGGGAATATTTCAGTTTGTGTGAGAGTGAGCGAGGAAAAAAAAAAAAAGATAATCCGGATGCAGTACCCACTCCGATCTACAGAGGTCACTGTTCCACTTTTCACTTTCGAACCTAGACCTCGATGCCAGATGGCCAACCATTTCAATTACCTCCCAGCAATTGATTTATTGAATAAATTAACATACAGCAATCAACTGCAATCACACAATTTTGGGTTGCTGTATCATGTCAGGATTGGTAGTTCTGTTCTGTTGGTTCAAGCTGTTTCTCTTTCCTCCTTTCGAGGGCTGTCACTGGTACAGCTGCAAACACCAGCACACCATAATTGCTGCTGGGATGGAGGAGCTAAAGCTGAATTGTTGTGAGGAGGCACGGCTCCGTGAGACATTTCCGTAAATGTCACTAAATATCCCTCTGTGGCCCTGACGCTGACGGCAGTGGCGAGCAGAGTTTGTATTTTGGAGATTTTATTTTGCACAGGCAGAAAACCTTCAAACAAGGCCAAGAGAAGTAAAACTGCAGATTTCACCCTACATCCTCTCCTTTTAATTTCTACGCTGTCAATTTTGCTTTTTCAGGTCAGTGCTTCTGGGAGAGGTAAGAGAGAGAGAGAGAGAGAGAGAGAGAGAGAGAGAGAGAGAGAGAGAGAGAGAGAGAGAGAGTGAGTGAGTGAGGTGAAGCAAATTGAGATGGTTGGAGCTGAATCCTTGGTCTTGGCCCAGTGTCAGCAGAGCAGCGCGTAAATAACCTTTTTTATTAGGCCCGTAATGATCCCCAATGAATATTGACAGCCAGACGATGATGACTTTGTAGCTGAATATCAGTAATTAAGTTTCAAAGGAGTGGGTGGTGGAGTTAAGGTCATATTGATCTCCCTGTGCACAACATGCCAAAGAACAGGGTGTCGATGCAGCAATGGGAGTTGCAATTGCAACCTGCATGCTTCAGGAATCCTCATAGCAGCCTGGTCTACACTGTCACCTGCTGGTGCAGCCAGATTTTCCTCCACCTCTATATCGTACTCATGATATGAAGATAGGGCTCAGAACAAAGTCACTGGAAAGGTATTCCAACAATTTCCATGGGCCTGAAAGTGTTCTCTTTACTGGGGGGTCAATTTGGGAAAAACAGAGAAATAAAAAAAAGATATATATAAAAGAAAGAAAAGGTACTTGGCTAAATCTTGGAAAGCAATCAGTGTGTGCAGGGAGCATGGAGCAGCAGTATGTGGTGGGGTTAGAAAGGCTCTGGTGGTTGGCTGGTGGATTCAGAGCAAGTGAAGATGAATAATTTAAGGAACACAAAGAAATCAATGTGCCATCTTTAGTTAATTTGATTTGCAGCATTAGAGAACAACTGGCTGCCTTATCTAATTACATACACACATGCTTGGGTAATTGTTGCAAAGTCAATAGTAAACAGGCTTCATTCCTTTGAACATTTCGCTTCACTTTGGCCCGTGTGCTGAAGTTAAAGTTGTGGCCTCAGCTGAAAATTCTGCGGCAGCAATCGGAGCTAAGTATGATGGGTATTTCCAGGTTACCCAGCCCTATTTGTACTGCAGTCAGGGGCATTGAGCAAACTTTATAATGCTTCCCGAGCAGTTTAAAAAAACAAAAAGAGAGAAAAAAAACGACAACAAACAAAAACCTATCAATAAAGTCCAGGATTCCAGGAAACAAAACCCGCTTAGTCAAGATAATCCACAGCTTTTGTTGAGTGCTGGATTGTGTAGAAAAGCTATCAACACATAGTGCTTGTAGACAGGAGCCTTCGACTTGTGACAGGCATAAATACTGAAGATGGTTTCCTTGGCAAATATCACCGACTGGAGCTTCATTAGCTTTGTCAGCTTTTTTTTGTCTGTGAGAACTGGCATGAGTCATCCTACACCGATTCAGGATTATCTTGAGTAACTGGGTCATGATTTCTGCGAAGCATTTAGGTAGTTAAGGTGAAATATTTGTCTATTTTCAAGGGCCACTAAACCTGCACAAATCAGTTCTCTTTTTATTGAAAAACTGGGTGCCATGGGTGTTGTTTCTGGCTTCAACAAAAGAGGACAAAGCAGCGCGAATAATGAATAAATAAAACCATTACAGTGTGGAGTGCCTTAATTGCTACAGTGAGCTCTGACAGTATGTGATTATGCTTTGTTTGCTCTTGTTTTTTAATTTTTAAAATTTATTCAGCTGAGAATTCAGTGAGGAAAAGCCCCTGACTGCAGTATGCAGATTGGGGTGCGGATCAACGTGGGCTGGCTCAGCATTGGGCACCACGTTGTTGAGCCAACAACAAATAACCCTACATGTAGCTGCCAACAAGGGCGGGATTCAATGTTTTGACATGCAGTCAGGGCTTCTTGACAGTCAGAGCTGTGATATGGATCCCAAAAACATTAAAAAAAGCCAAAATAATCAACTGATTGACACTGCTTTTAATCATGCTGAATATTTCATTGAGAAACAAAGTACTGGAAATTGGACATCTAATATCTTCGTAGAAACACAAATAGTTTAAATCTCTGGGATAAATTGATTAATTAATTTAAAAATAAATAAATTAAGTGATCAGCTTTGACAGCCTGGTTTGGTCTAGTAGAGATCTTCAAACTCTCCTGTATTATCTGAGAGCTCGCAGGCTGGTGCCCCACTTAATCTGGATGCTCATTGGAGCTGGATACTAAGGCAGGTCTGAGGGATTATTACACCCATAAAAGCAGCCGTTGAAATTGGCTTCCAGAGTCCCTCTGATGTGTTCTCACAGCCGAATACTACAAACCACCACATTCATTGCTGACCCGCTGACCCCTACTAGCCTTGTTTTGCCACTCCTGTTTATTTGCCTGCTTGGTTTGACCGACTGGGTGCTCAGTCACAGGTCAGCTGGTCTTTGCATGTTTCCTGTGTTGGGGCGTGGTGGTGCGACGGCCTCTGGGCTCACAACAGGGCATCGCTTGAGCAGAACAGTGACAATGATGAGGCTCCCAAAGGTGGAAGACGAAGGCCTCAACAAGCGCTCTAGTACAAAATGTAGGATGCCAGACTCAACTCGCAGACAGTGGCAATGAAGAGTTTGCACTCATTACCAATTCCAAGCACTATCTGGAAGCGCCGATGTAAAAGGTAGATAAGAGGAGAGAATGAATATCATTTTCTCTCTTTTTTCCATTTCCCATGTACCTCCTTCCCCTTTTCTTCCTGATGTAATTTGAAGCGCTTGAATGATCATAGACCTAGCCATCACCAAATCTAAAAAGACACATTTAGGTGCCCTAAGGCACAAGACAAGGATCTATTTTCACTACACTCAAGGTCTCCGAATCCTGAGCGGAGTATAGATAGCTTCTCAATACACACCAGGAAGTGTGCATTAAATCTGTGGCGCCGATGCGCATTTTGCCAAGCTGCAGAGCAGAAGCCTGTTTTCTTCACTTGTTCTTGTGTAACTAATTCATCCCCTGCAGTTGTTTATCAGGTAACACAAAGTAAGCAGCTAATTGTAATTTTTAACTCCAACAGAACGCAGAACTCCTTCCTCTCTGCAGGCAATGTGCTTTCATTTTTTTTTTTTTTTTTCAAGAATTATTCTCAGTTTGTCGACATTGTCTCGGCATTGTGGGGGCGGAGGGGTCTGTGCTGGGAAGGCAAATTATCACTGTGTGCTCTTTTACCCTTCATACGGGCTCCTGCTGGGGCAGAGGGCTGACTGATGTGTGGTTCATATCTAATGGTAGACTTTGGTTCAGTGGGCTAAGTGATGCGGGGCAAGGCGCTGTGACTTTGGGTCATACAGAAGTGTTAGAGGACACGGCTCGCACACCACGGCTTCTACGGCCGCTATTGATTTGCTGGAGAATGAATGACATGCAGCAAACCACCCCCCTCAGCAGAGTCCCCTGCATTGTGGCTGACTTTTAGCAGCGTCCTGCTTGTGCACCACAGCCCGGCTGCCATATTTCTGGGATCTATTGCTTGTTTGAATCTAACAGCGTCTTATTTATAGATGCACGATGCAGACCTACTTCGCTCTTCACCGTTGCCCTCATTACATTCAACACGCAGCGTGGACACTGATCAATTGCAAACAGGCCCCTTAACAAGCCACACCACTTCCTCACCTTCTTCAATGCAAATTAGGATATTGGCTACACATCTTCTACCAATTGAGTAACAATTTAATGAAGTCGTTGTTATCTAGAGGTGTGCTTCACAGTTCAGTGAATCTGCCAGTTGCTGATGTGGTTTAAATATATATGTGTGCATGCACGCACGCACACACACCTATTTTTTTCGATATTGTGGTTTAGTAGGATGCTATTGTCTCTAAAGATGGTGCTGCATATTTCAAATATGTGAAATATTTTACTTTGCTTTGGCAGAAAATAATGGTGGGGTGTGGAAGAGCAACATCAGGAGGAGGAGAGAAGATTTAACACATGATGCAGCTCCACTCCAGCACTATTGCATCCAAAAAGGTCTGGCACTAGTACGCAGCAGGAAAATAAGCATCTAGAAAAGCCGCAACTGAGAGGATGGACCAAAGTACTAAGTTTATGGACTTAAACGACATGTGATAATCAATCATTTCCATGACTTTTCCATGCACAAACAGTTCAGCCAGGGTTTTGTCTGCTTTTGTGCTTGAAAGTAGAGATTCCATTGAACATAATCAGCCTGGTGCGATTATGACAAAATGACTGATCACTTCTCACAGGAGATCTGAGACTTGTTTATGCAAATGTATGAAAATGACAAATATAGATGGATGGGAGAGGACACATCAAGCTGATTTGGCTCAGCATTTACACCCACATGCCCTTGATGATGAGCAGTTGATATATAACACACACACACACAAACACACACACACATATATATATATATATATAAAAAAAAAAAAATATATATATTTTTTTTTTTGCTCTGCTGTGAGGTACTATCTGGCAGCATATATCATGCTTTAATAAAGATGTGCATGTCCATATTAGATGATTTATTGATGATTTATTGGAGCAGTCTCTGTAATTGATCAACAGGGAATGAGTGGGTCAGTCAACAACTGTTGATGTGACACGCACATCTGGAGAGGTCAGTGTAAGGGTCATTCATGGGGTGAGCATGGGTGTCCTTTCCACCCTGCAGCTATATGTCCACAGCAGAATCTCTGCCTCTGCATACATTGGAACCATACATTTGGCTTTATTGGCATTCTTTTCCCCCTTACACTCAAAGCTTTAGAGATTTGTTATGTAATGTCAGTAATGTCATATATTCACTTTGTTGGTATTTTTTTTCTTAAATAGCACTGACATTAAAACAAATGCTGCAGAGAAACAAAATCAGGTCTGAGTAAATCCTCAGCCTCTGAAAACATCCTAAACTCTCAGGAATGAACTGCCTCACAGTGTATGCACGCACATACACATACACACACACACACACTAAGAAGCTTTGACAGCGTGCACTCTCTGTATGCTTTTAAACTTCACAAACACGGGGGTGGGGAGGGGCATGGGGGGGGGGGGGCATGGGCAGGGATTTGCCCAGCAAAGATGACACATGAGCGCCAGGGATGGGAAGAGCTTTGGGGTGAACGCTGCTATGATACACTGTAGACGTGCAGCCCAAGTGTCTCAACATCATGTCACACATGTTTCTACAGCTGATTTACAGAGCGGGGCAGGAAGTGCAATCTGGGTCAGTTCATTGCAAACATCTGGATGGGAGAGAGGGAGCTGCTTTGCAGAGAGGGACGGCGCTTGTTGGATAGCCCATAAAGGCAAAGGCAATTCAACTGTGCCTTAATTAAAGTGATGTCTGTTTGAGCCAGATTGAGCTGGGAGGTGTTGGTGAGAAGATCTATATTCCCTGGTGTGGTCTAAATGAGGAGGTTGAACTTGAAAATCTATGGGAAATATTTTACATGCTGAATGTCCTCAGAGAACTTATTGGTATATCTTCCTTCACTCGGGCTGGATTAAAATGACCTTTCTAACAACTAACTGAATTTTATATTATCCTACTCTCTAATCCTGAGCTTTGTGGACTCCTAATTGTGATCTGGCAAAGTCTATCCATCCCAGACTCCACCCTAATGTGGCAAGTGAAAATCAAGAAAATTAAATCGCCAACCATTTCCTTACAGTCTTAACTGCTTTGCAGTCGTGCAGAAATCTGCAATGGACTCTGCTGTAAAATGGAAATTGTTGTTTAGACTTCTAAGGTTGACAGTTGAGGTCACAGTCGGTTGGCTGCTGATGTTACTAAGCGGCTGTGGATGAGATAAAGGGACCGCAATCATCACAATTAATTCACTGACATGGAAAGATGCAAGTTAAGAGTGATTCAGCAGTGACTATTTTTCCCTTGACGTCTCTGTCTTTCATCATTTAGTTCAAACACACGTGACTGTCAAAGCACACTTTCTTCGAGAGACAACTCTGAAATGGCCATGGCTGCAGCTTATGTGTTGCAACGCGATGACTCTCAGAGCAGACAGCTGGTCCGTCTGAGTGTCGCGCTCCAACATTCTTCCTTCAGGAGGAGGAACAGCTGATATCGGTCCATCTGCACCAGTCTGCCAGTAGCAGTTCAAGCATCTACCATGGAACGGCTGAGCGCTGGAATGGATGTAAATGCCGTGTGACTGGACACCGGATGACAGAGAGACAGATAAAAATCAGAAGAAGATTTCAGACTGCACCCTGTCCAAGACCAGATCAATACCTCTCTGGTAACAGCGGTTGTCAAATTAAATTTCAGATGTTAAAAATGGTCAGGAATAGCCATACAAAATGGCCAGGTTGAGCGATGGGAGGGGGTGAAATTGAGCATTTTGGGAATGGGAGTCACTTAGAGCACAGGAGATCGACTGGGACCGTGTTGAGGAAATCGATTCTGCTGAGAGACAGAGTTTGACATGTCTCTCTGATAAGTCTCTGCATCTTTTCGGTCTTTATATAATCAAGTGTAGGTAGTAGAAAAATACGTGTGCGCACACACACGCACACACACAACACACACGGAGATATTCAGTAAAACAGGCAGCCATGTGCATACATGCTCACCCCAAACAGTCAGCCAAGCATGAAAACAACCATAGCACACAGATTCAGGAAGAACATTTAATCTTCCCTAGATTTGATATGTCTCAGGTTTACGGGCCAAGACTCATGACGCTCTTCTGAATAAATCATGTCCCGTAGAAAAAAAAAAAGGCCTTCTCTCCTGCTTTATCGAGTTCCTTTTCCCTATATTGTCCTATTTAGACTGTTAATTGAACTGACAGTGGCATCACTGGTTTTACTAATTCTGCAGTTTAACTCATTTAGAAAATGCTTCCCTGCATCTCATGTGTTATTGAGTAATTGACCTGCTACACTTATTCAACCACTACTCTCCACGGACACGGAGGAAACTTTAACTTTGCCGGTCAAATGTGAGGTAAAGGAACAGTTTCGGTGTAGCTCTTGTTCATTAATCTTACTTTCTAACTCTTCACTGATGGAAGCACATCGACTGGTTAGCACTGTGCAGTGCTACAGGGCCGACATATTTAGACTTTATACGCTGCTGTGTTGGCGAGCGATTGGCTCTATACCTATAAAACAAATGAAAAACAGGATTCACTCAATTTACTCACCCAGTCTTTGCAAAATTGGTCCAGTAGGTCATGACTACAGCACTGAGCATGACATCATTTTTCGAGAAATTACAGGGGAAAAGGTCAGTGGGCCCAATCATAGGAATGCCAAACACATAGGGGACCTCATCGCCGTGGGCGGCATCAGACCAGGCTGGCTTCATCAGACTCTGGCAGTGGTGGTAAAAGGCGTAGAAGTAGGTAGGCGAACCGTAGCGGGCATGGAGATCAGCTGTCACAACCGATGGCTCAACCCACTGGTGGTCAGTGAACAGAGCCACGAGTGTCTTGCGCCTGGTCTCTGGATTGTCTCTGTCGGCCCAGTCCGTGTACATGAACTTAATGGTCTCCCTCAGTGTGTCCTTTCCCTCCGGGTACCCGTACAGACTGTCCACAAAGTCTGACACAGAGAAGTCAAAGTCATTCCCAGACACGCCGTCCTCAGAATCCACCACGTTCTCCACGAACCTCAGCCCTTCACCCTGGTTGACCCCCAGCATGATGTCATAGTTGAGGAACTCGCCCTGTTCCATCAGGATCTCGGGATCGTCTGGGATTACGTCACCATCGATTACTGGTCCAAAGGCCACGTGGTACCTGGCGGGCTGTATGTCCTGCTCCACCAGCTCCCTGAAGCTCTTCTTCCTCAGACAGTCCACCATGTCTAAGGTGTCCAAAACATTGCAGCCAACCTTCTCCGCCAGGAGACGTGTATACTTGACCGGCTGGTAATTAACTGCCCAGCTGGATAGGGCCGACCCGCTCTGAATGATGGCTCTGTGAAACAGACCTGCACAAGGACAAAGACAGAAAAGGTACAAAGAGACTTTAGTCTTGCTAGCAGAGAATAAATCCACTATTGCATTAAACTACATGGTAGCTTTTAATTTTGTTGTGGCGTGATCAGAAAGGGACAGTCAGTTACACAGCTGATAAGAATAACAATGGCCAGACAGAACAAGTCCTTGTTGCCACACAGAACAATAATGGAATCACGGCCGTGATAATGAATGTGCAGATGGTCTAGTCTCACAGACAGCTTGTAGACAGAGAGAGAATCAGTGCTCTATCATCTTCTCTCCTTCCATCAGGCTCTGTGCACTCTTTCAGTCATCATCTGTGTACATTTGTCTGGAGAACAGGCTGGAAGAGGGACCAGTTATATTAATGAAGCAATATAATAATAGAAGTGCAACTCTAGATTCACCTTCTGATTGGAGGACTGGAACATTAACTTTTTTTTGTAACAAAAGATGTGAAAAACAGCCTCAGCATCAATACCATGGATGCAGTATTAAAAATAGGCTGCAAATGTGCCCATAATCACTCCCTAAAAATGTATCTGAACCTTGTTAAAATAAAAAGGAAAGTAAAATATAGTGCAGGAGTATGGTGATCTTCTGTGGCCACACCATCAATATCTGATGAGTTTGGAGTGAGAACAACATTACATTTTTGCCTAGTCTCTTAATGTAATTTGCAGCATCCTATCAACCCTAAACACAGATGCTCTCCTCTTGCAGACGTACTGGTAGTTATGCCTTTGTGAGGACACTCGTTGATCAGTCCCTTAGTATAACCATCCACAAACCTAAACCAATTTTAACCTTAGGACCACATCTTAACCATAAAACAGACAAATGCTTTTATTCCACAAAAAGGTCTTCATTTTGCAAGTTAAATTTGCTAAATTTTGTTAGGGTCCTCACCATTAGTGCATATACACATGTGCACGCACGCACACACGCACACACGCGCACACACACACAATGCTTCTATCCATTTTGCTGAGTATAATTTAAAAGGCTTTTTGAACCTGAATATTCACTAAATTTTTCAGATGGCGGGTGGATTGCCATAAATAAAACTCGACTCCTACTCTCTACCTTCAGAGGAGGATTAGAGCATCATATACTCACTCAAGGAAAATGTTAACACAATGAAGCCAGACCAAAGTGCAAAGAGCATCACAGCCTCCTGTTTATGATGTATTAAAAACAGATTGGCAGGTAAATGCCTTTTAATCTCTGTTTTTTATTTTATTTAGGGGTGGTTTGGCTTTGAACAGGGTGCCAGGTTTGTGTTGTGATTCACTCGCATTTGAGTTCCACTCTGAAGACTAACAGAAACATCTGAGGAGGGGGAAATGACAGTCAAATTAATTCATTTTAGCTCTTTAACTCAGTTTTATGGTATCTGTGTATGAAGTCAACTGGAAATATGATGTTCAAAGTCACAGAAAAGTAAAACTCTTCTAAAATGACTCACATAAATCAGTGTCATTACATTATTCCAACTTTAAATTACAATAGCTAGCTGGGAATTGCAGACACAGTCAACTGTGATATCTCGGTTGCAGCACGGGTGGCTGTGTTGAAGCCTTTGTGTTCAGGAGGTAAACAGCTTAAGTGCCAGATATATCACTTTGGTAGTCTTAATCAGAGGCAGCGGGGGGCTCATTTCTTCTTGGCGAAGATGAAGCGTTTATTTACCGAGCTATTTATTTATTTGTTCTCAAGTTGTAAGTGGAATTAATGTGTCTGGGTGACTGAACTGTGAAATGTCTCTGTGGCGAGTGTGCTCATGAGTGTAACTCACAAACGAACAATTTTAAAAAGATGATCAATGTGTTTTCCGGATTAAAAGTAAATGTTTCTGCTTCACGCGTCCCACAAATCTGATGTCACCTTTCGGGCTGCGCCGGGCCGTCCCGTGGCCGCGCGTCTCCACGGGATGGCGGCGCGTGCCGAGTCCCCGGGAGCGGAAGCAGATGTCGAGGGTCTCACCCACTTGAAAGCATTAGAGAGGCAGCCGCAAGATGAAAGATGGCCACTCGGAGGCGGAAAAAAAGGAGGGGCTGGGGCTTAATCCTGCCACCCCTCCCTCCCTCCCTCCATCCATCCTTCCCTCCCCCCATCCCCTCCCTTCCACTCTCTCTTTAGTGCTACTGCCACTCCTCACATCTCGACTCGGGTTGTGTCGCGCAACAGAGCCAGCGGTGGTGCAGGGAGTCCGTCCTGAATCCCAATGCTGCAAAACATGCCACAGCCACTTCCTAAATGCCTTTGATCAGACGTTGCCAAAGGCAAATGTACGCAGGCAGAGCAGCTCCATGACTGCCAAAGTGATATGACAGACATACATATATCAAATCCTTTTACTCTAATTGAGGAGAGCAGGCTTAAATGCAACTGTAGGCCCCGCCCCATGTGTCTTTACCCACCCAAGACTGAACACGGTCAACTGCTGATGGGGCTATATCAGATTTATTTCTAGCTCCCATTGACAAGAGGGAGGAAGCGTGGCATAGCCTTTACTATTGTTTGTGGAGAAACATATAAATCCATCACCCACACTGTCACAGGACCAATAAATATGTATTAGGACTGTGGGCGATGAATCCCACTGTGGAAGGAAGCTCAGCAGGGAAGGTCAGAGAGAGGGGAGAAAAGAGTACAGCCTCCATCACCCGCCGAGGAAATCCACTAATTATACACACCAGGAGGTGGATGTGTGTGTCTGAGCACATATGTGTCTAATTTGATGATTAATAGGCTGAAAGAGCAGGCATCACCATCATGTGGCCTAAGTGTTTGTGACATTGTTTTGTCTTTTGTTCATCTGCTCAATGACTGATCACTTGATGCCATCGCCATGCGCGCGCGCGCACGTGACGGCCACGCGTCCGCCGCGTTTCGCGTGGCGAGCGCAACAGATAGCCCTCAAATGATCTGCCCGCGCTTGACATGCGAGCGCCTGACACTCAAACTGTGAGCAAATCCATCAAAGTGCAGCATTGATGGCAGATTGAGGTCACGCTGAATTATGACCGGCGCTCTGAGGTAATCACTCATCGGGCTCGTGCTAAAATGCCGTAGCGGGGCTCTGTGGCCATCTCCGTCCGGTGGACCGTTGACCTCGACCCGCCTCTGTCCCATCACTAAACAGCAGTCAAGTCGTCACGC
The DNA here is from genome assembly GCA_911728415.1 of Lagocephalus sceleratus. Taxonomy (NCBI): domain Eukaryota; kingdom Metazoa; phylum Chordata; class Actinopteri; order Tetraodontiformes; family Tetraodontidae; genus Lagocephalus; species Lagocephalus sceleratus. The sequence goes on along the minus strand of CAJVRN010000211.1, from coordinate 4,249,475 downwards.
AGCTGGGGGAGAGAGACCGTGTTTTTGGATTTGAATACAAATAAGACATTAAATGATGAAGAAATAATGAACTGTGGGTATAACCACTGTCATGATACTCAGTATATGTAGAGCTACAACTGGGACATATTCAGACACTTACACACATTTTAGACCGCTCTGAAAAATAACTTCAATGGTGCATCATCGCGCAGGGAAACAGTGACTAACACTGCTGGGCTTTGGACCGCTGCCGACGCATTACATGGGAACTAGTGCCATGTGCGCACACTCGGTCAGTGTTAATGGACAAGGATGTTCTGCCGGCAGACGATGCCAGGAAGAGCTGCAAACGGCTGTAGTATGTAATCTGAAACAGCTGGCAAAAATCAGGGAGGTATCAGCGGTGGGTTGTGTCGGTCTGGCCCTGGGATGGTGACTGCAGTGCATCTGCGCAGACAAACTTTTCAATGTTAGCTGCATGAAAGAGGCACGCTGACCTTGAGAGTTAGCTTCGTTTTCCACTCCATGATTCATTTATTAGAAATATTTTCCACGAGTTTAAGCTAATCGGGGCAGAATTCTGCCAAAATCAGAGAAAGAAATTCCACCATATATATATAAAAGCTGCTGTGACAGAGGATGAACATGGCCACAGGGATGCATCCTTCTAGCTATTCCCTTTCTTTTCTAACTTTTGCAAGATCTTGTACTTGCTTCTTTTATTTGCCTTCAATCTTTCCTCATCTGTTTTTCTGTCTCACGCCGTCACGCTGCCTCGTCTTCTGAGGGACCATGCTGTGCTACTCCCTGCTGATTATTAGACTTAAGTCTGCGTTCAGTGGAGCCTGAATCCTCTGAGTCATCTTACCTCCATCATCACTTCGGTCTAAGCAAATCTCTGCAGGCCCCGGGACTACAGCAGTGCCCCAAACATTTCTCAATCGACTGCAGACAAACTAGAAGTTGGAAACAGTCCAAACGTTGTTCTGTTTCCATTGCTTCTTTTTAAACTACTGTTCTTTCTTTCCTTAGTTTTTCCCTCAGTCATTAAATCTAATTTCTATCAGGGCTCTTTCTTTCCCCATATACCAATTGGTTCACTCTCATTAAAAGGAATTTTGAATCAACTCTGGGATGAATTCTTGCAAAATATGTCAAGGTATATCTACGTGTAATTCATAAAAATGCCTGCTGTCTCCATTCTCATATATATACTGTACATATATTTCCTAACCACACTGAACTTCTCACCTCCAAAATAAACGAATCAGACACCGTGTCACTGACTATACTTTCTGCATTGCCATAGGCAACATGCAGGGACTGTAGGTTAAAGCACAAAAACATCCAGGCAGAGAATGTGTGTTTGTGTGTGTGTGGAGGCACCTGCACAAAAACACATGCAAGGCTGTTATTCACTGTACGTTTGCTTAGTTATCAAAAATGAAACAAGAAAATAGGGCTGGATGATCACCATGCATGATTCATGTCCGTGCTCTGTTGAGGCTGCAGCTACTCTTCCTACCTGGCTCCACATATTTCCTCTACACCAGATTTATTCTGGAATCATTTTATAGCAGATGATCCAGCAGGGCAGCTGCCAAAGAAAATGTATCTTCCTTGCAGAAATAGTTTTGTTTTGCATGGATCGTTGCAACAAAAAATAAAAATAAAAAACGGTTTCCCAATTCTAAAAAAAAAAAAATCACATTCTCCATCGTGAGCTGTTGCGGCGATATTTAAATGAAAATCAGGGAGGTTTGGAAGCAGATGCCTGCACCGGTCCTGTTTCCATCCTGTCCATATGGAAACTGTGTCTAAGAGGGCAACGTTTTCATCTATCAGTGTGAGGCATGCTTCATGTCAGCCCTATATAATATTGTTTGAAGCTGCGTCTGCTCCAGCCACTGTAGAGACTGCCTACTTGCCTGCAGGCTGTGGCTTAGGCCAGATAAAGAGTTTGATCCATGGGGGGGGTGTGGGTGGGAAGAGGGGACAACTGGAAAAGCAGAACTAAGACCAAAAAATTGCAGGAAATAGGGAGAGGGAAGGCAAAGGTGTGGATGCGGGAGAGGACGGCAAATGTAAAGTAGTAGGAGGCTAAAGCAGAAGAGAGGATTAAAATGACCCCCATCGACAGGCTGTTCCTAGGCTCCAGGATCGATGTGCATCCGAGCCATGCAAGTGTGATATCTCCTGCTAATCACTATGTGACATCAAACAATCAATAGCACACACTCCAGGCGTCATCATCGCAGACGTGCCGTCTTCACCGTCTGGGCACGCGAGGCAAGGCCACAGCTCCTGCATCATCAGTCTGCTCGTGACAGGTACACACAACACATCTGTGCCAGAGTTATTTATAGACTAATTCGTTAAAACCTTGTCATACTTGAAACATTCCATTAACATCGTGCAGCAGTTTATTCAATCTTGTGCAGAAACCAACAACGACCAGTCAATTTAGTCAGATCAAAAAAAAACAAAACAAAAACAAAAACAAAAAAACACACACTATAATATCTTATTCTGACCAAATTTTATCTGGTGTTAACTGTGTTAATTGTGGGGACTGCAGCATTCCAAGAGGGGCTGATGTAAGTGTGACTTAGCTGGTCTTGTCGTTTGCTGTAGAGGAGATTAAGCTGAATTTTTCAGCTGGAGTTTTTCTTTTTTTTTTCTTCGTTTTTATCCTGCGCTGATGTTTGATTTGACAGTCTATGTCTGGCTGGGAAGCATCTTATTGGCTTTAAATGAAGGTTATGGAAGCTGAACTTCTGAGTGAAATGTCCAAGCAAAGACATCAAAATATTTCTGTGCGATTTCTGATTACATTTACACACATATAAAACACTAATATGTCCTTTTGATATTCCTTTAGCTGTTCTTTCTGCATTTTAGGGACGAGCTCTGTACATTCTCTTGACTATGCATGCATGCAAGCATGTAGGCTGAATCGATCCCCCCTTGTTGCATAAATGGTGACTGTTTTTTTTTTTTTTTTAAACATTCTCAAAGCCACTGAATGCAGAGGATTTATCTTTATGTCCTTCTATTGCCGGCTGTTTTCATGCCTCAACATTTAGGGCATAATTCACTGAGCTCACTCCACGAAGCTGCAGCGCCTAGATTGGCCCCGATAGCTGTGTGCACAACAGCAGCAGCAACAACAGCACGCTGTCAGTGAGCCTTGACTCGCTGTTGATGTGGAAATGGGAGGAATAATGAGTTATTACGGGGTTATCTGTGTGTATCTCCATGTCATGACTGTGTAAGCTGCTCTGCTAATCTTATTAGATGGGACAAGTTGTTAAAGATGTTTTCTGATTTCCTCCATCTTCTCCTACTGTGTCCACAAATAGATTTGAGATCAGGGTGCTGAGAGGAAATGATTAGTGCCTTTAGTCCCTGCAGAGGTTTTGAGGGAGAAGCATGAATTTTACAAATATTTGAATCCCAATTTTCCTAAATGTATATGTCAAATTTATAGATACAGTATGTTATTGGCTGTATGTAGCAGCCCCCAGAGCATGGTTTATTTTTAAGCATCAAACAGTGTCAGGCAGAGCAGATGCTCTTCAATAGGATCACTCTTTAAGTACAACTCAGATGTAAAAATGTCCATGGAGACATAAATTACACACGTGGCACGTGGCTTCTATTCTTGGTGACATCTTATCCATGACAGCCAGATGCGATGGTTAAAAATCGTTAACTTGCTTTTTTTCCCCCTTTTTTTTAGGCCAGGGAAAGCCACAGTGGCGACGCTGTTGCATTTGTGACAAATTATTGCAAGGGGTGCACGCCCCTTGGGGGGAATCAGAGAGATGCAGAGCGAAGAATGAAAGAGCACCAAGAGGAAAAGGAAGAGAGAGAGAGCGAGAGGGAACCTTGCGGAAATAAATTAGCTGTGAGCTGTAGGGGTACGGAAGGTGAAACCAAGATGGATACGCTCATGCTCTCTAAAAGCAGGAGGTGGGTGGAAACTTGCGGCTCACCCCAGCCCTTTTCACAGCACCGCAGCGGATGGTTAGACAAGTCTTCCAGTCTTATTCATAAAAAGAAGTGTGTGACCTTGATTACATCTGATTGTAGCACACAATATAGAATACACAAAAACCACCATTTGCATGGCGCTCATGCAAATACAAAGCACCGCTACGCCGACTTAGCCACACATGTGCATCTTCCGTATCTACTTCTTCTCCAGGGAAGCCCAAGTCGGTGCAGAGAAAAATAGCTGAAGGCAACATTTAATATATTTATCCTCTATAGGCCACCCACAGAAGTGCTACCTGTGTGTATGAAACTCACAAACACACACTTGTATGTTCCAGGGGGCTCATTAGGCAAAACTCAGAGAGCAACTAGTAGGGAGTAGCTTTTTCTCTGACAGGGAGCATCAACAAGTCTTTTAATGGCGGACCATCACAAATGAAGCAACGGCAAATTAAATGTTTTGAAAGAAATGATTCCCCTGAATGTGCTCTGACCCCCCCCCATAGTTATCATACTCATCCTATCTAAATGAGCCCTCCTATTACAGCTGCATCTTTAGGGTCAGTGGTCACACCAGCGATGGCAGCATCCCAGTCGATTAACTAGTGTAGCAGGCATGATAGTGTCAGGCCCGGTGCTGGCTCCAGTAGGGTAAACATATTGGTCCAGCTGTGCTTGTGTCACCGTGTGTCTTCCACTCTCGTGGCGTCTGACACCACCGTTCCTCTATTATGCCCACTGTGCCAGTAGCCCCCGCAGCCAGCAACAGCGCAAGTTCAACCTAATTCAAATCAGCACACCATGCAAACAGAGGACAAAAATAGGACAGATACGTGTCACAGAGGCTTTGCCCTCCTTCTTGGGTGCACATTAAAGATTAAGAATAGAAGCCAAGGGTCTGAGAATGCGCACGGATGTGATCTCAGCACTCGACTGTTGGAAAACCTGTGAAAAGGGACGGCTGCTGCTGTGTTTGTGCATCTATTAAATGTGGACGTGGGCATGCATTCATCTGCACACGAGTGGCCATTTGAACAGAGTGGAGATAGAGCAGCGCTGTCACAACATTAAATCCCCGGAGAGACTCGTCTCCTCCCCTGCCTCATGCTTTGCACTGTAAACTTGCATCGAGTCAATGAGTGCGGCGGCCTCTTTAACCACCCCGACCACTTACTCTGAGTGGAGGGTGAGACAATTGGGTTAAAACATATCCAGCTATATGACCACTCAGCAGCAGCTTCCTGAAAATCTGCCCCGACAAATCAACCAGAAATCCCAACAATTCAGAGCTCTTTGAACTCAGCATTCAACCGCACGGCATCAATCCGCTGTGATATTAATGCAAGTCAATCCATTCAGATGATTTTATTTTTGTTTGTTTGTTTGTTTCGTTTTGATAATGGGAATGCGCTCAGTTGCTGACATCTTCAGTAATAGAGATTAAAAATGTTTTGACCAAAGGATTCATTAATCTCCTCTGAACAGCAGCGTGCTGCCTCGCATTCATCTGCGCCGCAAACTGGAAAATACGTCTTTGCAGGGCCAGCAGACAGACATATCGATGAGCTAAGCTGCCAAAATCTGTTCCTATTGTGTCAGGGAGAAGAGGGAGGAGGGGGAAAAAAGGGAAGGTCGTCGCAGGATGAGGGTAAGGTGGAATGGATAGAAAAGTGAAAAGACTTAAAATTCCTCTGGGTGCTATTGTCCCTGGAGAGTATTCGAGGCGGGCGAAGGCGCTCTGCATGGGAAAATGGCTCTCCGCATGCTAACTGTGACTTTGCATTCATTGTGCGGAAGACGTGGGCATCTCAATGCATAAGGTGACTCATGCAAACCATTTCATCTCAATGCGAACAGCTCTGGGATGATTTCAGAAAGTGATTTGGCTGAATTAAATGCGCCCGTGCCAGCATATTTCACCCTGGGTTAGAGTCATTCTTGGGATTCATCACTAAACCGAGCCGCAGTTTCTCCTCTCGGTGTCAGACGTTATTCAGCAACAATTTCATTTCCATGGAATCTAAAGCCAAACCGGAACCCTTAAATGTTATTCTCCCCCCTTTATTAGGCTACAGTTGGTTTGATTCCACATGACAGCTTTGACGCATGCAGGCTGAGCAGGTCCTCGGTGAAGAACCTTCAGATGGCCTTTCGGACCAGTTTGCTCTAAGCATTTTCATTTAACTGTATTTTGTGCAGCGCTGCCACCCCTCTATTGGGTCATATTGGCTTGTGGTGCTCTGCAACTGGGAGTAAATATAAGCCAGCGTATTAGATTTGGGGTCCGAGATGAAATCTAATTTCTGCGAGCTATGTAGGGGAGATTGCTGGCTGATACACACCCAAAGCCACATCTGGTGGGCCCTATCAAATATACATGAACCTCAGGAGATCACAATATGGCTGCAGTGACATTATTTCCTTGAAGCCAGAACGCATTCCTGTCCCGCGTAAGGAGTCCCGACTCTGACATTTATGCTGATATTTACCAACAGATTCACGTGGCAGCGCCTACCTCCTGTATTAACTCTCGCCATCGCAGTGCTCTCTCAGGAACGCCACGTGGAGGCACGATATTGCAACGAGAGCAATAAAGCGCGGCGGTGATGCTGATATGCAGTCGTGACAACTAATTTGAGCCAGATGATAACAGATTGATGGCATGGCAAACCATAATGGACAAGCAATTTGTTTCTTTCTCAAGTGCTCCATTTGGAACAATTATGCATCGTGATGAATTTCAGGTGAAAGCGAAACAACAGATTGACAGACAGCAACTCAATCCCCCGGTCCCCGTGTCAACTCCTTGGTAAACTAACAGGCTTATTAGCGAGGGCGCCGCTCAAACCTTGGTGCGCCGCGGCGGCCCGACAGTTCTCACTTTTATCACGTAGCGCAGTGTCATATTTACCTCGGGTCAAGCTCTGAAAAGGCCAAACGGGCTGTTGTGGACAGTTTCTTCACCACCTCAACCGCCAAATTGGCAGAGGGGACGCGGGGAGTAAACTGCAGAGAGACAGGCCAAGGTCTGAGCTGGCAGCCTCATTTACTTGAGCGCGTCGGCGGCGGCGAACACCGCCGAGCTGGCTGACGTTGCGCGGATCCTCATGCATACACTGTGCGTGCCTCTGGTGAGGTGGAGCCCCTCTGGGGTAAGAAACACATCCAGGAGTTGTGTTTCCACCTCAGCGGACACACTTGGGACACGTCAGGCTTTTACGTTCAAACCGAGCTGTTTACAGCGTGAAAATATATCACACTTGTGCAAGATGCCGTGCAAATGCATTCTCTTGTGTTTCAGTTCTTTTCATACGACATGAAGAACTTCATCCCATCTCGTTTCTGTATTCCGTATTATCTCTTCTGCCGTTTGTTGCCAATGGCGGTTGACGCTCATCTGTAGCCGTGTTGCCTCACGCATACACCCACGGCCGCTTCATGTTTGTACTTGGATGTGCACGTGGAGCCAAGCTGTGCATGGAGGGGAATATTTACACAGGCCATGCTTTAATGAAAATCAATCCCTGGGGACGGGACCTGCCATAGCTGGCGTCATGTGTGCTGTGTGTACAGAATGTATACACGTCTGTTTGGGCAGTATTGATGGGAGTCTGCGGAGATGTGCACATGCATGTGTGTGTGTGTGTGGTTGTGTGTGTCTGGAAGAGAGAGAGAGACTGTTGAGATGCCTGGTACACTCTTCACATGCTGGTACCCTCCATTTTCTCAATGTCAAGCTAACACATATTCAGCAGCAACTAATGTCACCACATTTGACACATGTCTCGCCCACAGACATTCGTTTACAGCACACACTCATGGTGGCGTCACTACCACTATGCCTGTTGCCAGAACTATGGAATGTATCATTGTCAGCCTCCATCACCACATAAAGAAATAACACAGGGATATGATGCATACTGTCTTGGTTATGTGTGTGTATCTATATATATAAATAATGATACAGAGAAGCTGCCCCTTCACTATTTATATGATGTTATTAAGTTTGTATCAGAATTATGTTTTACACAAGCTGAGGTAGACATATAAATAATTAGCCTGAAAAGAGTAAAGCCTTTATTTTCAACCCTTCCTTCCAAAATGGCCTGAATCAAAACATCGTAAACATGTATTCTTATCTTCTTATGATTAACATATTAACAGACGCTGTGGCCTGTTAATGCGACACACTATCATCTGCTGTCTGTCATGTGTACAAACAGACTCAGAAAAGCAGCTGTGCATGACTATGCGCATCTTTATTTTTCTACATTTGCTTAGTTTTGCATCACCAGGCTGGTGTCGATGTGAAATAAATGACCCACATCAGTTGATATGGATACGATTATTGGTCGATCGTGCATGCTTAAAGTCATTTAACGTGCACTCTACTCTTTTATGGATATTTTGAAATGTCGATTCGAGCCCTCCTGTTTTTACTGAGCCAGTGAGGATGTACTGGAACAGGACTCCATCTACGCACATTCAATTCAGTTCACTTCAACTTCAGTTACATCTCAAGTTCCTACGGCTGCATTGTCATTCAGTCCTTGAACAAGTTTGCACTTTACTTTTAAGAAAAGCTTTCTTATTGATTTTCTTATTTGACATATTAATGAAACAATTCCACTGGCTAATAAAGACGCCTTTTCTCCTTATTGATCCAGGATTCCAGCTCCTGCTGTGCTGAGCAGTAAGACAAAGAGCAAATTCATTAAAGCTTAAAATAAAAAACAGAAAAACATTTAGCCACAATTGATTCAAAATTCAAATGAGTTTATATCATAATTAAATGCAATCTGTGTGTTTATTTTACATAATTTCCCCAATAATAAAGCAGAAATGGACTTTTAAGCAGTATACAACTGATTGCTTAGCATGATATAGTGAACAATCAGCTTATATCAGCACAGCAATCACTCATGTGGGGAAATTCATGTGGGATTGCAATGACTGTGCATATTAAAATATACAAAATATTTCTCAACAATCACAATAACCAAAGAATTAGAAAGAGTTTATCAAGTTCACTACCAACTTATCTACTTACCTACCTATTCATCTACACTGCATGGCCAAAAAAAAAGTGACCACCAAAGACAAAAAGGTCACACTCTAATATTTCATTGGACCACCTTTAGCTTTGATTATAGCCCACATTTGCTGTGGCATTGTTTAGATAAGCTTCTGCAATGTCAAAAGATTTATTTCCATCCAGTGGTGCATGAATTTTTCACTCAGTTCTTGCATTGATGATGGTAGAGTCCGACCGCTGTGCAGAGCCTTCTCCAGCACATCCCAAAGACTCTCAGTGGGGTTGAGGTCTGGACTCTGTGTGTGAAAATGATGTCTCATGCTCCCTGAACCACTCTTTCACAATTTGAGCCCGATGAATCCTGGCATTGTCATCTTGGAATATGCCTATGCCATCAGGGAAGAAAGAATCCATTGATGGAATAACCTGGTCATTCAGTCTAGTCAGGTAGTCAGCTGAGCACAGAATGTTGCTCAACCCAGAACTGACCATCTATCTATCTATCTATCTATCTATCTATCTATCTATCTATCTATCTATCTATCTATCTATCTATCTATCTATCTATCCATCCATCCATCCATCCATCCATCCATCCATCCATCCATCGGACACAAGCAATATCCATCTATCCATCTATCTGTTTTTGAAGGAATCACATACCTGATGACTCAAACGACATCACCACTGAGGTCTCATAAAAATCCACTTTAATGTAAAACAGTCAGCTTATTGATTTGTGCTCAGATAACTTGTCTCACAGTGAAAATCACTACGTTGTCCAACCTTAATTTGAAGCATTTTGGATCCGCAAACGTACCAATTTGGATTTCGGCGTCTGTGGAAATCTGTAACGCTGCACGTTCCTCCGCTGCTCTGACTGACTCTGCAGTCTGTCTAACTCCAGAGGAAAACCTGCCTGCTAAAATGTCTCCGGTTTGTATTTCCATCAAACGCTGCCTGCCATCCTTTCTTCAGTCAGATGCATTTATTTCGTGCCTCTGATCTGTAGCTGTCCTCATCAGTGCTGTCAGATATTTGTCAGATATCCCCAGTGCCATCTCTGATGTTCAACCTGTCTCTCCTCTGTGCCAGCTCCATCATTTATCTTCATTCGGCAATAAGGGAAAATGACGCCCGTGTTTGGGTTTCTAACAAGTTATAGCAGCCTAATCTACAGTGTCTGAATAATTCAATGCCTCAACATCACTGAGAAAAAATAGAAAAATATATTTTACATACATTTATTTCAAGCAAAGTTTAAGGGAACAGATTCTTTCCTTTACAGCTCATTAAACACATAAAATCAGCATCCTGTTCTGACTGAATGAAATCAAGGTTAAAAAACTTCTGATCAGCGCATCTCTGAAAAAAAAAAAAAAATTCAAACCGCCTGCAGTGTTTCTGCAAGTGTGGAGCTCATCGCAGGCACCCATCTGAGACCCTCGATCGCCATAGCCTCCCCGTCACTCACAAGGTAAAGGTAAAAGGTCACAGAGGGCTGGATGCGTAGCTGCTAGGAGGGAGGGTGGATTCTTTCCAGCCCTCTAATAGACACCAGAGGGAGAGTAGGAGCGCTGGGGGCCGGCACGAGTCGGAGCAGAGTGGCGCTGTTTCCCATCAATTCACCCTCTCCTTTCATAATGAGCATTCTATTAGCAGCTAGGGGACGGGTTTAGGCAGTTAGGCAGACGGAGGAGGCTGGCTAACAATGCAAGCAGTTTGCTAAACAGCTGTTCTCTCCTCTGCTGCCACCTCCCATCCCCGGCTAATGAAGCCCTCACCGACGCGGCGGCAATCCTGGGACAAGCCTGAAAGCAGGAGCAGACACCCAGACAGGGGAGCTCAGTCACTCTTAGGCATCTGAAAAAAAAAAAAAAAAAGTCCACGTGGAAGCGAGTTTCACTGATAAGACAACCAATTAGATGGCGGGTCTGGAGGGAACCATTTACAGGACGAGTGCAGACATTTTTATTAGATGTTTGTGCTGCTGGAAATCGACTCCACTGCATTCCTCTTCATGGGGAGGTAGTGATGCTGGATGGCAGGCACGAGCTCACAGAATGATGCATTTCTACATTTAAGTATCGTTGAGCGGACGTAATATAATAATAACTCTATGGCTCGTAGAAGGACTGCAGTGTCCATTGATCATGTCTGAAAAGCTACACACGCGTGTATATATAATGTTTGAGTATGTGCAACTTATTTATGTTGTTTGTACATTTAAGAAATTATTCATAATAATAATAATTATTGTTATTATTAGTATTATTATGATATATTATTATTCATACAAAATCTGGATATTGCTCTAATAGGTGCCATGTTTGCACGTATATGCTGTATCTATCCTATAAATTATGCACATATTCTATTTCTGTAGTGAGGGAATGTTATACAGATCTGTCCAGATCTAAATGAATGGGCCAGATGTGTACTGTGCAGTTGAGATATTTCAACAGCAATTCCCTGTTTTTCTTATGACAACAGCACTTTGTTTGTGGCACAAAAATGCTTATTTATTTCAGTAAAATTTTCGGTCTGCCAAAGGCTGGAATGTCATCTCACCTATAAATGATAGGTGACCTGACTTATTCTGCAGGTAGCGCTTTGGCCTTTGTTGAACAGTCACTCTGGCTGTCAAGCCTGCTGCAGACTTTAAAATTAGGGCCGTTGTGAATGTGGGAGTGAGTGAGAGCTCTGGCTGGAGCTTCTGAGAGTCCACCCAATTTTGCAGCAATTAGCCAGGTGTGGAAACTCAGATGGAAAAATAGGCAGAGTTAGAAGCCTGTGATTTCTGTTCTGCTCATTGCTATTCCACATGCTTGGAACTCTGTTGAATACTAAACTGATCATCTTGAACTGCTTTAAAGCAAAACTTTGCTTTTAGTGTTTGCCTTAATCTGCAAGTGTTAGTTCATGAATTGAAGGAGTCAGATTTACAATTTTATACTCACCACAATCCTGTTCAGGCTCTCCTAACAGATAAGAGCCCCTTGTTGTTTCTGATCCACGCTGATTCCGTGCTTTGTCAGCAGTCCTCAGTACTTCCTGCAGCTACTTCACAATAAAAGCCTTCAGGGTGTAAAATCAATGGTTTGTACAAAGCTATCCTGCTTGTTGTTTGATTGCTGTACCTGTTATTCTCGGTGTGTAATCTTTGGGGACTAAATTGCTTTCAACAATTCCACCCAGGCTCAGAGACACCACCATGTGGTCTTACTGCGACACAGAGGTATGTTAAAGAAAAAGATATTTGATTCATTATAATTTAGATTTCTTTATACAGTGTCTGTTACAATCTGAATTGGCTGTAGGCTCCTGACAGAAACCCAGACTTTTACCTCAGAACTCTGGCAAAACAATACTTCCTTTTAACAGTGAGAAACATTGAGCAGGACCTTGCTAATATGAGGGGACCTTATACTCATAAGCTGACCTTAGGTTATATTTTACTGATCCAAGTCTGTGTCATCCTGCAACCCTGCTTGGATTATTGCAAGATAACGAGTCTCAAAGGCATTGACAGGAGATCAGAAAAAGAGGGCCAGCTTAGAAATACTTTTCTCATACTTGTTTTCATGGTCAGATCAGTTCTTCAGTGTTTTATAGATCTGCTTTTTTCATTATATGCAGACAAAATAATACAACAAAAATGCTGTGACTGTCAGAGACACAGACAAATAAAACAAATAAAGCCTTAATATTGTAATAATTCCCAAGCTGTTAGTATGTATAATGTGCATAAAAAGGCTGGCAATTTGTTTAAAGGATACAAATACATTTGCTTGTCTAATTTGATTTAATTGTGCTACATAAGATGGCAAACGGTCTGATGCCTTAGACCCCAAACCCATGAATGCACAGGTTTGAGCCAGATGGATTTGCCAACTTACAAATGGAGTAGAAATGTTATCTGAGTGTAAGACAGCAATGCTATGCAGTACCACCTGTGTTTCCATGGCAGGACAAAGCAGGACACCTCTGCTATTCGAGGTGGACACTCCTTGAATACAAAGTAACAGCTCGCCTCCAGCACTTACAACCTGTGCTACAGATTGGTGGAAGAAATACTCATGTGTATCAGAGTTCCTCCACAATTTTGATCTACTTGATGAACAGATACTCATTTCAAACCAAAAATAAAGCTTCAGCGGCTGTATAGATTTAGACACCACAACCTGCTAATCTGGGGTAGAAAACCCACTCCAAGTTGAGAAAATAGGACACAAGCAATATTGTTCTCTGACAGCGGCGTTCGATTGGTGTATTTCGCTACTGAAAAGGATCTATAGCTAATGTTACCTCTCTGAGCTAAAAATCTATTACAGTCTCACAGGCATGAGAGCCAAAGATTTAGTCTTTTTGTCAGGTTGCACAATGTTGGCCCTTTATAGTAGAGATTTCAGCTTGTCAGCATGTTTGCTGAAGTTCGTCTCACTGGGGATTTCATTGTGCTCAGACTATGCAAATTTCACAGCTAAGACTAATGCATCTGCACTGCCCAGAAATACACATTTTCAGGCGAACACACACACACGCACACACGCACGCACGCACACACACACACACACACACACACGCACACACACACACAAACAGTACATTATTACAGAGCTCCAGATGGCCTACTGTATGTTGCTGGTCTGGAAAACAAGCGCCACAGTGACAAATGAGCCTAGTTCAGTGTCTTTACAACAAAAATCCAAATGGTATAATGGTTTGTCTGATATGACATTAATATACAAACTCAATGCGAATCAAATGAAAAGTCACACAATTTGCATTCAACCATCATCTTTATACGCCACAGTGAAACTGTTCAGTGCAGTAATTGTACTGATGTCGTTTTTAATGCCATGCAACAATAAACAACAATTTTCCTTTTTCGCAGTTTGTGGATGCGTGCCCAGAATGGTATGTTTTGTTCCTGGATGCCAGTGGATGCTCCTACGAGAATTTACTTTCTGCATCTCTCAGACAGTTGTGCCGGAGTTAGGTGAACAGAAAAAACATACCTTTGTCAGTGCCTTTGGATTTTCAGTCTAACACATATGGTAATTTTCTACAGGAAATGCATTTCAATAACAGGGAAGGCATAACCGGGACAGTGCTTTTAAAAGTGGCACGGCTTTTGTGGCATAGTGGAAAACGCTATTGCCTCACAGCAAGAAGCTTGTGGGTTAAATCCCATAGTGTGCTCTCTCTCTCTGTCTGTGGGTTTCCTCCGAGGAAACGTTTCTCCCACCATTAAAAGCATGCAGGTTAGATTGGTCTGGATTGGCCGAAGCTGCGGCTCGGGATCGACCATCCATCTGGCCTTGAAATTTTATTATGGAACCAATTGTATAATGACAAATAAAGCCCATTATATTCCATTCTATTCTCCCAGCTGGGATAAACAACGTGCTCAAAGGACTGACCTCGCTAGCAATGAGAAAGAAACACACAATGCTTGTGACTTCTACTGTAAGAAGACACTGACAACGACCAGCTTGGACAAACATAAATGTAAAAATGAGTGTGAATGTAGTGAGCATCCAGAGACCGGCCAATGTGTGCAGAACAACAGGGAATAAATAGAAGGCGAGGGAGAAAACAAGAGATGGAGAAGGTGTGAGAGGAGGAGGGAGGTCAGCAGAGATGTGGGACTGGGTGTAGGAGGGAGGGAGGGAGGGATGAGCCCCCCATGCTCAGCTGTCAGTGCTTCCTCTGCAGGTGGGGCAGGAGGAGTGCCAAGTCCCTCTATCCCACTCACACAGACACCCATGCATCACTCTATAATGGATGCTTTACACTGGTGCCAGAGAGAGAAAGGCTGAAACAGAGAGAAGGAGACATGGCGAGAAGACGAAATAGAGACGTGGAGGTGGGAGGGTACACAGAAAAAGAAAGGAACCGCTATGACTTACAGAAAAAGGGAGCTGAGGAAAATGCTTGGGAGATTTCGGCGGGCGAGCTGATGCAGCGTAGCGGGGAAATGGAAAGAAGCCTTGGAGTCATTAGACCAATCAAGAGAGGAAACAGACGAGACAGTCTGGGAGCAATATGAAGCAGCTATTGGTTTAATTGATCTATCGCCTGAAAGGATCAAAGGATGGCACATCTCAGCCAGCAACGCAGCTTACCGTTCTCCCTTCCACTGTCGCTGTCAATTAGGAGGTGTATGAATGTGCCTTTGACAAAGATTTATCAGGAATGATTCATAGATGGCATCTACCTAAACTAATGACTTTCCAGAATCATCACCAGAGCCTGCAGGTCATCAACAGATGACATATTCTGTAGTCGCCTCGTTAATCAGCTGCAATTAGATTCCAAAAGCAATCTCAGCCATGTATCAACAGATGGGTCCCATTATTTTGTCGCGGAGAATATTGCTGAGACAGTCTGCGCGTGCCACATGTCGCTCAAGCTGCCCAAGTCCATTTGTAGTTCCGCCCGTCCATGGCCGCACGCTCCTAATTCTCAGAGCTATTACCCTGGCTGATGGATGCGTGGATTTATTTAAGGTTTTAATTATCCACGGCTCTTCTCCCCAACCTGCCACTCTGCGTTTGAACGTCTGCAATTTCCACAGGCTCCTCTACCCCACAGGAGCCCAGACAGACTGATGGCCGGGCATCCAGTGAGAAGTGTCATCAATATTTTCAACCCATTTTTCAAATTTTCATTCCTCTGCTCCTACACTGGCTGGGGATAAGCACAGCTATCTGCTTCTGATGGACAGCCTAACTGGGTATTATTTTCTAGAGTGTTACTTCAACTGAATATACGACCTCAGCGGAGTCATCTTTACCCTAATAACACCCTTCCACCTTGCATTACTCTACAGCGACTCCTCTTTCTTTCTACTCAGTCCAACTTTGGCTCCATTTTCTCTTAATAATAGTGAACATGTCTAAGGAAAACACCCATTTGCTATTTGAATTAAGCTATTTACAGTTAAATGAGAGTAAAAAAAAATATGCATTAAGCTTGAGAATAATCCTTGGCTGTCTCAATACAAAGTAATTTCCCCATTTTGCAAAGTCAGAGATGTGTTGCCACTGAAATGCATGGTGTTTGATGCTGTTTTTCTCACAATGGCAGCCAGAGTGTATGACATTCTTACAAAGCGTAGTCGTCAGCGTATATCAATTCAAACATTCTTGCTCCACAGAGATGACATCCCCCTGTTTTAATTATCTCTCTTGTCAATTGAGGCGGAAGAATACCACACCTGACAAGGAGCGCCCCCATTCTCTCATCTCACATAGGCTTTTTCACACCACCAGATGCAGAGACGCCCTTCAGCAAACAGTCAAATGAAACCCTGAGATGGATGTTGCCCCAAACACCGAGCTAACTGTACAGCGTTGAGTTACTGAATGCCTTTGACACCTCACAAATGGGGTCTATTCTACCCCGACAATTGTCCCTGGTTTTCTCAAGCACCAGGCATTTGCACATCAATGGCGGCTGGATCTTGTATGAATAACATCTCGGAGAAGTGGTTAGGCAGCTATCTTTCCCAGTGATTGAATTTCACATTGCAGCTCTTGCAAAGGTGATTTTATTTGATGCCTAAACTCTGCAGGCAGTGGGAGAATGTAACGAGATCCCCGAAAGAAGACAACGCTGCGCAGAGATGAAACTGCACGCTGTGAAGCCTGCGCAGGTCAGGAGTGGGCAGGCAGACCTGCAGGTCATTCCACGAGCAGAACCTCCCATGGGACTTTGGTCAGGAAACCCACACAACGGTTTTAAAATTGACAAAAGGATTAAACTCTAAATGTAACATTTATCCATAAGAGTTAATCTGCATCTCCGTGGCCTCTTGGTCTTCAAGTTGTATTTTTCACAGCAGCGTTTATGATATCTGAAGCTTCATCAATGAAATCGGATGCATGTTCTCGCCGCCTTCTAACAACTCCCAGCAATGGGCAAGTCCTCTGAGGACGACCACAAGCCTGCGCCTACATGGTAAATGATTGTCAGGGCAGAGGTGATGCGCTCGTGGAAACAGAGGCTCTGAATTCCACAGTGGTAGCGCTGCATTGGGGTGATTGACAGAGGCAGATTGATTTAAGGTCCAGTAAGCAAGTTTGCGGGCTTCATTTCCCCTATTCTGCGGGTGCATGAATTAAATTAATGTCAGAAACAACAGACGTAATCATCATAGAGGTGGAGGCAGCAGGGAGCAACAGATGATGTATTGAAAGTCAGTCATACTGGCTCATTCAATAATAATAGTAATAGTTTTGTAAAGTATCTCATAGTCCACATTGTTTGACACCCACCCACTCACCCACCTAATATTCCTTTCAAACACATTTCCCATCCTAATAGCACTCCCAATAATGGAGGCCACCTCTCCATCAATTTAACAGAGGACAAAGTGTTGACCTGACCTCCAAAGTCCCCACCAACATCACCAAAGGTTCGTGGACCCCTGGCGAATCAGAGTTGGACTACCTGATTGTGTACAGTTCCAGAATGTGAGTGAACCACATCATACTGTTTCTTAAACTTTGTTTTGTGTATTAGTACCTACACCTCCAGCATAAAGCATGTTTTATAGATGACCTGAGGAAATCCATGTGAAAAGATTGTGCTATTTTTGCTGTAAGTGTTATCATGTAATCCACCACCTCAGGCTTGTTCCAGTTGTCCAGTTAATATATTAATGGTTTTCTATGTGTGAAAACATGATGCTAATGGGGAAGAGTGCTGCAAGTGAGTCCAGATGATTAAAGTAGGACATTAGAAGGCAGAAACACAGCAAATGGTGTTGCATTTCTAAACGTGTTCAGGATTAAATAGGTTGAGAAGACTAAAAACAGTTCTGCTTCCACTCAATTTAATCAATTTAACTGCTCGTTGTCTCATAAAATGACCGTGACCACTCTCGTTTTGACTAATAATGTGTGTGGAGTAGGAGTTCAGGCTATTGAAAAGTTCTTGCAGCACAAAGTGCCACTGTAATTATGTAACTTTGGGTTTCTTTACCCCACATTCCGTACCATGCTTCTCAATGAATGCGTTAAAACCGGACATCCTTGACTTGTGGTCTGAGGGGGATTGGTGTTTGCTCATAGCCATCTGCCTTACAAACCCCGGTAGTCGTTACTACGTTAGTCGTACTGCTGCAATAAAAACGGAAGCATTTAACATACATATTTATGGTCCTCAATAACCCAGAAGTCTTAATAAAAATGAAAGCTGACATTGGCATGAAGGGTCCCCCCCACAGTAGCTGTCTTTAATGTCCAAGACTTTCCATTAAAAGGAGAGCACTTCCTCAGAAGCAGAGCTTTTATCCTGATTGCTTACAGGAAGACATGGGGGGAAAAAGAAAGGAGCCGACCTTCAGCTGCTCTACAACCCGCCAGCTCCTCACGTGCATTGTGTGAATAGACAACAGCTACCTTGACAGCTGGACATGCCATGAACACACATGCACGAGAGAAGCCCGCAGAGCGCTTTTCACTTCTGTGAAAGCACGGATTTTAACTTTCTTGAGCGGAGAGACGTAATGGAGTTGCAAACTCCTATATCCCA
Source organism: Lagocephalus sceleratus (assembly GCA_911728415.1). NCBI lineage: Eukaryota > Metazoa > Chordata > Actinopteri > Tetraodontiformes > Tetraodontidae > Lagocephalus > Lagocephalus sceleratus. The sequence continues at coordinate 4,230,913 of CAJVRN010000211.1, read as the reverse complement.
TTCACTAGCTACTTGGTATTCTGTTCATGTTCAGAGAAGCCATCTCATCCCTTCATACCATAATGATTATTAGGAGATAAGAAAAAAGCCAAATCTGCATGTTCAATTAGTGTGTGTGTGCGATGGCAGATAGATAAGACACAGGGCTGCCTAATGTCCTTGCTTCTCAACTTCTTCAGCAGTTTGCATGTTTGAAGCCAGGAAAAAAAAGCAGATGGGTTGGGGGAAATAGATTTCCCTCAGCGGGATCACAACTGTTGAGCAACATTTAATAATCCGGTCAAAAACACTCTCCCGCCAAGAGGGACTGTGATTTTAATGACCATTCTGCTTCCAAAGTCTCAGATGTGTAGCTAGATTGCTCGCCGCATAGCAGACGCGACAGCCATCTTATTAATAGCATCCAACCACACATGCTCCGGACTTGGGAGCAGGAAACAGGAGAGAGAGAGAGAGAGAGAGAGAGAGAGAGAGAGAGAGAGAGAGAGAGAGAGAGAGAGGGAGACTGGTACATGAATGGAAGTCATGTGTCCCTTCCATGCTTCTCTATCCGTGAAGCCAGGGAGACAGATGGGTGCAGTGAGAAGCAGATTACAGGAGGGAACCGGGTTAAAGAAGAAAAAAAAAATCCCGCCCTCACGAGAGGACATCCAGGCTGGTTGAAAAGGTGGGGGAGGGTGGGCCGGGGTCTTTGATAGATGTACTCTGTGACTTGGGCCTTCGGCACACCCACATGGAGATGACACCAAGGCCAGCCCAGAGGAGCAGGCAATCTAAGAGTTAGGCCAGAGGGCTAGGATGATATAGGAGGACCCAGCTTATTAAATAGGCTTCAGGAGGAGCATGGAGCATCTGAAGTAAGTTGTCACACTGCCACCAACAGGAGTAACGGGAGTCACTGCTGGATGCAGTGTGTGCTGACAGACTGTGTACAGCGCAAGAGGGAATGCTCATTAAATGCATCACCATGGCAGAAAACTCCACAACTGTAATTCAGTCCTGATTGACTTACCCTTTTTCCATACCTGGGTCTCATTATCCTGTACCTGAACAGCAGGAGAAAGAAAAGTTTTTCACTGGGTGTCCACGCTCATGCAGCGATGACTAATGCTATAAAAATAACACTGAGCTGGTTCACCCAATGCACCTTTGGCCAATCCTGAACATTCAGTGTTCAAATAATTCAGATTATGTTGGCAAAGAAAGAACATTAACAGTGCGGGATATTAACAATAACGGACTTACAACATATTCATGTACAGTAAATTATCAGAGCCATTCAAACCAGCATCAACACCTTGTACTCAAGAATGCACATCTTTGGATCTGGTACTGCATATATCTGCAATGCAGCTACATTTATTGAATAAATGTAATTTTATTCAATGTAAAGAAACAAAATCGTTCTAAAGTCATGTCAGTCAAAAGCATTTATATTTCTGCCTGGTGCAATTGCTGCTGCCGGGATTTCTGCAGCATGAATTTCTACCCATGAACAGGCTGGAATAAAGGTGGATCCAGTATGACACATTGTTTTCAATCTTGTTTTCGGTTTCAATTTCAGAGCACAAAAACAGAAAAAAAAAAGGAAACCCAATATGAGATGTTCTTCCCGAGAAGCAACAGCCTGCTAACATGGCTGGGAAATAATTACACAAATCCATTACTAGAGGCAGGTGTGTTCACGACACTGCATGATTCACTCGAGGAGAGATTTCAACTTCAGTTGTTGCTGGTATGGGGCTCCACATGCTTTGAATTTTTTAATTTCTTGTTGTTTGATTATGTCATTGTCCAGACAAGTTCAAAATCTTAATCAGAAGGGAGGAAGAAGGCGAGCAAGGGGGAGAGGAAGCAAGTGAAAAGAGTGGATGTTGTGGAAGCAGGTGCAAAAGAAAAAAAAACATTATTTGGATTTTCTGTGACATCCAGCAAACCACTCCAACAATAAAGTCTGTATAATTATGAGAATCTGCCCTCCCGGTGAAACTGTGTGAAACCTGATTGCCACTGGTTACATTCACAGCATGGCTCCCAACACGAAGAGGCTCCCAATCAAAAATTCCTTGGATACTCCAAGTTTTAGTGCCTCTTTTTTTGTTCCCCTGCCCCTCCCATCAGTGGGGCATACATTTCCATTCAGGGGAAAAAACAGAGCCGGTAATATCCAATTTACTAGGAGGCAGAGGAGATGGTTTCACTGGCAGTATAATAACATGCTACATGGAGCGTAGCATTATGGAGTATGAATAAAAAAAAAAAAAAAAAAAAAAAAAGGGCATTCACGGTAGAAATTCAATCCAAAAGCAGTCATCATTCATCAGAGGAAATCAAGGCAATTAGTAACACTTAGATGCAAATTGGTGAATGCAAACCACGACACAATCCCGACTACTAAACAAAATGACGGGCAAATGCTAGCATCGCTCTGCTTATACCGTATGCAAATGTGCCGCGCTTTGCCCTTTGATGACTATCGCCAGTCCTCTCTTCTATCCATCTCACTCCAGTGGCAAATATCATCAAAGCCCACTGTTTAAATTTAACTGTGTGTGTCCGTGTTCGCATTAACCCATTTCCAAGCAGGCTGAAGCTACACAGTAGTAACACCTTTGTGACAGCAGGTCGACGCATGGCTACGGCTATAAGCTAAACAAATAACCTGCTCTTAAATGGATGAACACTTATGGAGCTGAGCGCTCCAGCCTAGAGATGCTGCAGTGTCCATATAAGACTGCAAGGTGTGAATTATGAGAGCTAAAACAGTTGCGCTAAATCACTCCCTGCAAGAATTTACATGCACGCACCGAGGCCTTAATTCCATAATGCATTAGGGAGGGAGCAGGGGCATGTGAGATGTTTATCGTATGACCAGGTTTCAACACAAATGCCGCATTTACAATTAAAGGCATGGTCAACACGGTGCAGTAAATCATCATGAAGTAGCACTCACGGAGCCAGAAGGTAAACAGCATAGCTCACGCAAGGAAAGTGTGAGTGCGTCTGACACTAAAATGTTCTCCCCCGGTACATTATGTCCTATTTTATCTTGCTTGTAAAGACGCATTGTACCTTATTTTGACACAGAGAGATTGTAACAAACAGGCAGAATATGCCAAGTCCCCCATGAGCTGCAGAATCCGTTATGGAGATTTCCAGATGGTATGAGCATCACAATCATTTTAAAACAAACACCTGCTTCCTGATCTGTTTGTAAGGCTGTATAGAAGAGAGAAAAAAACATTACTCAATACCTTGCTAGCTGCCTCAACATGTTTCTAATACCAAGGAGTCTTCATCCTGTTAGACTACCACTGTGCCCCCTCGCCCTCACACACACACATGCACACACACTCTGCAGTACACTACCTTCAGAGTGATGGGACAAGGTTAGAAGGCTGACACAAGATGCTCCGATTCCGGAACCGAACACCGTGATGCGGTTGGAATCTCCACCGAAGAAGCCGATGTTCTCGCTGATCCACCTCAAAGCCTGGATCTGGTCCAGGAGGCCGTAGTTTCCTTTGGCTGCCTGATCCCCGGTGCTGAGGAACCCTATAACACACACAGACGGCGTTATTAAAGTGCGCTGTTGCAGGGTGGGGAACCTATATCACAACAGCGGTTTATTTAGAAAAATACACACGAAAATCAGGACCTCTATGGCAGCAGCCCCCAGCCCTGCATCTCCAGAGAGGTGTCAGGGCAGGTGACAGCAGCAGTGAAATCATGACTTATCGGTTGACAAGGCTGTTTGTAAAATAGGAGAGTGTGTGACCACATGTCATTTGCACCTTATGGGAAATCAATGGCATGTCTCTCCGGGTGAACACCCATCATCAGATATATTGAGCACCTCCTAATGAAAACCTTACAAATATGCGCACCCTCGGATGCACAGAAAAGGAGGAGATGACGGGATTTACAATGAGAACGGGGAGGCTCCGCAAACGCCGCAGAGATGCCGCAATTGGAATCCTCTTTCAGACTCTTAAACGTTTACAGCCAGAAATATCTGGGCAAAAAAATCTCTAATCTTCTCTTCGACATCTGCATTGGACTGTCAGTCCCTCCTGAGCGCGCCGGAGATCATGTTAACACACCACCTTCTCCCTCTCTCGAGGGCTTAAGCCTCGCTGAATGATGGGTAATCAAGACTCCTGGGAGAAGATCAACGGCAAGCAATCCCCGCGCTCCCAGTGGTGGACTCGGCATCCATCAAGCCCCTGAGCATGCATGTGAGGTGACAGCTAGGGGACATGTGCTGGCATCACCGCTAAACATTTCACGAGCAATAACTGCCGCTGAATCCTTGAGAGCCTGCAGTTATGGTCCGTAAGCATCTCACTATTGTTTTATCTATTTCATGGTGTATGCCTCCATATAATGATGAGCTCTCTGTGTTTAAGTCCTAAGGGCCAAAGGAGAGGTGGTGTGGGACTAGTCTGGCTTTCAGCTACGGACAAAAGCAAAATACAAGATTGCGATTGTGCGCTTTTGGACTCAAGTCAGGAAACTGACGCGCAATTTAGATAAACACAGATTAGAAAGCAGCTGCTCCAGACTCATTAGCTGTTTTCATGTGCGCGGGCACAAGATGAATTCAACTCTGTCAATTCCTATTTCCTCTCCTCGACTGGAGTCGAAGAGGAGACGGGCCCGGGCTCCCGCCCCATCCCAGACGCTACACCTGCTCGCCCGGAGTGCATTTGAGTAACAACACCGAGATCGGGCAGGGGTGAGGCCGGGCCTCATCATCGACAGCAGAGAGGCGACGGCACAGGAAGCTAACCGGGAGACAAATGGATCAACAGATGGTCGCCTTTAGACTCATCCCTGAGGATGACCGAGCAGAAGGCCAAACACACAGTACGAGTAAATGACAGAGTGAGAGGAGGGCTTCGTGAGAGATTTTTCAGGTTTTTTCCCCTCCCGTGGCTCCTCCTTGTCTTTTTTCATAACTACAAGGGAGCAGCTGTCTCTGTCTCAGTGTCAGGCGGAGGTCAGATGGGTTATAGAAAGGCATCCTGTGCAATCAGTGGCCTAATCGAAGCAGACATGCAAACTAGTGGCATGCTAATAATAGAAATGATTTAACCATAATATACAAATCACTGGACTTGGATCCCAAGTAAAGCAATGCTCAGTGCTCCAGTCATTTAACCTATTGTTGGGCTGCACTTGTTGCCTTGCATCTATAAATGAAACTGGTCATTAAAATGTAGCAGTGGAATCCAGTATCTTAGACGACAAGACATGCTGCAGGCGCCATTTAAAAATACATCTCAAATAGCTCCTGGACATGTTTTAATTGGAAAGGTGACAGAAAGTGTTTGGGAAACAATTAAGATAGGAAAGTAATTGTTTTTTATGCGCAGTTATTTCGATTTTTGCATTCACGGCAGAGTTTAGTCTGCACGTTGGAGACGCATTTTGTTTTGTTTCTCTGTCAGTCAACTGCCCTCTATCTCTTGGACTTCCTCTTTGCTCTGCTATAATAAGATTCAGGACATTCCGGCTTAAACAACGATACGCAATAAACTGCGGAAAATTACTTTGCTTTGCTTTGCTCCTGAGGGTATTTTTGTCCATGCTGGTTATTTTTAAAGTCATGCATCTCAACCTGAAGGCTGACAGGGGCTTTTTATAGTTTGTTTTTACTGCGTACTGCCAAATTACAATAACCATTCAATTATGACCCATGATCACATTATGTCCCTCTCTTTAGTTGCACAAACTCAAATGCAAAATCACTTTTAGATTATCTGACCAATTAACTTGGGCATAAACAGTACTCACAATTATCGTCTTCCAAACCAGCTCAAATCAACAGGCATAAAATAATCATTAAAGCACAAGTAGTTCGAGTTGATGAGACACTGAAATTAAAATGCAAACAAAGTAAATCAGATGAATATCCTGCCTGCTGTGCATTCAATAACAAACAGAGGACTAAACGTGAAATTTTCTTCTGAAGTTTGTCAATGAGCTGAATTTCAAGAGGGTAATGAGATTACAGGCACAGTTGGTTCAAGGATATAACATTGATTTAACATTAAATACTAATATCAGCCACTTTCTGATCGAGTAGTTACAGAGGTACAGCTATCGAACTGAAACAGCAGCAGCATCACTCACAAAGGCTTTGCTGTTTGCTGCTTTTTCCCTCAACATTCTTCATGTTTGGGGGTGAGTGTATCAAATATTTTCATCCAACTATCATATTGTTCAGATGTTGAGTCCTATATCTCAATGTCTCTTTGTGCAAATCTCAAAAGGGGGATGCTGTTAATCACACCGATTCTGTGCTGGCTCCGAATGTTGGAGCTGTTTTAAGCAAGTGCATGCTGCTTTCTTTTTCTTTTTTTGTGTGTGTTGTGTCTGTTCCCTGACATTGATGCGGCGCAATTCAGCCACACAAAGGATGAGTATGTTCGTCCTGTGACAAACAGAGTTAGATATTCCGTCTTGATCTCAGCTGCAGAGCCAGTGGTGACCGCGGTCTGCTCGCAGCCGGGTCAGGTCGCACCTGTCACCTTGCATCGTCCTTGCGGGACCAAACATTGTTTCCATGCATTACGGCTCCCCCCCCTACGAGGAACTTCGCTGACCCTGTCACCTCAACATGACCAGAGGGTTGGTTAATGTACACATCGTGACAGTGCTCCCCTCTGCCGAGCGTCTGAGGTCCGAGCCAGAGCACCCGAAACAGGACGAGAACCGTGGACGATGATGTTCCGAGAACAGGTTGCTGCCCAAGATCTATTTCCACCGTTTGTACCAGTCATCTATATTAAATGAGTTTATGTATCTAAAAAAAAGACAAAACCCAAAACAGAACCATGTGTAAAATGACACATGATATATTTTGCAGCATAATCAATTTGGATATATTACCCTCTGAGCAATGGTAGCAGTTTCCTTAAGCCATGCTGCGCCTGGCTGATATTGTTCCATTGATTATGATTTAAATGTGTGTGTGGTATATGGTGAAGTATAACTCGTATCGTAAAGGAAAGAGCTGAGATAATAGCAGCTCCGACCCCAGACATCTCTCTTAGTCTAGTCTCCATGATAATGGAATGCTTGTAATGTAATGGTGGAGGGTGAGAATCGAGTGAAGAAGGGTGAGGGTGAGGGCAAAAGCTTGTTATTGACCTAAAGAGCAGGCGTGCATGGAGCCAGATGGAGGGAACGGATAAGGAGGAGTGGAGGAAAAGAGAGGCGGAGCAGGAGAATAACACGGATGATGTAATCCAGGGGGCGCTTTTTGTCTTTCTGCGGGTTACATTATCATCTTGGCGTTTTCCTTTCTTTCTGCCCCTCGTCCTCTGGCTCTTTGGGGCTGCTGGTTAACAAGGCTGTCTGTGTCCAAACTCTCATCCGCGACTCCCCTCCGTCTCCCTCTTGCCCGTTCCTTCTCCCTTTTCAGCCCCCACCTTCTCTCCACAGAAATAAAGGCCCACACAGCCACAGCTTTTACAATCTCCCCTAAGAATTCCCCACAACAAAAGAGGTCCGACTTCCCCCCCAGCCCGGCCCGGGCTGAATGGGAGATGCTGGGGTGTGGATGAGCAGCAGAGAGGGGAAGGGGCCGCTCTTCACATAGCCACATAAAGAGCCTGTGTGCTGGGCTCACGGTGAGAAGAGGACATATCCAGCAGTTCATCCTCTGCAAAGGGAGTCATTCCCGTACATTTTTTCATCCTCAGATCTGGTGGGGGGGGGGTTGTACAGAGAATAAAGTGAAAAAGGAAGGAAGCTAAAGGAAAAGGGGGAGTGGATCTGGCGTACATTGACTGCCGAGAGATCAATGGAGACTCCCTCTTTTCAGATCTTGAGCTGATCTCATCATCTCCGCACTGACATGGCGTCCACCGCCCACCCTGCTGCATCGTTGTGGGGCTGGTACACAGCAGGAGGGTCAGCCATAGCAGGCCCTCTGGAATGCCCCCGTCGTTTTGGTGTTTAACGCTGTCTGTGTTCTCTGTCCTTGTCAGCATTTTCCCCCAGCTGATTCAACATCGAGTCAGTGTTGCTTTGGCCGGTGGCAGAGATCTGTGATCGGCTGTCCGACTGATCATTTGATGCACAAGAAAAGAGCCTCTGTGCCGAGATTTAAACACCATAAATGCAATCGTTTTTGTTTCCTTTTTTTTTTTTTCACTTTTTGTCTACTTTTGTTGTTCAATGACCAAAGACCAATAGATGGCAACACCAGGGATGTACTTATCATTTCATCAGCCACACTGAGACAGCAGATGCATCTTTCAGTTTCCATTACTAACCATGATCCAGACAACTGCCCATTTACTTCCTACATGCATATATCAGGCCATTCATTTTATATTATTCTGCTAATTCCTGATCAGGGACACAGATGGTGCTGGAGTCTATCCCAGCGGTCATTGGGCAAGAGCCTGGAATACACTCTGGACAGGCCACCAGTCCATCCGTGCCAGTCTCCAGTCCAGCTAATGTTCATGGACTGTAGGAAGAAAGCAAAGGAGAAAACCCACAGAGACATGGGCAGAACGCGCTAACTCCACATACAACAGCTGGAACCTTTCCTGCAAGGAAAAACACATCAACTATTCTGAAGTTTCCCCTCAAAGGAGGATTGTGAAGTGCGTGAGCTCCTACAGTGAAGACGGAAACAGCCCTCTTAACAGATTCTTGTGGCGTTAACTGCTCACTGATCCAAACACTTTGATAGCCAGGCATTACTCATCTGGTCTCATCTGCCTCTCCATGTCCTGATTTGCCAGCAACACCACACAATTCGAGTGACAGGGATTACAGTAATTTAACCCAGATTACAAATGCTGCTGATCTTGTTTCTTCCAGCGTTAGTTTTAAAGTACAGTTCTGCATTTTATAAAACATCTATAAAACATGTTAAAATGGCATTAAAAAGACTGCTGCCATCTCCTTTAGAGAGAAAAAAAACCAAGATGGATTTCTCTAAATTACCTCATAATATTTAGACAATGAGCACTGGAGGCTAGACTCACTATGAGTTAAGAAAATTAAAAAGAAAATTCACAATGTGAGGATAATGAAAGAAACACCGAAGTGCTATGTTTCAGAGGATGCTGAATATAAAGTGCATGACTGTGGGAGGATTCTGTGAAGACTGGCTGTCTTTCCCTGCCTTATCATCTTTGCCCTGTTTTCAGAAATATTATTATCAGTACCCTAATAGAAAAGTAGGTTAAGGAAAGTAAAAGCCAGTGTATTTCCCAAACCAAAATACAGAAGACAAAGTGTTGCCTGTATCCTCAGACTCGGGTTAGCTCAGTGGAGGCTAAGCTTTGTAGTGCTGCCTTGTGATACCGTGAGAGGGATGACAGATAGCAAACACCTACTTTGTCATATAGATGAACAGATCAAAAAGGAAACCTAAATAATATTAATTGACGGAACTTGCATTTGTCTCAGTTTCACGCAATGCTGCCCTAATGGGGCATCCACAGGGTGAACCGCCGCAGCCAACAAGCAGCGTGTTGGATGGTTGCATAGTCTAATGCACGAAGCTGAAGATGGAGCATAATGTACACTCTGGTGCTCACACAAGCACTCAAATGGAAAATGTGGTTTGTGTGCAACAAAGCACTTAAAAAAAAACAAAAACAAAACCTCCCAAAAAAAACAAAAAAAAAAAACAACATAATGTCAAGAGGGAAAAAAATCTGCAGTGCACAAACACCAGAAAGTCATCTGAGCCGCTCAGAGCCAGATCTCTTACAAACAGTCCTGTTGAGGCAGACAGGGATTAAAAACAGATATCGTAATTCAGCACTGCTGGCGCACATGGTGGCAGCTACATGTGACTTTGGGGCCATTTAATCTGATTGTACGATGCGTCCTGGTGGCCCCGGAGGCGCAGTGCACGAGTGCCGGTAAACAGTGGACTACAAATGAGCAGTTTACATATGTATGACCCCAGGCAACGAAACGTCGCTCAATCAATCACGCCTCGGCTAGAGACGCGCCGCGTGGATTTGTTGCTCCCATTTCGCTTTTCTCCAACTCTCCATTGTCTCCATATCATGTTTTTTGTCTTCCTCTGCTCGCTCTGTTCTCCCTGCGTGCGCCTCCAATGCCCCCGCACTCCCCGTCACCTTCTCTGTTCTCTGCAACATTCTTCAGTGACTAGCACAGACCGTGGATTCTAAAAGACGGCGAAAATGCTTTTACATTAAGGCGAGCTTTGGATCTCGCAGCTGGTGCGGAGGCGGGCCTCGCGCAACCACGGAGAGAGACGGAGAAACCGACGTTTGTAGAGGCACAACTGTGAGGTTAAGCAGCGCTTTGGTTCCACTTGGAAGAACATGCATCGTAGGAAGAAATTATTTCATGACCAATTTACCATACTCAAGTCTGATATTTAAAAGGAATATTATCAGCCAGTGAAACAACGCTGTATCTCTCTTCTTTTGGCCCAAGGCTTCTCCAGTTCAAAGGCATGGTGTGAAACAAGATATCAGACCAGGGTGATGTAATTTGAGGGTCTGGTGAGAAAGTAACCAGTAGGAAAGGGCAGTGTGCAGTGATGGGCTGCGATGGCACAGAGCAGATCAGAGCCGGGCTTATCAAAGTACATCAGCGGAGCAGAGCAGAAGAGAAAGGTCATCGTTTAGAAGATCTTTAAAGCCCTACACCTCAGGTTGGAGTAGCTCTGATGGGGCCGGCTCTGATATGAAGCTTATTTTCGACACTCTTTCTCAGCAAAAACTTTGTGAAAATGAGCACAGGAAGCCAATTTCACATTTTTTCCCCCCCAATAGAGGAAATCTTCTTTGTATTTCCTCATTTGTTGCAAAGCTTGGTTTGAAATCAATTTACAATCACATCAGCTTTCTGAACTTTTGCGAGTTATACCAGACAAGACATATTAGTCTTCAGGGGAAAAAGAAATTCAGAACTAAAAATGCATTGCAGCACTTTCCTTATTTTTCCAGAAATAATTAAATACTTTTCTTTGTAGAAAGAAGCATGAAAATTCTTGTTGTTCGTTGTTGCTACATAAATAAAATAAAACCTATTCCAGACTGTTGTACATGCCATTATCTGTCTGTAAAGATGTGTTTTTTTATCATTTTCTCATGAAATGTTGCTACAACATGTGTGTTAAAGGCACATCAGTCAACTGTTTCTTTCATCTTCATTTACTCATCATCATATAGCCACATAAGACACATAAGAATATTAGTTAAAGCTTCCAGCAAAGACAGCAATAATGTAACCAAATGATTCATTAATCAATGAATCCACTGATAGAACATTAATCAGTTTTATTGATAACTGATTCATCATTTCAATATCCAGTTTATGAAAGAGATTAGATGAAATGTCCTCGAATTCCATGAGAAAAAATAAACAAACAGGTAAGAGATTATCGTCACTTCGCTTTATTGATTACAATAAAGTAGCATTTTCACAGGGTTTAACTCGATGTAAATTTGTAGCCGTTTTAAAACTAAAATCCAACATGAATCAATATTGAAAGTATCTGTTTGCTCATGAGCTCGAATTAATGCAGGAAAATGATTTCATAATAAAAACCCGTTGCCTCAGACTTACTCATAATGATTCAACAAACGCTGGGGGCAAACCTCTAGTGAATATTCACATTTGTATAATATTTACATTTTTAGCCTGAGAGAATCGCAGATTAAATCAGCTCTGGCACATAACTGTTCAAGATATATTTAAAGTATATTTATTATAGTATACATAAAAAAAATCATTTCCAAACAACCACTTTTTCCTACAATAAAAGGGCACCTAAATGCTCCTACTACTAGTTACTACTGCTTCTAATACTACTACCACTACAATCATCTGGTATAGTGGGGTCATGGCATGAGGGGGAGGACATCCAACACAGCGTGCAGTTTGTTTGTGGGTGTGCACGTGTGGTAAGGCAGAGAGAGGAGGTGTATGCAGTGCAGCAAGGGAGGAACTGTATGGATATTAATCACCAGGAGAAGCACGGTCCTGTGGTGTCGGCTGTAGATGGATGGGGTGTGAGTGCAGTGATGTCACCCTGACAAATGGACTGGCCGTGTTGGCAGAGACTTGCACATCGCCTCTCATTTCAATTAGTTCCTCACCCAAGAACCCACGTAACCCACAAACTGCAGGTTTCACACCAGGAAACAAACTCGACGTGGACCTGCAAACACACACACACACATGCATACGCACCCACCCTGCAATGGCCCGGCCTATGCAGGCACGGCCCCCTCAAGATCCACTCATCTGATTGGGTACAATATGTGTGTGTTCTTTTTTAAATATCAATTTGATAGAGTACTGTGAATAGCACATGCATACTCTCTGCTTGGAAGAAGGGTCTAAGGTTTACTGCAGCCATCACAGTGAATGGCGGTGCCAACAAACTGACTAATGGAGCTAAGTCGTGATTTTGAACTCCCCGCTTCCTCGAAAAGAAATGTTAACACCCTGTTTTAAAGGACTGATTCTATTAACCACAGGAAATGCTTTCTTGCCGGGAGTGATCTTTGACAGTGACGGAACCGGATTTTTACCTCCCAGCCCCACTCGTATTAAAGGACCGCTCAATCCCCAACTTAAATCTGCTACACTTTCCCATGTCCTGCTTCCTCCCCCTTTTTCCTGATCTTCTCAGTGATCCTCCTGTTCCTCACACCAGGATAACGATGCGAGCGGATCACTCTGGGTGAAAGTTAAGGCGAGCTGGGCCAAAGCTGAACTGGGCTGCTGCACAAACGACGACGTTTGGGATTCGAACAGAGTCTCCAGGGTCTCGACTCCAGTTCCAGCTTAGCATTAATAGTGGGTATCACTTCATCTGCCCATGAAAGCATCTGGAGATTAATACCAACTCTACAGAGAGAACCAAGATGGGGAAGGGGTGGGATTAATTAGATTCCACATCTGCTTTTAGCACATTAAAGCTACTTTATATGTTCGTTAAAATCTGAAGCTTGAGAAAAAAGTAAAAAAAACCCAACATAGCACATAGAAATAAAATACAGATTGTTACGGCCGCTCGTAGTCGCGGCCTTTTGTTTGGGTAACTTTGTTTGTTTTCTTCTCCTAAAAGATGGCCGACTGTGTTTCTTGCGTGTTGTTTTCTTTTCTTCTGTGCCCTGATTGGTGTGGCATCTGTGGCTCCCGTCCCACCCAACCTGGAGTCTGTCTGTCACCTCCCCACCATCCTGATTGGTGCGGCGCCTGCAGTTCTGGTCCACCTACACTACGAGCCGGCTGCTTGCTGATTGGTCCGGCATGCTCCACCCCAGCCAATCAGAACGCCCTCAGGTGTTACAAATAAGCCATCATCTGGTCACCTGGAGGGGGGGGCTGGGAGATCAAGCTTGGTCTGCGCAGCACTTCGGGCGCCTGCCTGACAGAACTTTTGTCGTGCAACCGTTCAGGTTGTCCTGTTCCCCTCTTGATTGTTTTTTTGTTTTGCACCTTAAACCTGTGGAGAGTGGCTAGGGAGCAGACCCAATAACTGACTGTTTTTCTTTGCTAGGTTGTATTGTGTTAGACACACTAGGCGAAGGGGTGCTGGTTCCATTGTAGTTTTGTCTTGTTTATTCCCCCAGGTTGATGTCTTTAGTTTAGTTGTTGTAACCCGTGGGGTCCTCTTTAGGTTTTTTTTTAGGATTTGTTTTAACCAGCATCCACCGGCCCTCCTCCCAGGTTTGTGCTATTTTTAGTTAACAGACAGAAGCCAATAAACCTTTTTGGCCTCTTACACCTGGCATTATTTTTTTTTTATTATTTATTATTTTTCTTTATGTTGCTTGAGCCCTGAGCTGGGTCACAACACAGATGCATCAGGTTTTGATGGAACACAATGAAAAGTACAATGTTTCATGGCCATTGTCTGTAATCGAAGAGATGCATTTTTTTGCGGGTGTGAATAAGTGGCCATTTGAACTATTTGCAAAAACAAAACACCATACAAATTTTTGATTACTCTACCCAAATAAAACTTACCAGCAAGTTTAGGAAAAAACTGAAAGTACATTTGAACCTCCTATTTTGTGGGGGGTAAAGGCTAGACTGAAATCACACATTCCTTTGTTGATGAAATTTGTCTGCACTCTGACCCAAAGAAAAAAAAATAAACCCTGATGAAAAGCTTTGAGATAGCGTGCATGATTGCTATAACCCTTCGACAATAGCTGGACTGCGCCTGTAATGTATTGTTGCATGAAACACAAAAGGCCCTGCGCTTTATGAAAGACACTTGTCCCCATGTCCTACAAAGGAGGTCCATATTTGCCTTTCTTCTCTTCCTGGCTCAGTTGATATTCAAGTTTTCAGTCTAGTGAGGGTCTCTGTGTTTGTGTGGCTGCAGTGATACCTTTTTTGCTTCTTTTTGCCGTTCTTACTTTTAATCTAGCGGGCTCTAAAGAACTGGGTTCTAGCAACAACAAAAAGGTTAGATCTTGCTTTCCGTTTCATCTCAGCCTCCTGTGATCCCCTGGGAGGTTCTCTCTGTGCTCGTCTGTGCTGCTTGGAGATGGGAGATTGTGCCAGGCCTCTGTTTGTTTGCCGTTTTTTTTCCCTCCCTCCTCATCATGGTGAAATCTGCCTGACAGTTCGGCAGCCTTGCTCTGCCCCCACAGGAGATACCGTTAGATAAAATGTCACCGTGGCTTTGTTCTACACGCCCTATCGGTTGGCCCCATGCACTGCAGACCTGAGAATCTGATGACCAGAACACGACCAGAACAGGGAAATCCATATCTAATATTAAAATCAGATAATTAAATCCAATTTTCCTTTGGCTCCTGGCTATACACAATACTTACTGGTGTTTATATGTTTCTCTGTTTTCATTTTTATTCAATAACAAAAAAAACTTTCGGTGCAGAAAAGCTTGGATGCAATCCTGACTCTCATTGTAGCCCACCAATATCTATTTTAGACATCCACCTGCTCTGCCCTTCCTCTGCAACTGTATCTGTCTCTCCTTTATTACAGTAAGATTTAACATTTTAAACAGACTGACTATGCTACACAATGGCAAGATCGATAGAGAAATTCACACAAAAGAAGAGACATGGACTCCCAAGAGGGGGTTGAAGAGCTAACTGTATGAGTCCATGTACCAGAAGGCAATCTTTCACTGTGGTTTTGTATTGTCTGCCCTCACTCTTCCCTGAGACCGGTTCCTCTGCATCTGTACATCATTTCTCCTGCCTGTGTTGGCTCTTCATTCTTCAACCTCCATTGTCGAGTTGCAGAAACAATGTAGGGATCAGACCGAAGCAATCAATCAAAGCAGAAATTTGCATTGATTTCTCCAGTCACATGCTCCTGCTAACGATCAACTAATTACAGATGTTAACAAGGTCAAAGGTCAAAAGTCTGCTTTTAAACGTGAGGGACAAAATCACCTTGAGAGTGCTGTATTATGAAAGCACAGACAACAGTTACCAAGTCAAAGTCAGACAACTCTGGCCCAGTCAGACCTGATCTACATTTCAGGGGCACCAGATCCACTTTTCAGTCTTCCAGTCTCACATGACTCTTCTCACTGCTTTCCTAACAAGACTCAAGTGCAAAAATCTGACTGGTCGTTTTGCCGGCGAGCACTAAGGGCGGTTGCCACTGTCGGCTCTGGTTAGTTCAGTCCTGTCTGCTTCACATTTGAGAAATCACACTCCTCCCAGAGGAGCTCATCTGCACTCCTTCACCTAGCCCAGCCCAGCTCCACTCGCCCGGCCCCAATAAATGAATTAAAGAAGGGGCAGCTCTCGCAGGTAATTGGATTAAACACGACATCCCCCGCTTCAAAGAGCATGCTGACCAAGCTAAAATAAGATGGGACATTGTCAAACGAAATTGTCACTCTTCTCACACATGACCCCTACACCAGCATCTCTCATTCCGCTTCTTA